>QANU01006445.1:0-95118 GCA_003254905.1 Nissolia schottii
ATTATTCTAATATAAGTCTCAATATCACACAATAACAAAATTGAAATATTTATAGTGGGTAAATTCTCAGCCAAAAAAGGAGCACACAACATTATTTAATAAATGATAATTAGTGAACAAAGCTCCTTAAAAACACAATGTGGCTGATCAAACAAAGCATAGAGATATTGTCAAAATTAAAATAATTTCTCCATGAAAAATAATATTTTACCCAAAAAGAATAACACCTTAACGACAACAGAATTTTACTATAAGCAGCGGAAGCATGAATAATTTCACAATTATTGTAAATAGTATTTTATCACAATTGTCAAAGTGCTATATACATATATATATATATATATATATATATATATATATATCAACGTCACAACAACGAATCCCAAAGACAATATTTTCAAATTAATATGAAATTAACCTAAAATTTAATAGTGATTTATGCAATTCACACAATAATTCAACATTCTCCCACTTGAATTGCATAAATCATAATATCAATATTTAAAAATAAAACACTATTTCAGATTAACGTGAGAGTGTATAAAATTGTCATAAATTTCGACAAAATATTGTCCAACTCGTTAACATACAATAAGATATTTCATAATTTATAATATTATTAAACTTGAAAACTCAAAACAAATAGTTCCAAAACACCAAAGTAAATAAAATTTAACAAAATATTGTTTTAGAACTTGGAACATGATACAAACAAAAAACACAAATTCTCAAATAATTTTTTTTAATTACAAAATTACATTTGATTATAATTGGTCTCGCGAAGGCAAGCACACAATTATATAAAATGTATGTTAGCAAAGCTTAGCAAATGGCAGATTACCTTTCTTTTGAACGATAGCAAAGTTGGGTTATTTGAACTTTCCACAAAAATTGTTCTCAAAACAAACTTTACACGAATTCCATGCCAATTAATCCAGGTAACCCAAAAACAAAAGGTACCCAAATTGAGATTTCTGTAGGGTTCGTGCATAAGTAAATTTGATTTCCCAGTTCATATCAGACACCCAATCTCATAACACAGCCACAACATGAAGTTAAATTGGCTTTTATACCTATTGAAGAAATTTTGGGAATCAAACAATATAAACAATAATCTCAACAATATAAACAATAATGTTAAGCTTTCAACCATAACATTATATCCTTAAAGCTAATATCGAGAGGATACTGAAAACCTTAGGGATATAATTAACCATTCACCAAGAATTATATTAACAAAAACAAACCGAAGGGTAAGTTTATTATTAATATAAATCTTAATGCAACAATAGAATGATGTCCTAACATAATCCGACCCGCGAAGGCGAGTTCACGATTATGTAAGACATCCAATAGTCTTTTCCAAAACAAAAATATTTTATCACAGTCCGTCCCGGGAAGGCGAGCTCTCAACCATGCAAAATGTCCAACAATATTAATCTAGATACACATATATCATAAATTCTCAAAGAATCATTGTTGCATTTCTCCAAAATAAAATAGGGCTCATCCATATTCAAAACAAAACCAAATGTTTTGACAAAAAAAATAAAGGATAGTAGCCCATTCCGCAAAAACAGAAAAGTCATAAGCAAAAAACATAATGGCCCATTGTCCTTTAACAACCCAATCCGAAACCAATGTCCATTTAGTCTTCCTTAGTAAATGGAAACATTGCTATAATTTTATGGGAGATAAAATTAAAATTATCTTCTTGGCCCATAATTATTTATATTATTGGCTCATAATGAATTCTGTTTACATTCCACCAAAAAATAAGATTGGCCTATTCAATTCAAATATTAATAGCCCATCTGAATTCAAACAAACAATTATTATGCAAAATAAAAAATATCATGCATTAGTCCATCATCCATAGCAGGCCCAACCCGCAAAAAAAATCTGTTTGAACTCAACAAAACCGAATCAGGCCCCCAAGCCCAACACAAGCAGCTCAAACAAAAAACTTTGCATTATTCAAAACAGATAGTGGCCCATCTATCAAACAAAACAACAACAACATTTCGTTTGAACCCAAAAAAGAAAAAGAAACATGCCTTAAAGCCCATTGGTTGTATCCAAAGTATTAAAGACCAAAGTTCTTGCCCATATCAATAGAGGTCCATATTCAACAAATTAAAAAAAACACAACCAGTGGGCTAACATGGGCCCAAAAGAGAAAGAACATATTTGACCCAAAAATATCAAGAAGAAAAAAAAACAGCACCATAAATCCAAGTAATTACAGCATCTACATCATCGCGTATCATCTTTCCTTTTCTTTAGGCACAAATCATGGCAACAGTTATAGCTGTTACAACAATCCCATTAATTGCCTAAACAATAAACCTGCAGTGAATACTTTATTTCCAGGAAAATAAAAACAAATACAAAAGGAATCTGTTCACGGCAAATCAAGGGGATGCAGCAGCGACAATCATGGCATTAATGGCCAAAATTAGCCAACCTTAACAAAATCAAGGCCAACAATAATTGCCCAAACAATAAACCTGTATCCATTTCATGCCAGCAAAAAATAATCCTTCATCAAATCAGAATTTCATGGCACATATTGGCCCATCAATAAAAACAAAAATAGTCTATTGTCCTAATAGCATCAAATTTTTCCCAATTTCACTAATCAATCCTTATGGACCCATGCTGACTTAGTGGACCAACAACAACTTGACTTGGTGGGAAGCAATTGACGCATTTTGTATCCTTAGCTCAATGGCATATATTAATAAATCAGAATCATAAACATCAATTACATAATAGCAATCAGTGGCCATAAAAGGAAGGAATATATATAGCATATATTCAGAAAATTAGAATCACAAATAAAACAAAAGGAAAAATAACATCCCATATATTCAGCAATTAAGCAAGGAAGGAAACAGCAGCCCAAATCCTCATTATAATGTCAGTTTCAACAATTTTCATAATAACAAACAGTGGGCACATTTTCATCAATTAAGAATCGCAAACTGAATTATAAACGGTGGGCATATATGTTCAACATATATACAGAATATTTAACAAAAGTTATCCATATACAAAACTTATCCATATACACATATATATTATAATCAACAATATAAAAAAAATAAACAAATGCAAGGCCTTTATTTCAATAATAACAATATAAGCATAATAACCATAATAACCATAAGCATAATCACTGAAATATGGAGAATATATAACATATATGGTACATAAAAAAAACCAAGGATTTTCTTTAAACATTTAATCATTTATAAGTAATATACACAATTAATAATTTTTCTGATGCCCAAAAAAAATAATTAAAAATCACCAAAAATTTTATCCCATCGAAACAGGTCAGAACCATAAAAGGTTCAAAAATTTTGGACATCCCTACTGCACTCACGTGACCCACGCGCCGCACGCCAAGAGTGGGCGCGGCGCGGCGCGTGTTCTCCCTCACCCTCAACCTCCAGCCGGGTCGGGTCGGGTTTCGCGGACCCGTTGGGTCTGAAACACGGGTTGAGCCATATCTCCCTCATCCGGACTTCGTTTTGAACGATTCCGGTGGCGTTGGAATCGTATCGACGAATGCTACAAGATTCTATAATTATTCTGACCAAAAAAGGCTTCTAAAATTCTGGGTTTTCAATGGAAGAACACGGTTTTATGCATAGGATTATCACCAATATCTCTTTCAATACTCAACCAAATTGCACCATTCCAATTGGGTTTATTTCAGAATTTTATCCTCTCCAAAAACCCTAAGGTTTGATTTCACAAATTGAGCCATTAACTGGAATTGCAAATCCGAAAATTAAATTAGGGAAAATAGGGTTCATACAATCCGAAAATTAACCCAAATTAACCATTCTCTATACACATAGATTGCAGGAAAAACAATGTTAATTTCACAGCCATAATCAGATTCAAACTAGGCTTTGATACCAATTGAAAGAAAATCATGTTTGTTCTAATCACAGCATGTGAAATATTAACAATTTCATAGTGATAGAGAAGAGGAATTTTTACCTGGAATTGGAAGAGCGTAGGCCATTTTCTTTGGTGCCTGCAGAGAAGAGAAATGGAGCAAAAAACCAGAAGGAGAGGAAGAGTTTCTCTGTCTCCTAGTCTCTGTGTCAGTGCTCACTAGGCAGCCGAGAGCCTATTTAATTTTTATTCTTAATAGGGAGAATAAAAACTGACACAGGGTAGGCGAAGGGACTCTTCCATACATTAGACAATGATGGACCTAGCCCACCTATTATCAGCTAGTCCAAACATATGTACACATTATTTTGGTGAACAATTTAATCTGGACTAAACACTAATTTATGCATGTCCATAAAATAATTATTATTATAATTATTCCAACAATATATATATATATATATATATATGACAATTTTTAAGAGAGAAAATCAAGAAACATAAAAGCAAACTAAAAAATGAAAACCTAAATTACTATGCTAAGAAATAAGGCTTTGAGGGAGGTAGTGTTCCTCCGCACTCCTCCCAAAACTAAATGCACCATCAAAAGGTAGATCACAAAAATTACTCACCACTTTGTTACCAAGACCAAAAATCTTGCATTGAGCGGGTTTCTCAATAATCTAGATCTTGTGGTTCAGTGCCCAGTGTGAGCCAACTAGATTGTGTCATCATCGTCATCACTTTCAGATGCTTCCTCCTCCATATTACCTCAATTCGCCAGGTACAAAGGGAGGTTTTGGGTGAATCCTAGTGTGGGAAACCACAATACTAGTAACAAAACAACCCAATAACTCAATTCCCACAAATCCACGGACATCGATTGACAAAAGAAATCAAAGATAGGAGCAAGACCAAACATAAGAAGGGCCAAAATTTGAGGGTCACAAATCAGATCTGGAGGACGTGGGTCACAAAACAACACCCCGACCATAATAGTTAGTGTTTCACGCAAAATAATTCGAAGAAACCTTCCAGCGCTTACACAAAAGAATGTTTAACGAGGATAAGCGATTGAGGCGTTCTCAGGTGAAAAACAGGGGCGTGAATTGTAAGAGTAAGAGAGAAGTGGAAGGCGAGAACTGGAAATGTAAATATATTCAATACTGGTCATCGGAGTGACTTTGATTACAACATTATCCTTGTCGGAGCGAAGGATTGTAGTGCAAGTTACAGTGAATAAAGGGGAGAAAAGAGTGTCAATGTTGAAGAAATGGCTACAATTACAACTACTCCTAGGAAAGCAGGGAAATGAAATGAAAAAGAAAAGGTGGTGGCGTACGCTGAGCTACCATAGGACTGCTGACTGTCGGCTGGGGGAATTAGCTGAGTCGATAAGTTTGTCCAGAAACCACCTCGAGTTTAGTGTAGGAGCCTTGTATTTATAGAGTTTCAGGGCTCTTCATTTCTAATAACCATTCTTCCCCCAGCTATCGGCAGTTACCACTTTCAATCGTCATGGTCCGCATAATGCGGACCGGTTGCGCTTACATGTGTGACACGACACGCAGCAGCTATCCTCTTCGTTCTCCTTAGCAGTTATGCTACCTTCTGAACATGGGAAGTTATTTTCCCCTCGTGGCCACGTCAGATTGGAGGTTATTACTTGTGTTCAAATTTGTTAACCGTTCCCTCCATAGAACTGGCTTAATACCACGATTTTCTGCTAAGTCTCGAATTCTATCACGATATTAGCCCAACACGAGGCTACTACCATGAAGCAACCATGACAATTGTTAGATGAATTGCCATCTTTACGACAATCTTTACCTTGGTCATCGAACTTTCGTGTCAAAACCTTAGTTAATTGGTGATACTTCAATCATTTTGATCATTGTCATTTCTTGATTTTCTGTCATGGCGAGTACTCCCTGCCGACCATTTCTCTTAGCTATCCTTGAGTAACTTTTGTCGCTAAGTAGCCACTTATCACGACAATCCTTTTGTCACGACCCATTCTCTAGCAAGCCTTGGTAATTATCTCTACAGCCCCTAGCTGCTCACCTTCGTGTCGCTAATGTTCTTGCCATTTGCCACTATTTAGTTCGATGTGAACTCTTAGTCATAATTCGCTTCTCACTATGATGTGAATTTTGGCGACCTAACGGTTAAGAAGCGGCAAGGATGGCAAGAGTGGTTATGAAGGTTGCGTTGCACAATGCTGTGGAACTAGGTTTCCCTAATTGTTCCAATTGTTTAATACAATATGTTTTGATGATGACAAATACAATAATATTCTAATTGTCTATGTTTATTTTCTATGTTTATTGTCTATGTTTCCTAGTTGTTCTATATCTTGATGATGACAAATAGAACATAACAAATAGATAATGACAATTAGAATGCAAAAGGATGTTACATGCTAAAAAGAATACATTTGATGTTATATGCTAAAAATAATACATTTGATGTTGTATGCTAAATAGAATACATTTGATCTTGTATGATTGATCTTAATGGTAATCATATAGCTTACACATCATACAATGTTATATGAAAAACATCCTTTTGAGAACATATCCAATAACTCTCTATATGTGCTTGATGGATTAACTATTGGATGTATTTGTGTCTATATGTGCATATGCATGAATATCAAGTGCTTTAGTGTTACAATGCATGCATGCTAGGCAAAGAATATTATTTGAGTAATATAATTTGATCCTTGCCTAAACTGTATATGTATGATGCATTGATTAATCTATATGCATATGAAGATATTAGAAAACATTGGACTAACTATACTTTCTAGTGAATTATCTTGTGTATAGGAAAGTCCAAGGTATCAAGAACAAGATGGAACAAGAAGGAACATTCATATGATGCCCAAAGTCAAAAGGCAAAGCATGAAATGTCAATTCCATGAAGAACATGTTAATGCCGAAGATAGGATTCATGAAGAATACCAAGTCCAAGCAAATGGTAAAAAGGAAAATAGTTATTAGGACTTAAGGTATTCTTGTAAAAGGAAAATTGATATATATATCTCTCTCTAAACTCTTAGCTAGAATGATGCTCTTAAAAGAAAATATTGATTCCTGTTCTTTAAAGTATCTCAAACAAACCAAGGAATCAAGAGAAAGGAAAGAAAGAATGAGTTTGGGCAAAATCTGCAGAGACATTCGAATGAATGACCTAGATTCATTCGAATGACTCTGTCATCAGAGACCCCAACGGCTACATTGCATCAGACATTCGAATAAATGACCTAGATTCATTCGAATGACTCTGTCATCAGAGGCCCCAACGGCTAGATTACATCAGTCATTCGAATGAATTCTAATGAGTCATTCGAATGACTCGAGACCTAAAGCCAAAAATGACTAGTTTTTCAATGGATAAAATTGATTAAAATAATGGGTCACGGTTATAAACGGCTAGTACACTTAGAAACCCTATAAATACCCATTAAACTCTCATTTCTAGCCAAGCCTTTGATTCCTATCATCCTTATACTTCATTCTATCAGTGGATTAATTTTTCCATGATCATAAGAGCAAAAAGAGAGATATATTATCAATACACCTATAGTGCTTCAATTTGTATTATCCACTCTTTGAGAGAGTTTCTTTTTCTACTCAAATTCATACACTTGTAAAGAGGGTGAGGTATCCCTCTAGTTGCTTAGGGTGTGGTATCCCTAAGGTTTGGTTCTTGAGGCTTCTACACAAAGGTGGGGGATCCTAAGTGTGAGGAGTGCTCTTGGATGTAAAGGTTTGTCAAGCACCTAAGTTAGAAGCTTGATGATAGTGGAGAAATCTTGAGCAAGTCGCTTGGGGACTGGACATAGATCACAAGGGTGGTCGAACCAGGATAAATCACTGTTTGCAATCTCTCTAACTCTTTCTCTTTATTTATTGCAAACTTATATTATTGTCTTGCATATTTAAGAATTGCATCTGTTGATAATTGTTTATAAGTTGCTCTGTTGATCTTATTGTTTTATTACAAACATAATTGAGCATGCTTATATTACATATTTAATTGTTATATTCCGCTGCGTAGTAACGTTAATTGCATGAAAATGTAATATTTGTTGAAATTGGAATAATTTCTAAAATACCCAATTCACCCCCCCTCTTGGGTATTGGTTGCCAAGACCAACAAATGCTAGAGGCAGAGCATCACAGAAAGTCGACCAAAGCAACAAGACATTGCACGACAGTGGTGGAAAGGATGCACAATGGTGGTATGCCACTATAGAGCAAAGTAGCAAAGGTGCAGAGGGGGAGAGACAGAACAATAAAGGCTAACACACGGTGGCGATAGGAAACAGATGCACAGTGGCAAGAGATTCCCATTGGGAGGACAATTTACGATCGTGAAGGCCTGGTAAGTGGTGACGTTGGACCGCGTAGCTAGCTAGGGCAAAACAAGATAAAGCATTTCTATGTTATTATTTCTCCGTGTGTAAATTTTTGTTTACTCGTTAGTCTTATGAGTTCTTATGCATTTTAGGAGTGCTTACAAGCATACATTTTACAGAAGAGAAATCTAATGTATTCAATAGGAGAAATATTACATACTTCTGTAACATCTTTACACTTAGACAAAGCTGTTGACCAACTTTAACTACCTATTTGATCATAATTTAAATTGTACTATTTGCCCTTTTACTAATTATCATCTCTTATCTCTTTTTGAACATTCCACACTTTAAGAGACAATTACAACTTCAAACCCAATATTACTAAACTCACTTTATTTTGACTATAAAACTGCCCCTAAGCATTTTCACTTTATTGTTTTAATTTCAGTTAAAACCTACATGTTCAATATTAGCAGGCACGAAGTGTCTATCTCCACTAGTATTTAGTAATTGATACATGTTTTAAAAATATTATCAGTCACTAATTTTAATTTATCAAATTTTAAAAATATATACAAACTTAGTGGTTGATAATAATTTTGAAACACACATTAAATGTGGTTCAAAAGAACGTAAGAATTTCTCATTAGAATGATAATTCAATTTATTTCACTAATTTGGCAATTATTTATTTTAACAAAAAGTTTGGATTTTAGTTTTACAAACAAAAATATAGGATTGGAAATTTTACTTTTATGATAAATCACCTCGACTTGAATTTAATTTCTGAATTAAAAAAAACTTAAATTTAATTTACTAGCTATTTACCAAAAAAAGAAAAGTTAATTAACTATAACTTAATAAACTTTAAGTAAGAATAATTTGAAAGAAAAAATAGTCACAGCTCAAAGTTTTTTCTTTTTTCCAAATTTACTACAACAACTAAATCAAATTAAATCCGCTAAAAAATGAACTATATTATCCCTGTCGTTTTAATAACTCATGAAACGAGAAGAGAAAAATATTCGTCAAACAAATGTTTAGAGAATAGAAGAAAAACAATTCATTCTAATTAATGAATTATATTTGTATAAGTTTAATCTTAAAATATTTAATGTTTGATTTTTAATAAAAATATAAAGTTTAAATCTTTAATATATAAACCAGTATAATGCAGATAATGTATAGTACTCTCTAGAAGCTCTACCCAAAAAAACAGATAGATATAGCGGTACAGAAAATACTAAATGAAGCTTTTATGAACAACAAAAAATTTACTAAACGAAGCCAGCCAACTTATGTATATAGGGATGTGTAGGAGGTAAACACTTAATTGCAATCGCCCACAGTACATTTAACACTGCTGAAGAGTTGGTTCCCTAACTACTTTTCCCCCAAAGGAGACATGGTAGATACACAGACATTAATCTTCTTTTGGTTCGTAGTAATGTTCTAAAACCGGCTCATATTCAAATGGATGATGGAATTATTACTACTAGAGAGGCATGATACCCTTTGAGTACCATAGAAATGCCTCTTCATAAAATCGCTAAGAAAAATTAAAATATTAAAAAAAATTCAAATTTCAAAACTTAAAATAGAGAGTTTTTTTTAGATGAGAGAGGTATAATTGTTCAAATAAATTGTGACCAAAATACGGCTAAACATTTGAATATGAATCAAGAGGAAATTCCATATATGTGTCAAGGGTTTGTTGGAGTTGGATTATGGGTTTGATCTTTGCAACATGATACCCTTTGCATATATGTGTCAAATACTTAAAGAAAATAAGTTAAAATATCTTTTTCTTTTCTTAGTTAGCAATGCTCAAGTAGTAAAAAAAGTAAAAATAAAGACGTCTTTAAGTAAAAGTATCTTTCAAATACAATATAAAACTAAAAAAAATCTCAACTAAAAGAATTTTTAAGTGTTATGACAAGGTCCAAGGGAGGGTTGAGAATGCTTTAGTGGCAAGATTGATATCCCTTGAAGGTTTCGATTTCCGGTGTTCCAAAGAGTGCTCGGGAGGGGAACTTGCAAGGGACTTTGATGGCAAAGTTAGCACACAATCTTGTGTTATGGGGAATATTGGATCAGACTTACCTTTGTCATGCTAGAGGTTCTATATTTATAGAGTGAGCACAGAGGGAGGAATCGTGGTCCTCATCATGTGCTAAGTAAGAAGTAGTGGGATCCTTCCCAAGTCGTGGCACCTACGTTTTCGTGGTAGTGGTTCATGGCGCGCTTTTTGTGCCCGAGTTCCAGGTTGTGTGTGATGAATGTTGAAAGCTTATTTCTGCACTCTCTAATTTCTTTTCCGTCTATTGTTTTGCTTTCAAATCCTCGAGAGATTCAATTGCAGTATAGTGTGAAGGTTGTCGTCCTCTGGGACTGATGCTTTTAAGACAGTCGTTCTTTGAGTTGTGATAATTTAAGCAATAAAGGATGGTTGGTTTGTTTGAGAGATTAACAAGGAAATGAACTAAAAATTGTAAAATGTAAATTAAATTGAGCTTGGATAGTAAAGAAAGATGTTGGCATTTGATTTGTAATATTACTTCTATGCAACCAATAACTTAGTAGATATTATCTATGAGTTCTTAATTTTATTGTCACCAGTTCTTAGCTTAATCATCTCTTTCAAGCATGTTAATATCACTCGATTTCCTTTTATTATTTTGTCAATCTCTTGCACAAACTAACAAAGCAAATCGACATTAATTTGGATGTTAACACGACTAATCCCTCATTCCAATTACGGCAACTAAGAATTAGATGAATTGATCTAGATCAGTCTTAATGATTGTAACTTTTGTTCACAAACAATTAAGCATAACATCAAGCTTAGAATAGCAAAACCAAAACCTAATTTGGTTATAACTTAATGGTGTAGCTTTCACTCACACGATTAAATCTCAAATCAAGATTCAATAAGCTAAACCAAGACTAGCATTAAGTATAAGATCAAACCATTAAAATCATAGAACATCATAGATTCATATAATTAAGATCAAGATGGATACATTTAAATAATAAAACTCATCAAATCCCAACAATAGGAAAGTTAGCTATCCATGGACATGGATAGTTTACAAACTTACTAGAGAATCAAGGAGGCAATAAGATCGACGATCAATGGTAATGTGTTTCCACTCCACCGTGAGCACAACCTTCGGAATCTCTTCCCTCCACTTCCTTGGACAACTTCTCTAGTTCCTAAACTCTCCTTTATGCCTTCTATTTGTATATACAATGTGTTCCTAAGCTATGAGAAGAAAATGGAATGAATTGAAATGAAGGAGAGCATGGCTATTTATAGGCAGATTTGGGGCGCCCAATGCGCGTGTTGGTGGAGGCGGCTGATGGCTCAGTTGGTGAGGCGGCTGGCGGCTTGGTTGGTGAAGACGTTTGGCGCGTCAGTTAGTAAAATTACGATAACTTTGGCTACAGATCTCTGATTGAGGTGATTCAAATTGCTACTTAAAGCTAAGAGATAGACCTACAACTTTGTAGTTAAAGTCAAGTCGAGATTAAATCTCCATCCTGGCTCAAAATCCATAGAAAAGTCAGCATTATTTTTCATCAAATTTTACTTCGCCTTTTAATGAATCTGTTATGGAAAAAAGGTTGCGTAGCGGCCTTGAGGAGGCGCTAAGATGCCAGAAGCTTCTTTTATCCTTATGCTTTTCTCACTTTGTCATCCCTTTGCTTTATGCCTCTTACCTATATGGGAATTTTAACAAGAATTGCATCAACTTACACATAATGTATCCATTCTTCAAAACTAAATAAAGTTACATAAAGATGGGAAAATTGGCTCATAAATTCATATAAAACAATCCATATAAGTGTCATTTAAACCTATAGAAATATCAAAATATGACACTTATCAATGACCCAAAACTTATTGCGCGAAAAGTGTAGTGTCTCGCGCAAGACACTATTCATAGGTACATCATCTCGTGCGAGATGATTTGTGTCTTGCGCTAGACGCATGCTTTGGAGTCCCACATCGGTTAAAGTTATAGAAGGGGGTCTCCTCCTCCCCATACATATAGAAGCTTTCCGTGAATGTTTAGACTTGTTAATTCACTCTAGAACTTGAGAGGTCCCACTTTTGTGAGACTTTTTCACTCCAGTTATTTTATTTCTTTTTTCTCTCTCGTTTTCCGTTCGAGGGAAAACAGTGCCTCCATGTAAGGTGTTAGGAGCTCGCAGTTTAATGCTCCTTAGTGGTTAGCCATTTTAAGGTGAGTGACTTTCTTTACTGTTTATTTTAGACCACGTATTTATTTTTAAAGTTATTTATTTATTTATTTTTAAGAATTATTTTATTTATGCATGTTTTATGAAATCTTAGGAGGTAGAATTTAGTATTTTATTTTATGAAGTTAGTTACTATTAAGATTTCTTTTATTTAATTAGTTATTAGTGAAGTTATTTAATTAGTTATTTTCTTATAATTATTTATTTATAAACTCGTTATTTATGAGGTAGATATTTATGAAGCTATTTTAGAAAGTCATGAAACTATTTTCGAACCACATGGGACAACATCTTTTATTGCATTAATAAGTCATGTTGTGTGTGTATGATTACTATTAAGTGATATATATATATATATATATATATATATATATTCATATTGTTTGGTTAAACCTTTAACAAAAGATTATGGTTAACGAAAGATTCTGGTGGGAGAAGATTTCTGTTAAGGAAAGGTGCTGGCTAGGACAAGACTTAGTATTTAAGTTGTCCATTGTGATGCACCTCTCTTTACCTAGGAACCTCCCTAAGCATGGGATCTTAGTCTACCTATATTTTTCTAAGATAAAATATTTAATAAATAATAAGTCATGTTACGCTATCAGTATCAGTTAAAGGATTATGTTATGATGAGCATGCTATGTTATGCATTTAAATTGTTTTCATAAGAGTATATCTAGGATAGAACTATAAGTCAGCGATAGTTTACGTTGACCCTACTATACCTTGTATGATCGTAAAGTAGAATAGGATTCATGTAAATTTAGGGCAAGACCGTATAGCCCGGACATGGCAGCCCGTGATGCCTAGTGTCATGTATCATGTCATGTAGATTAGGGTAAGACCGTAAAGCTCAAACATTTCAGAAACAACTAAACTGTAATGCTAAAAACGTCTACCTAGAGAATTCCCTACTGAATTATGTTTTCAAATGCTTTATATACTATTTATTATTATCAGAACGCTTCATGCTAGTTATATGTTATATATTATATATTGCATCCGAATGTTATGTTTTCGAAGTGTCCCATGTTATCGTGCGGACGGCCATTCGGTGAGACTCTTCCCAAATTTCTCACCCCTCAAACTCTCCCTCTAGTTACAGGTTACGAAGTGGAGTAGCGGTGCATGGAGTTTATGGTCAGTGCAACGATGTTAGAATTCAAAAGTCATCAATTCACCTTGAGGTGAAGCTACCTATAGGAATTGTTAGTCTTATTTTTTTATATTTTAATCGAGTTATGTCTAAAGTGCTCCAGTTGTATACAGGTAGGATCTTCGAACTAGTCGCATATTTTATCATGTATATTATGTTTAATGTAAAAGAGTTTATGCTTATTCAAAAAAGGAAAGTCTTATTTGTTTTTAATTAAAGTTAAAGTGCATGTCTTTACGAAAAGCGTTCCTAAGAGGCTTCCATAAGGGAACTAGTCCCTTGTGTGTCAGTCACATTCTAAGTTGGGGCGTGACATTATGGGGGAAGAAGGTATCCTTGGATCGTATGGCTATGGGTCAAGATGGTCTGGGCCTATCCGCGAACTTCCACTTTGGGTTGCCTCATCGGGCCTTGATATTGGGCATCCTAGGTCGAGTTCGGTACACAACCCCTAAGTTCGATTGCTATTGCAAAGGTGAGGGTTGAGCTTACCGAGATTAAGTCCGAGCACAAATGCCTTAATGGTAAATGCCAAAGGGTGTCGGCCATGAGCTCAATTCGAGCCCCTTACTCAAGTGTTTACTTTGTTGAGCTTACTTTGGCTCCAGCCCCTACCGAGCAGTCATACTCATTTAGACCAAGCTCCTCACTACGGCTCCAATCCTTACCTAGTAGCCTTGCTTGTTTAGGTCGATCTCTTCAACTAATGACCTTTTAGTGGTTGCCTTTTGCATGGTAAATGCCAGCTGGAGAAACTGCGAGTGAGAAATCCCTCCACGTGTAAACACAAAGCCCCATTATGAGACATTTAACATGACAATAGTTATGATGGCATCCTAGACTATTTGAATCGTATATGCTCGTTCTAATTTGCTTAAATATAAACCTTTGGTTATTTGGTGGTGAGATTGAGTGTGACCATTGAGACTTTGATTTCTAACCGTCAAATTACGATGGGAAGAGGGAGAGGCAAACTCTTAAAATAGGAGGAGAGAAGAAAAAAAGAAAACTTTTCTTACTTCCTCTTCTCCTTGTTTCTTGATAAAATTTCTTTAGCTCCCTTAGCCTTTATGAAGAACCTTTTCCAGTGCTTCCAAGTTCTTCCTATCCTCTCTTTTTCTTTGTCAGTTTTCTTGCACTTTCTTATTTCTTCCTTTACCTCATATTTTTACTGCGTCATGTATAAGGAAATAGTGTCCAAGAGGACCAACGACGACTTTGACGTTGTTGGTAACAGAGAAGGTTTTGACCCTTACTCGTGGGTAGATGGCTCTGTTAGGTCCCAGGACTTCATCTATGTAGATCATGAGTTGGTTCAACTCTTTCATCGAGCTCATCACCTGATTGCTGGTGATGAGAGAGGTCCATAGTGGTTATCCCCTGCTTTACCAGCGATAGGGTTTGCAACTTGATCCAAAATAGGAAACTTTCTCTTGCCATTTTTTCTTATGATGTCTTCTTCTCTGACTTAGGGCTTTTTCTTCCCTATATCCCATTTGAGATAGCGATTATGTGTCATCTAAACATTGATCCTTCTCAAATTCACCCAAACGGATAGGACTTTATACGTTCCTTTGAGGTGCTCATGAATCACCTTAAGACTGAGCCACCAGTCAAAATTTTCTTCTTTTTCTTTCAAGCAAAAGGGGGAAACAAGAAAGTTTGGGTTTCCCTTAGCAACTTACCTTATAGTCAGCTGTTTGTGTCTTGTTTTAGCTCCTACAACTTACCTATAGGTGCGTCGACGGTGTGCCACATTAGCGGTCCGTCAATCGAGTCAGTTATGCTAACATGTTTATTATTATTTAATTATTAATTATTCAAGTATCTATGTTAATTAACTATTCATATTCTTAGTAAATCACATGTTAGAACTAGGTAGAGACCTATGTACTTGTTGTGTAAAATAAATGTATGTTTATATGCTTAGAACTGTTTAGTTAGGCTTAAGTAGCAACACCTATAGTATGACCATAGGATAATAGACTTTTCATAACTAGTAGGCATAGAATCTAAATACATTGGTAATTGCTTTCAGTAATTAGACTATAATTAGATCATTCACCTTAATTCAATGATATCATAATCAGTTATGAATGACAACCCTAGGATAGAAGGCTTATGTTTCAGCAACTTCAGTATGTTATGGTTTCAGCATACCCATAGTGTTCTCAATATGATATGGGTTCAACATACCAACAGTATTATCAGTATAACATGGGTTCAACGTACTAACAATATTCTCAATATAATATGGGTTCAACGTACCCACAATGATACAATATTCATTACGGTTCCAGCACACCCAGATCGTGAGGATTTATCCTGGTAAAGCAAGGTCAAGCTCACCCTCCCTTGACCGAGGGTCGAGAGGTATCTCTCCTCGCCCCTTCCATTGGAGACGGGCAATATTACACAACAATTATATCAATTTAGTTATTCATCAGTAATATTCCTATCAATATTATAATATGTGAACTATTTTTGCATTTATCTTTTGTTATATGTGTTAAATGGTAGTATATGTTATGTGTATGGTGCCAGGTACCCACCACTGATTTGACAACTTACTTTTCCGTCACATTATTTTTTAGATACAGTTGAGGATAGTGATAACGTTCCCCTCATCCTGTAGCAACGACGTCCAACGTCAGTGGTGAGCTCTGTTTTGCAGTGGGGTCAACCTTATGTTATTTTCTTCTGTTAGGATTGTTCTAGATGACTTAGGCAAGGTCCCGCATTATCAGACAATAGCATCAACATTATTAATGTATTATTATTGTTGTTGTTGTTAAATGCAAGGGTCCACTGAGTCTTAACAATGCTCAGCTTGCTCATTGCTACACCCTGTTAAAACCTCTCATTGAAAAAACTCAATGGGACAAAAACCAGGGTTAGGAAAGAGTCTACCTGTGCTGAGAAATTTAAGGTTACAAGTGATTCAACTAAAATATTTTTTAAGCGAGGACGCATTCCATGTCCTCAGTAGTCTTCTGCCTCTTACCTTCCAAGTGACTCTGTAAGGCCTTTCCCAGTTTGAGATGAGCTTTTCTTCTTCCTTAGACTTTCTCTGGGGTTCTACCTTGCAGAGGATGAAGTCTCATTCATCAAAGCTTCTTGGTTACAAATTGCGATTGTATTTTTGAGCTATTAGGACTTTGGCAGATGTCTCCCAAATTCTTGCTCTTTATCTGTCTTCTTTGACAAGATCAAGCTTTGCAAGACGGATTTGATTGTTGGCAGCCTCATTGAAGGCCATCCTTCTCCAACTTGGTTCGTCGATCTCTACTAGGATAATGGCCTTTGCCTCGAAGACTAGGCGGTGTGAGGTATCTTTTTTTGTACTTTGAGGAGTTGTATGATATGACCTCAGGATTTTGCGGAGCTCATCTAGCTAGAGCCCCTTGACTCTTTCTAACCTATTTTCTAAGACCTGGAGAATGATCTTGTTTGTTTCTTCTGCGAATCTATTTGTTTAAGGGTTCTCGATTGATATGTATAGTTTTTGGATTTCGAGATATTCACAGTGTACTTTAACTTATCGATCCACGAATTGAGTGCCATTATCGTTGAATAGCTTAGTTGGAATGCCATATCTAGAGATGATTCTCTTGGAGATGAAGTAGAAAACCTTTTCAGTGTTGATGGTTACTAAGGACTTTGCCTCAATCCATTTGGTGAAGTAGTTGATTGCCACTAGTATCCATTTGACTTGGCCCTTTCCTTTAGGGAATGGTCCGAGGATGTTTATCCCCCATATGTTGAAAGGATAGAGAACATTCGAGATGTGAAGCTTTTCTGGCGGTGTCGGGTGTGTTTGGGTGAAACGCTGACACGTGTCACATTTTCTCACTCTTCATGGTCGACCAATAGTAGCCATCTTGGAAGACTTTGGAGGCTAAAGTTTATCTTCCAATGTAGGTATCACAGGTGCCTTGGTAGAGTTGTTTCATGACAAAAAGGGCTTCCTCTACTTCTAAGCATCTCAGGAGTTGGTATGTGAACCTTCTTCAGAACATAATTCCTCTAATGATAGCATAAAAACTCATGGATCTTTGGATGCTTTGGGCAACCTTTGTGTCTTCTGGTAGGAATCCATCCTCGAGGTATGCTTTGATGGGGTATTGCCAGCAATTTTGGTCTATTATGGTGGCATTGACCTCGACCTTCTCTGTGCTAGGATTATCAAGCACCTCTTAGATAACAGACTTGTTGTTTCCTAAGGACCTACATCTTTCTAGATGTAAGAGGATGTCTGCTCTAGTATTCTCCTCTCGAGGAATATGCTCAATCTAACAGTGCTCGAATGTGCTAATCAAGCGTTGAACCTTGTCGAGGTACTTCGCCAAGTTTGGCTGTCTAGTCTAGAATTCACCCTTTGCTTGCCTAATGATGAGTTGAGAGTCACTCTTGACTATTATTCTCTTGGAATTGAACTCTTGGGCTAGCTTTAGCCTTACGATGAAGGCTTCATACTCGGCTAAATTGTTACTGAATGCAAAATAGAGTGATTTCTCGATCATGATCTAGTTTGTTCCTCCTAGGATAATTCTTGTCCCGCTGCCCTTGACATTGGAGGAGCCATCAACAAAAAGATTCCAGGAAATGGGGCTTTTGGCTTCTTCTTGTTATTGTAACTCGGCAATAAAGTCAGTTATTGCTTGTGCCATGATGGGACCTCGGGGTTGGTATTCAATGCTGAATTCTAAGAGCTCGACTGATCACTTGATCATTTGACATGCCAACTCTGGCTTGCTGAGCACTTGGCGGATAGGGAACTCAGTCTTTACAATGATGTGATAGCTTTAGAAGTATTGCCTTAACTTCTATGATGTGACCACAAGCATGAAGGCTAGCCTCTCAATCCATTGGTACCTAACCTCAAGTCCGTACAAGATTTTGATCGCATAGTATACAAGCTTTTGTATCCCTTCTTCCTCTTGGATGAGGACTGGGCTGATTGCCTTCTCAGTTATTGACAAATAGACATAAAACGGGTACCCGTGTAACAACCCAAAATTTGTTACCAGCACGCAAAGGACCAATTCCCTTACGAAAGTATTTTAGGAACGCTTTCATGAAAACATGCATTTTAACTTTAATTAAAACATATAATTTTTTTTAATAAACATAAACTCTTTATAATAAATACAAGTATACATGTAAAATACGCGACTAGTCCGAAGATCTTGCTTGTATACAATTGGAGCACTGTAGACACCGACTCGATTACAAATTAAAATAAAGTATAACATGGTCCTATGGATAGTTTTACCTCAAGGTGACTGCTGACTCAAGAATCCTAACGTCGCTGCGACTTATCATGATCTCCATGTACTGTTGCATCTACATCCTAACCTGCAACTAGAGGGGGAAGTTGAGGGGTGAGAACTCTAGGGAGAGCCTCAGTGAACGAGCGATTACTCATGGCACCCACGAGACGTTTCGAAACATGGACATACATATGCAATACATAATAATACTATATAAACAAAAATATAATAATAATAATAATGATAATAATAATAATAATAAAGCTTTAGTAAAAATATTTAAAACAAATGAGAGTTAGGGAGGTATCTAGATAAATAAATTTAAGCATTACGGTTTAGTTGTTCTTATTAATGTTTGGATTTTACGGTCTTGCCCTAATCTACATGATACATGACATTGGGCCTCACGGGCTGCTATGTCCCGGCTTCACGGTCTCGCCCTAATTATTCTATATCCCTGAAACCTAATCTACATTACTATTGTACAAGGTATATCGGAGCCAACGTAGGTTGTCGCTGATTTATAGTTCTATCATAGATATAACTTCCATAAAAACAATTTAAATAAAATAATATAATCATGATAAATGATAACTAATAGCTGACATAACTGATAATTTGAAATAACTGAAATAACTAACATTTGGAATCCATGAACATACATATGCAACATGATGATCTTTATGCAATAAAACAATGGTCTCATGGCGGTTCTAAAAAGGTTTTCATGATTTTCTAAAATACTTTCGTAACAATTTTGTAATGTTCTTAAATAAAATGTTTCATAAATCTTTTCGTGAATCCTTATTTTCTACAAATGCTTAAAATATGCATGAGCATAGAATAATGGCTAAAATAAGTTATGAACAACAACCCACTCACCTGGAGTACCTGAAAACTGACTATAGTCCTTCACGAGCTCTATAGGAACTCAAACGACACCGTGAATGACTCGGAACACCCTAATGGCATAACGCTAACATCCTATGTAAAGGCACTATTTCCCCACAAACAAAAATATTAACTAGAGCTCAAGAGAAAGTTCACGCTCAAAGCATAACCTTCATGGCTCTTTGAGTGAATTAACAAGTAAAAACACTCAAAGGAGGCTTCTATTTATAGGGAAGCTCAAGACCCCCTCCATACACACTATTCGATGTGGGACTTCACCTGTGTGCTGCAGCAGAGCGTTGGGAGCTCTGCAACATTCATTTGTTTCCTTTTTTTTCTATGGGTCACTACAACGATGGCCTACTGCAGGTTACTTTAAACACTTTATCCTACAATTTAAGATCACTGAACCTACAGGTCATCACAACCCAACCTTGGGCTTTGAGAGAATTGGTGAAGTCGTCAGGAACCTTTTGGGGTTCTGAAAGGATTTTTTCACACTTTGTCGAACACTGGAAAGTTGTGTTCTTTCTTAGCAAGTTAAAAAAAGGGGCAGGACTTTCTGCTACGTTGGATAGGAATTGGGCTAGCACAATGACGCTCCCTACTAGCGACTGGACCTCTCTCATGTTTCTTGGGCTTTCCATCTCCAAGATGGCTCTGCACTGATCGAGATTCAACTCAATCCCTCTATTGGAGAGCATGAAACCAAGGAACTTCCCACCCTTCACCCTAAAAGAAAAATTTATCGGGTTGAGATACATGTGTGTTTTCTCACCTGAGCAAAGATTTCCTCGAAAATGGCAATGTGATCGCCACCTTTGCCCGTCTTGGCTACAATGTCATCATTGTAAACCACCATGATTTAACCAATCTGGTGCTGAAAGACCTTGTTCATGAGGCATTAGTAGGTAGCTCCAACATTTTTGAGACCAAAGGACATTACTTGGTAATAGTAATTAGCATCTTCTGTTATGAAAGCCATCATTTCACCGTCTACCGAGTTCGTTTTAATCTTGTTGTATCCTGAATATGCATCCATAAATGACAAGAGCTCACATCCTGATGCTCTATCGACCAACATGTCAATGTTGGAAAGAAGATAGGCATCCTTAGGACACGCTTTGTTCAAGTCCAAGAAGTCCACTCACATAAAAGAGTTTAACAATTTTTGAATCTAATAAAAGGTATTTCCTATAATTATATATGTTCAAACGTGAGACACCGATCTCTTCTTTGCTTTTGTTTCTAATTTTGATTATGATTTTAAGGAAGAACTTTTAAAAATGTTGGTATTTCTCGCTCATGTAAAATTTCTTAGTTAGAAAATTATTGATTTTATTTCATTAGCTATTACTTAGTGAGCAAGTTGGCCTGGTGGGTCAATGACATACACACTGATAGCATTGTGGTGTGCTGTGGTTATTACCAAGTGAGAGAGAGATTAGTTCTATTTATGAGACATGATGTACAAGGGATCTAAGTTGGTTTGAGCTCAAACTTTTAGTATTATTGTACGATTAAGTTATTTCTCTATAGTAAAATAGGCTCTTTTTGGTGGACATAGACAGGATTTTGCCAAACCATGTTCATCGCTGTGTGCACTCTTGTGTTTCTTCAGTTTTTCTTTCCATTGTTCATGCTTTATATTTTCGTAGTAATCGTCCATGATTGTTTGAGGTCAAACCGCTGCGTGTTTTTCTCAACAAATGCTTATCCAAACAAGTTGAATGTTTTGAAAAATTGAAAAAACTTTTATTTATATTTTCTCAATTAGTGTTGATCGAAGGTCACTCGTCAATAAAGTCTTCCTGGATTAAAGATCTTCTTATAGGGGTGGGCATCTCTCAGCGAATTTTTTTTATAGGGGTGGGGATCTCTCAGCAAAGGTTTTTTGTTTTTTTTTTATTCACATGGTTCGAACTCAAAACTAGTGGTAAAGAGATAAGGCTAAACACCACATTGATCAACCCTAAATTGTTATTAACATAATTGGTAAAAATGTAAGTTAACCTAATGATAAAACAAACTTGTTTGGGTCAAAATATTTAAGCATATTGGGCCAATCCAACAAATTAGGCTAGACCAATTGTGCCTATATTTTTGGGCCAAGTCACCCTAAAAGTATAAAAAGAATCCTATTTTAAATTCTTTTGAGATCAACCAGGATGATCCTATTTTCAACGAGTAGCAACAACTCTCTAGTCACTCTTTGCATCCACCGTACCATATTATAGTATAGAGAAATTCTTTGTAAACAATAAAAGTGGACAATTATACATAAATAACATACAAAATATAATAAGAAGACAAAATTATTATATAGTACAACAAGTACGTGGGACCCATGTGTAATTAAAAGTTACAATATTTTATACGTTGTCCATACTTTGTTATCCATATAGTATAACCCTACAGTAGAATAATACAGTAATAATTAATAGTTTTGGGGATTGGATCTCTGCATCCTTCACCTGGTGTGTGTGCATCGAATTTCCAAGTCTTTATTGACAAATAATAGTATTTGTGAAAGGAATTAAAAATAGTCCACGTGATATGAACAACAATTCATGCTACAAGAAGGCCAACAAATTATTGAAAAAATAAATTCGAATATTCGTTGGTACAACAACAAAACGCGGTTTCTGCCAATTCGTGCTTTTAAAAATGGTTGTAGCAAAGTATCTGCGTGATCCGATCTAGAGCTAAACGGTAGATATATTGATTCCCACTTATTATGTTGGAGCATTGCATTATATCAGAGTTTGTCTTCAAGGAAGGTCACAAGGACAGATACCTAACCAAGCAAGTGGATATTATTGTGGAACCCTGTATTAACAAACATTATAAATTAAATTTATTGATAAACTAATGAAGGCATAAAACTAAATGGTGTTCAAAATTTCAAGGGAAAAGAGTGTTCTTTTCAAGGTAAAAAGACTAAAGAGAAATGTGAAATAATTTTGGCACCATATAAAGTGATAGGAACAGGGCACTCAACACTCAAAAATAAAAGAGAATGAAAGATATCGAGACGAAAGATGGGGGTGGGGGAGGAAGTACCTGATGGTTTACAATTTCACATGCATTCAAAATGTCTCTAGTTTTTTAGTTTTAAAGGGTTTAAATATCAATACTTAAAAGAAATTATTAGACATTAATGAATCGTCAAGTAAGAGTGCACTCTGTTTACTTATTTAGTGATATTTCAATTTCAAGTAAAGGGAGGAAGGACATGATGGTTCACAACTTCACATGTATACTTTTGTGAGTATGCATTCAAAATGTCTATAGTGTTAAAGGGTTCAAATATTAATACTTAAAAGAAATTATTAGGCCCTACTGAACAGTCGAGTAAGAGTGTGCTATGATTACTTGTTCAATGATATTTCACCTTCAAGTAGTAATTAATGGTGAATCATTTTAAAATTAAAATATCATTTTACAAGTAATATGAGTACAATGTATTTACTTGATGGTTTATGAACACCAAATAATTTCATTAAGATAAACATAAAAAAAATGAAAAAAAAAGTGTGGCTGAAAGGAACTTTTCTATAAGAAAAAAAAACATCTAGACCAACTAGCATATCATTAACATTAAGAGAAATAATATTTGTATTACTTCTATGAACATTTAAAGGATATCTTGATACGTCTTTTATAAGTGTTTTGTATTGAGAAACTCTCCCAGCTTATTTATGCAGCAGTTGAAGATGGTTTGTGGAAGTCTACCTCCCTTAGTAGAGGAGGTCCTAAGATCTCGCATCTTTGTTTTGCGGACGACTTATTCTTGTTTACGGAAGCTTCCTTAGATCAAGTTGATATTATTAAACATTGCTTGCAGATATTCTGTAATAGTTATGGGCAAAAGTTGAGTTTGGAGAAAACAAAAATCTTCTTTTCTCGAATGTGAATCATAATCGGGCTAAGGAGATTGCGGATAATTTGGACTTCTCTCTCTCTCATGATCTCAAGAAGTATCTTGGCATTCCTCTTCTTCATAAGCGAGTTACCAAACATTCTTTTAGTAGCTTAACTGATAAGCTATGCCAACGTCAGTTGAGCTGGAAAGCTTTTTCCCTCTCTTTGGTGGGTAGATTGACGCGTTGCAAATCTGTTATTGAAGCAAACCCCTCATATACTATGCAGACTTGTTTCTTCCCGATGCAAATTTGTGATTTCATTGATAAAACTCATCAAATTTTCCTCTGGGGTTCTGTTGAGGGGAGTCACCTCTTGAGTCTAGTTTCTTGGGACTCTGTCTGCAAACCGAAACTTGAAGGCGGGCTCAGTCTCCGTCAAGCTCAGATCTCTAATATAGCTTTCTTGGCGAAGCTTGGCTAGGGACTCATTACTAAGAAGGATTCTCTCTGGACCCAAGTCTTGAGGGGTAAATACAAGTGTGGGGATAGTATCATTCCTGAGGTGAAGCCAAAGATTAGCCAATTAAACGTCTAGAAAGGTATTACAAAGTCTTTGGCGAGTGGGCAATGGGAACACCATCAATTTTTGGAAAGATCATTGGATTTCTAGATACCCTTTGCTGGAGGCCCATGCATTAGCTTCTTTATCCAATTCTGACCTTGCTCTCCCTGTGTCCCATTTTGTGGAGGTCAAAGGTAAATGGGATTGGGCTTGCATTTGTACTCTCCTGTCTGGTATCATTTGTAATCTGGTGGCAGTAATCCATCCCCCTTCCCCTAGTCTAGGTGATGATTATGTTGCTTGCGGAGGTTTGATCAGGGGTGAGGCAGGGAGTTTCATTACAGGTTTCTCCGCAAAATTGGGTATGACTTCCATTACCCTAGCAAAGCTCTGGGGTATCTTACATGTGCTAACTGCTACTTGGCGTGGTGGCTTCCCGCAGGTGCGGGTAGAGTGCGACTCTCAAATTACTATTAAGTTAATCCAATCTTACCATAATCATCTGCATCCGGCTTTTACCATCATAGCTTGTATTCGCACTCTGTTAGCTAAGGGTTGGGTGGTGCATCTACAACATGTTTTTAGGGGAAGCTAACCGTTGCTAATAGTCTTGCTTATCTAAGCCATAGTCTCACTTCTTTTGAGGTCTCCTAGTTTGATATATCTCCTGCAGCTGCTCACACGTTACTTTTGAGTGATTTGATGTAGATTGCGTGACCCCGTAGGGGCTAGTGTTTTTCCTTGTTTGGGCTTCAGCCCCATTGTCTATCAATAAATATTGATTGAAAGTGAGTTATAATCTTTTCATGCTGAACCAACTTTTAAGCAACAATACTCTAAGATTAATTATAATATTACAGAAGGTGCCAAGGAGCACACCCATTCCCATTCAACCAGAGAATTAAGTCATCTATATGGAGGTTTTTCTACTGGTTCGTTTATGAAACTTCTTCACATATAAACCTAGCATCCATCAAAGAAATGTATGTCATCAACTAATAAGATCAAGTAAAGTTAATAAGCTTATATTTGGCTTGATTTAGTTGTCCAACCTAAATCTACAAAAGGGAGCGCATGTATATAATTTATGAAGGTGGTGATGGAGTAGTGTCCACTAGTTAGGGAACATGACTCCAGAACAAGCCTCGGGTAAAGGTAATGTCTTGATGGCTAGTAACATTAATTTAAATCTTACAACGACTATCTGCAATATGTCCTCTTTTACGCAATCAAATCCCAAGGAAAGTTATACTATATTGCTAAGATTCAATGGATCACAATTAATTTTCTCTATGCTACAGTCAATTAATAGTAAGAAAAAGCTACCAATGTTTGATTCAATACTATTTGATTGATTGAACTCGTTCCACGATTATTCTCCTCAAATTAGATATTAGGTTTATATTTTGTAATTGAAATAAATTAACGTGCGCTAAGAGAATTTTATTAATGAACTGACGCGGCTCGAGATAGATTAATTTAGGTCGAATAAACTTTAAATATCGGCCATTTATATATATATAAATAAAAGAACGTAGAAAATGAATTAAAACAAGTTCTGTTGAATTTTAAGTGTGAATGTTTAAGTCTTATATTGATGAAAGTCTCATTTAACCCGTTTGTTCAATTTTTCACCAAATTGTTGTGGTATAAGTTCACTGCATTAATCCCAACAGATGTAACTTCAAGTCTTGATCAATGAAGACCACTCACTCTGGAGTGTTGAAGACAGAACAATCCATGTCAACCACTTCATTGTTGATGTAATAGTGCATTTACATCTAGTAATATCTAATCTAAATACACATAATGCATATACATTAGACAGAACCTAAAATGCATTCAACTTTACATATGCCAGCTGCCTTGGGATTCTATCACTAATGCCAACTAGTTGGATACAATTATTACTATTATTTAATTGATAATTGCACTATACAATGGCACACGAGTGATTTACACTTGAAACAAGGGTGGAAGTATCATTCATCTAACTATAAAAGAGAGGTACCACAAGAAGTTCAAGCATTGGACCAAGTTCTTGCAATTGCAACTCCTATTTGCAATTCCTATTCATAACATTCAAATGGGCATAACAGAAGCATGCTCCAGGTTCATTGGAGATTTTTTGCATGCCTTCAAATCCACACCAACAAGCCCAATTCCCCACCTTGATCACAATCATGATGATCCAAACTTGGAGCCACAGAATTTGCTAAAGCTTGATGCCAACATGGTTCATGCCCTTGTGACCGTGTTTGGCATGGAAAACAATGGAAGGATCAAGAAGGAGAATGCAAGGCAAGTAGTGGAGAAGCTTGGTTTGATGCATGTTGGGGATGAAGGGAATGGCTTATTGGAGGATCATGATGAGGTGGCTGTGGAAGAGATTCTTGGTGAACTGGAGGAGATGTCAAAGAAGAGAAGTGAGCTATTGCATGAGGCCTTCAAGATCTTTGATGAGGATGGGGATGGATACATAGATGCAATGGAGCTGAAGAGGGTGCTTGATTGCTTGGGATTGGACAAAGGTTGGGACATGAACACAATTGAGAAGATGGTTAAGGTTGTGGATTTGAACCTTGATGGCAAGGTTGATTTTGGTGAGTTTGAATTGATGATGGGATAGAAGAAAGTTTGCTTTTCTAATTATTCATTTATTTTAGGAATAGTTGCTAATTGTATATCTATTTGTTCCAGCATTTTCTAATAAAAAACTCCAAGATTGTTCTTTATTTATTTTTTATGATCTGTTTCCTTCATTCTTTCATTGCAGTTTTGCACGCAAATCCCATTTTGGATGTTAATCATGCTTGATCTTTATCTTCCTACAATTCACACATTTTAGTTTGTTGTGACCATACATGCACCTTTTTTTTGTCCCTCTCATTATTATTTTCCGAGCAACAATAATGACAACACCACTCGTGGCAATCCCGTAAATATCCTCAAATCCAGTGTCAATCACCTAATACGCAAATTCACCGCTGCAGCGGCGGCGACGATTCCGTCTTCGATTCTCTGTGCCAGCGCCTCCGAACGTTCCACCGCATCACGCACCTCCACCTCGAGATCCACACCAAGTGCTTCACCATGGAGCACGAGTTCCTCAAATGGAAAGCGCGGCGAGCTCAAGACCTGCGTCGTGCTCTGCGCAACGTCGTCTCGCAGATTCTCCTCCGGTGAATCGGCGACACTACCTCCGCCGGCGACGTTGCCGTCGTTTATTTGTGGATCACGGGGACGGTCTCGTGCTTGATCGCTGCGTCGGGGAGGCATCACTTGCTGAAGCAGACGCTGGCGCATTTTCCGACGCTGAAGGCGGTGACGATCACCGATGCGGAGAGGCAGGGTAGGTTCTCCATGGCGGAGGGCGAGATCCGGGAGCTGAGGGAGTTGTTGAAGATGGAATCCGCGACGGAGCTGCCGCCGGGTCGGATGTTGGTAGACGTCAGGTTGAGGATATGGTACGTGGCGGAGTTGGAGCTCCCGGCAGGGGGATGCGCGTTGAAAGGAGCGACGTTGGTCATGGTCCAACCACATGATAACGACGGGGAGATTGTGTCGCTGGCGGAAGAGAACAGCAGCGGCGGACTCTACGCTGATGCGGCGGAGAAGGCGGTGTTTGCGGAGGCGGAGAAGGAGATCCTGAGAAGCAGCCACGCCTACGTAAAGGATGTGTGCGTGAAGGCAGAAATCAATCACCACTAAAACGACGCCGTAGTTTCAAACTATATTGGTCAAGAAAATGACTATAACGTAAAGGCAAACCAACATAATTAGGCCAAGAGTAGCATCTCTCTCAGCTTTTATGCATCGAAGGTAAGTTAGAAGAACCGTGTTCGACTCTTCTGGAGATCCTTTTGATTTCCTATGTTGTCAAATCGGAATAGAATTTTGATGTCTATTGGATGGTATGGCTATACTAGGAAAGGTTAGATGTTAGTTTTGTTACAATCAGAAATGGGTAGTCCAATCAAGTCCTTAATTTTATACATAACGAAATACAACAAGAGAAAATACACTTTAATGGGACATAATTGAAGTGGAACGACAATAATTTTAACCCACTAATCTAACTGGACAAGACTTACAATATAAGGTTGGACCTAATTGAAAGATAAAAATTCTAGTGAGGCAAATACCCCTTCTGCCAGATACTCATGGAGCTTAGAGCATCGGTTATGACTCCATTATTTGCATCGTTGTAAGTAATATCCAAGTTTCCAAGCCCAGGAGCTGAAGCTGGGTTATGTCCACCAACTGTGACACTACCATATGAGGCATCGTTTCCTTGGACTGTAATGGTTGGCGAGACATGTGCCGGGCGGCGCAGAGTATTTGCGTTGAGTTGTGGTGGTGTGCTCAATTGACACTGAGGCTGAAGAAGCTGGTTGTTTAGTGTGGTGAAAGAGCTCCTAGTGACCATATCCTCAGCTAACTTCACCTACAAGTAGATGTGGAAATTTATCATCGATAATAGTTATTTTGTGTAAGGTTCTGCAGCATGATTGATTTATGTAAGGTAGAATAATATTCATAGAAGAACCTCATACCTTAGCTCTCAGAGCTTCTACATCTGATTTTAGCACTCGGTTATTAGTGTCTGCCTCATGAAATTGCTGGCTAGCATTTGAGAACTGCTTGTATAGGGCTGCATTTTCCAGTTTCAGTTTTTCAACCTGAGACAGCAAAATTCAAATGATGAAACATAAAATGATTGCTTCTTCTGCATCGTACTAAAGATTGATGCTTTAATTTCATAAACAGATTCAGAGAACCAGTAACCTCCCCTTATCTTAACACATACTCAGATACCATAGCTCCAAGAATTCCAAATATTGCAATACTATTCAACAGTCCACATAATTAAGCTTTGTTTTCTTCAACAAAAACTAATCAATAGTTCAATAGCATCTGCTTTACTACTAAAACATTAGTTACCTGCAACTCAAGGTCAGACAAATGGGCTTGTTTTCTTCTTCTTGACCTCCTTGCAGACTCGCGGTTAGAAATCTTCCTGAAATCATATGATATCATGTAACTTGTCAAGAAACAGAAAACCATTTGAGTTTTATTATACCCTATGTCCGGTGCTTTAATTTGACATGTATACCTTCTAAGGCGCTTCACATCAAGAGGATTTGTGCTCTGTTCGCAAGGACCTGCTTCATCCTCCTCGTCAGACGGGTCGGAGGAACCACTTGTAGCTCCTATGGCTTGATTCTCTCTGCCGTTTGGTTTATTAGCAGACACTGGGCTTCCAACTGCCAAGTTTTCAGTTCAATCAAAAAAAATGTTTAACTAAATAAACTGAGTTTGTCATGCTAAAAATAAAAACTATTGCCAGCATCATTTTACCAGTGCCACAAATGGATGACTGAGAATCAATAGTAGCAGAAATAGTGGAATTCTTGGGAGCGAGGTTTTGGGAACAGATAATGGTATTGTTATCTGCTAGTCCTCCACCACAAGTTGAAAATGAAGTCAACACATCCTGCAATGGAGAACGGCTGCATAAGCTGGAGTTTTGTACATATAACTACTTAGATAAGATCTTCATAGAGGCTTTTATTGAAGTCTATTTATTATTATTGCTACTATGTTTTAAGAGAGAACCTTTTTTTTTTCCTTAAAGAAAAATTGTGCAACTATTATTACTCCATATATTTTAAAAAGCTATTGGAGCAATGATTGTTGTTAATAGCTAAACTCGGAAAAAATGCTAGTAATTAACTAAAGAATTTGAATTGTATGGGCGCGCGCGCACGTACCTACATAAATATATATACACATACACACACATATATATACATACACACATATATATATTATACAACATAGATCATATCATACAGTAGTATTAGTAGGGGAAATATTAAGATACGGCCAAATAATAGTCATTTTCCGAATGACTTGTTTATAAGGATGACGCTAAGTGACACAATTACCCTTTGTCCAAATCACAGGCCCACTCAAAACCACGCAATACAAGAAAAAACTAAAAAAGACAAAACGAAGAAAAGAGGCCTATATATATATATCTCCCACCAAAACCCAGTCATGCGTTCCCACAAGTTACTACCAATAATGAAGTCAGTCCACGTCAGCAAGTCCCTCTCATTCGCGAACCCACTCCCGCACTTGATAAGTACCCCCAACTCCTTCGACCATTTTTCATTAACCCTCCCAACCAAAATTTCTTATATATTCCAAGATTAATATACTAGTTAGTAAGAATCATGCAACAATTTCTCACTTTTCTCCCACAAAATTATTGCTCACGAACCTTACGCTAGTTAGCTAAAAGAAAAATTCATTATCATTAGCTTCTTCTTTTTTTCCAAAACGTTTATTATTGTTAATTTATTATTTAATTATTATTGTTGTTCTCAGGGTTAAGGAGGCGTTGGGCGCAAGCTGTGTTCAACGGTTACGAGCAAAAGAGGTTGCCACGTCATCCAGCGACATCTCAACTGCTTGATGACGTGGCAGGAGGTGGCGCGCCAAACGTTACTTTTTTCAGTTTCAGTTCAGAGAGAGCACTCACCGGATTTTCGAAAACTCCGGCGGCGAGGTAACCGCCGCCGAGGTCGGCGCCGGCGAAACCGTCGCCTCTTAAATCGCCGGGCTTGAAGTCATCGTGGTTGGGCGATCTGTCCGATATTTCGACGATCCACCAGTCATAATCGAGATCCAGCTCCGTCGTGGTGGCCATAATCCGTCTGAAGTCGCCGCAGTCGGTGAAAACCGCCGGCGGTGGCAGAGACTGGGGCTTAGCCAGAACGCCGGTGATATTTCGCCGGAGAGAAAATTAAAAAAAAAACGTTGGCAACAAAAAAATAGAAAGAGAGTGTAAAGAGAGGGAAAGGGGAATGAGTGAAGCAGCCTGAAGGGTATAAATAGAAAAGGCAAAGGTTCTGTTGCGCGGAGATTTTTTATTTTTTTTAAAAAAAGAGAAAAACAAAATTAAAAAAAAGTTGAATTGGGCGGCACATGATGTTAAAATGTACCAGAAAGTTTTAATGGCGATGTGAAATCACGAAAGTGACCCGATTTCTCGCGTTCATTTACGTGTTGGACCAGCGAGCTAGCTACTTTTACTTGGAAGGTGATTACACTTCATTAGATTAATCTATTAATCTTTATTTTAATTTCTATTTATTGAACTTATATTTTATATTATCATTTAATTAAATATTTTAATAAACATAAATTTTAGAAGTGTGAGGAAAAAAGTTCTATCATTTATATAACAATGTAATATATAAAAATTAAACTCAATCTTTATTCTATAATTATAAGTTATAATCTGTAAACAGCAAAAACTTCAAATATGAAAAGTGTTAATGAACTGACACGAGGCAAAATGAAAATCACATGTGGGGCCCAACTTAAAATCTGCGGTTGATGTTATCTCTAACCCTAAACATAATTTTGCGAGGGAATATATATGGGTGGGTATGGCGTATTTGTTTTAGGTTGTCCATCCAATATCCAAGGCTTAACCTTGACTAATTCGGGTTGACCCGAGTCGCGCATCTGGCTATGGCAGATGAGTCTCCCAGTGGTGATAACTGCGTTCACAAGGTCTCGAACTCGGGACCTTGCTTAAGCGATACTAAGCCGCTTACCACTTGGACCAATAACTACTCTAGATGTTCTTTTTTTTGTTGCAGAACTACTCTAGATGTTTGATTATACTAGTTTAATCATCACCTCTTTTATTGTTTAGCAATAATTAGTATTTGTGAATTTTATTTGGTTTGTTTGGGTCACTTTGACTTTTATCGGGGGAGGGAATTCTATTCTCTTATAAATTCCAAAGGGTAAATTAGGGTAGTCAAAATGAGTACGGTTCGCGAGCTTGGCCCACGAGCCCAGTCTGCAAGCTTGACCTGTCAGTCCAGTTAAATGGGTGGACTTTACATGCAAAAAATAGGTCTGCAAAAATTTGAAAAAAAAAATAGCTCGACCTATTTTAGTCCGTGAGTTAAACGGTTCAGCCCGTGATTTTTTTTTTAAAAAAATACCAAAATTTTAAAAGTTTCATTTTGGATTCTAAATTTTATTTTGGAGTTTAAGAGTTTAGAGTTTAACTATTTGGACTTATAATTGAGTATATTTAACTATTTGTTATGCTTAACTACTTAACTGTATTTATATTGCTATATAGCTGAAGTTCTATGATATAGATATTGATAAATTTTATATTACATTCCTTCCATGAGTGTCTATGCCCCTACAAGTTGATATATAGTTTCAAACCTTATTTATTATTTGATTAATCTACGAGAAAGAGTTCCAATTGAGTTTTTGATCAATAACATAACAGTACTCGCATCAATTAACTACATTTATATTGCTATATAGCTGAAGTGCTATGATATAGATATTGATAAATTTTGCATTACATTCCTTCCATGAGTGTCTATGCCCTACAAGTTGATATATAGTTTCAAACCTTATTTATTATTGATTAATCTACGAGAAAGAGTTCCAATTGAGTTTTTGATCAATAACATAATAGTAATCGCATCGATGTTATATGTCGTCATTTAATTAATAAAAGTTGTATTAATTCATGAATCGATTTCAAATAGCATTTAATAGCTTTTAAGCAAGATAGTTGAAAGAACAAAAAAGATAATATAATCTCTCAATCAACCATTTAAACTATTTCTTTCTAATTAATTAATAGATAGATGATAAAAAATAGCTAAAAATAACCGCGCATACTTAAGCACAACTTTTTATTTAAAACCATAAAAAATAGACCAAATTTTTTTAAAAAATTAAAAAAAAAGGGGCTAGCGGGCTAACCCATTTAGGCTCGCAGATTAACCATAAATGAGCCGACCCCTAAAAAGAGGCATAATTTTAGTCCGACCCGTTTAACACCCCTAGGGCAAATAATGTCCTCTTCATGCTTAGCTTCAACTTGTAGCTACCCTCGTCCAGAACAGCAAAGGAGAAAAGGAAAGGTAAAAAATATCCATATAGGATGACAATGATTTTAAATGAGTTTAGAACAATTACACTCACAAATAATTAAGGTCTATCATGATGGGCTTACGGTGGAGTCCACACATTTGTGAATATGTTTATCCTAAATTTGTCTTAAAAATTGAGTTTGATATCAGAGATAAGACGAGGAGACAAAAACACAAAAACAAAAAAATTAATTTTTTTTTGTATCTTGCTGAAGATAAGACAGAGACGACAAATTTTTTTTCTATTTTTATCTGTGTCATTGTCTTTTTATCTTATCTTTAGTATCAAACATAAACGTAGTCAAATGATTGTCCCCGGAGCATCACGGGGAGATGAAAAATTTTAATATAGTAGCATAGCATGTACACAAAAGCTTATGTGGGAACTTGAGTTTGCAGCTCTCTCGACTTGGCTTGTATTGATGAGGATACTTCATAACTTTTTTTTTAAGGATATTTCATACTTTAGATTTACATAATAGCAAGTTTAACTAATCAAAATTACTTAATTTCTTTATTTAATACGTGATAGACTTTAAATTTATAAGATTGCATGTCTACAAGATTATGTTTGATTGTTGAGACAAGATATGAATACAGAGACATTAAAAATAAGAGGTTCTGTTTGATGACAGTATACAAGACACACTTATTTGTATCTATATCTTCTTTAGTTTAATAGATAAAAGACAAAAAATGCACTCCAAATGACTTAAAATATTCTTATTGCATTAATTTAATAAAAAAATATATTATCCTAATCTGAAAAATTGTATCCCGTGTCCTACCCAATGTCCCAGCAAAATAGAAGTACAGAAAATACACAAATTTTCTCTCCTGGGACACAAATTTTTGTGTTTGTCCAAGTAAACAAATATGATTTTTGTTATCGTGTCTCAATATTTCTGTTTTATTTCAGTAAACAAACACTACTTAACAGTACTTGTGCATGTACAATACCTTATACACTCAAGAAGATTAATAGTTTAATTTTCACACGTGTGTGTATATATACACACTATTGGTTTAACAAGCATGTTATGTGATTAAGCCAATTTTTTAATCTGAAATGACTCAGATTGTAAAATAATATAATTTAGATAAAATGTGTATATAAAAAAATTGCAAGTGAAATGAGTGTGAAAAAAAAAATTTGTAAATAGAAGTAGAGATTAGAATAACCGCAACTCATGTTGAGGCATAAAAGGAATAAAAGTTGTGCACCAAATGATAGTTAAGGAGAGCAATTCTCTTTATTTAATTTAATTGTATAGATTATTAATATGTCACACAATATTTTTTTATTAGTATGCTTAAAACATTGTGAAGGATAAAATTAAAAAAGTAATAAAAAATAAATGCTTTATTCACTACTAAAAATTAGATCTCTTGCAGCGGCTTTTTTCAATGGCACATATATTGTTGAAAAAAATTGCTACTTTTCAGCGACTTTATAGTGTCGTTGGTTTAGTCATCAGGCCTAATATCTATAACAACGACATTATACATCGCGGGTATACGTACTATGTATGACAACAACTTTTATTATTTGGTTGGTATAGTGCATAATTATGCCAACAATATAAAAGTCGTTGGGAAAGAGTAACTATACGACAACGACTTCTAATGTTGTTGCTATATATTTCATATAACACAACAACTCTAAAAGTCGTCGCGATAGATGAATATTTACAATAACAACTTTAAATATCGTTGGGAAAGAGCAACTCTACAACAACAACCATGAACACTAGAAAAGATCATTTATATGACAACGACTCTTAATGTTGCTACCATATATTAAAGATACAACAACAACTCGACAAGTCATTAGTAAAGATCAATTATATGACAACAATACTTAGTGTCACTACAATAGGTTAATTTTACAATAGCAATATCGCTACAATAGATTATTATTGAATTAATTCTATACCATCAATTCTTAATGTCATTGGAAAATTAAGTGTGTTTGATTCTTATCTCTAATATAGACGTTATTGTATGATGATAGCAATATTAAAATTTAATGTCGTCAAGAAAGATTAAATAATATAAAGTTGCATACTTCTAATAACATTAAAATGATCTAATACCTCTTTAAAAGTTATATTTTTACATGTACAATTGCATGCTATATAATAAGCAAAATTGGTTAAATAATATAAAATCATATGTTTCTTCTTACTACACAATTTTTCATTTACAATGTTATTGTTTCACATTTAGAAGAGTTTTAATTAGTTATTAATTAGTTCAAGTCCTCTATCCAACATTTATATACATATATGGAGATCCACTTATATCTAATATAAGTCTTTACACTTATACTCAATCTCCACTCTTTAGGTCAAAATTAACATACTCATTAGGTCATGTGCTCACTTGTCTCCCTATTCTCATCTCCGCACCATGGGAGATCTCCTCTCCTTCAAGCTTCTCCTCACCTCTACGCCACCCAATGGCCACGTACGGCTACCACCCTTTCCCCACTAGCTTCCATGACCACCTTCCAATTCTTATCAATTATTGCTGATTGTTATTAGGTTGAAGATTAAAGATTGGTCTTTGCAGTTTTAAATTTTTTTAATCCTAACATTTTTGTGCTCCTGATCATATGTGGTTGTTTTTGTCTTTTATTCATGGTTTGCAATTCTGTTCTACGAGTGGAGGAGTTATTCTTTCCTACTCCCATTTGCTTCCTCTTTCCTCTTCTGCTGGAAAATTGGAGATGTTGGAAATTCTAAGGATCAATGTTTTATTTAAGGAGCTTCTTTTTTTTTCCATTTTTTTTCTTTTTACTGTAATTGTTGCTGTATTCAAAGAAATGAAGAGAGTGAAATTTGTTTGTTAGAAGAATTCTAATTGTAATTGGAAAGTCTCACATTGAGAAATAAAAAGATTGGAAGCTAAAGTTTTACTTATAAATTGAAAGAGTGTTGTTGTGAATTCTTCCATTGGTGAATGACATATTAGCCCCAGTGCGTCTGTGCACATTCACTGTGGCTTCAAAAATTCATTAGTGGTTTTGACCAAAAAAAATTAGAAGTGCGGCAAATTGATAATTATGCACCACTCCTCTAGATGCAAAAGCACCAACATATGTCGCTAGGCAAGTGTCATGTTTTAGCAGCGAAAGTTGGTTTTAACAACTACAATTGTTGCTCCGATAACTTGAGCTATGCCTTTGACTTTTAATCATTGCTAAAACGCCATATTTTGACAAAGACTTGTAATCGTTGCTAAAGCTCCACATTTTGGTAACCACTTTTAATCGTTTCTAAAGCTCCATCTTTTCGCAGCAACTTTAGGTTGCTTCCAAAACATTGTCTATAACAACGACAAATGTTGCTAAGAAATGTTATGCTTTAGCGTGCGGCGACTTTGTATGTCGCTGCTTAACTTTTCGCAATAGAGCTTAAGGCGATGACATGTGATGACATTTTTGTCGTTGTCGTAAGATGTCTTAGCGGCGACATAAGACTTTTGGCAACAACAAGTGATTGCAAAAAACCTTATTTGTGATTGATATGAGAAAATGACATAAAATAAACAAAAAGAGTACCTCCAAACGCCAATAAGTCACAATACCACTGTTGCTAAGTTATCAGAATCTTAATCAACAGGGAAGCTAGTTCACCTTCTTAACTAACATGAAAGAGGTGAACAACTCTACGAACGGGATAAAAATTACGACAAGAGTTGTATTATAACTTTCTTCTATGCATTTCCGCTAATTCTCAATTTAAATTGCTTTCTTTACTTTGTACACACACAACAAAGAAAACTGACTTTTTTTTTAAATTGTTGAAATTAGAATATTTAATGCTTTTTTAATATCAATTTTCCAATGAGAGAATAGAACAAGAGACAACGAATGAAACACATAATTTTAAGGGAAAAAAACTTAGACAATTTTCTTGATATCTATTTTATTCAATTATCTAATTAAACAAAAGATGTATAAATATTTTTCTCAAGATATATAAATATACACACTTAATTTTAAATTATTCATCAAAAGTAGGGGGGGGGAGAAAGAAAAGACAGACAGAGAATTCTCATCCCATACACATAAGATATGAATAGAAATCTCAGAAAATGTTTGTGCCACTAAAATATAGGAACCACCAATGAGAGATGCGGTCCAAATTCCAAACCCAACTATTAAAAGCCGTGTGTGATGTGAGAACTTTTACTTTTGAAAAAGCATTAAAGGCATTTTATTTCTATGCCTTAATGTGGCTTATGCAACAATATTGGAAGGGAATGCATGGAGGCCAAAGACAAGGGGGGAAGAGCAATTAAAAGTGGGTTTCTTAAGGTGGAAGGTTGTGGTTAAAGTAATGGAGTTTGATTGGGACAAGCACCGTTCCAAAGCATAAAGTTGGTAACTTGCTTTTATGGGTCATGTTAAAAAAGCAGGTTAACCCTCGCTTTCTCTCAAGAGTTTAAAGCTTACCAGCTAGCTAGCTACCTTTGCAATTTTTTATATCATGAACACAAACTTTATGTTGAGAGATAAATTTAAATTTGTTCCAATTTAGAGTTAAGACATGCTTTTAAGTTCATAGAGTATTTGTAAATATATATTTACAAATTACTCGTCAAAAAAATGAATACAAGAATATCAAATTATATGTATACAATACGTAAATAAAAGTTGATTGAGTGAGTCAAATTTTAAATATTAAACTGTTCAAAGTTAAGATATACATAAGAATTTATCAAACACTTACAAATTAGTCATCAATTAAAAAATTTTAAAAATTGAATTAAAGTTATACCTGAGCGATGAATCGAATTGATTAGTGTATATATTTTCTAACTTCACCCTTTTTTTTGTCCCGGTTATCATGATCATAATGCAATATGCATACCTAACTTTTCCCAAAATAGTTTCAGCCAGTGAGCTTCAATGCGCATTAAAAGCACCTTGCAATAGTTTATGCAAGTGCATGTTTGTCTTGTGATGGATTAATCCGGTGGGGACAAATCAGGGGGCGATGCAAGAGTAGAATTAGTAGTAGTATAGCATTTTGCACTTGTTCTGTTTTGGTTGTCACATACATTTACCTAAGCATATATATCTGCAGTGCCTTTCTCTTTCTACTTTGTCTGCATGCTCAGAAATATAGCACGTCACACGTGTTCAACTCCATTTTACATAAAAAGTATATAGCAATACCATTTAATTACGTATGGTTAAGAAGTATCCAGATATATATCTTGTTAAGTCAAACCATTAATTTTTTAACATTAGTTTTATCTATATTTAAAATTTATACAGCTTGTGAGTAATCACAACCGTTGAATATCAAAGGATACTAAAGTAAATCTTATATATATATATATATATATTGAAAAATATATTATAGAATCTTAGATTACATGACTTTATTTTATTTGATAATTATTCTTTTATCAAATTTTTTTACCATTTTTTTATCGTACATCATTACGCATATATTTCACCTTACTTATTATATTGAGAACAATGAACAAAGTCCAGCACGATCAAGTTCTTTAAGTATTTGGTCATAAGTCCAATTTCTACAAATTTATATGGAATGCCCTTGAATGAACAAGATTAATGTTAACACTTTGAACAAGGAGATACTAAGATGAAGATGAATAAAAATAGAGTGAGTAGTGGTATTTCGACTTTTTTAATTTATAAATACTACTTTACCACCCATTTTAAATTTATTACAAATTATTTGAGTTTTATTTTTTGTGTTTTTGAATATTAGATGTGATAGAATGTTGATTTTAAAATAAAAAATATTTAATAGGATCAAGTGAAAATTTTGAAATTTAAATTAAAAAAATTTAATGAGTTTATAATAGATTTACTAAAATCTGATATTTAAATAATAATAATTGAGTAAGGTCAAGTTTAATAAATTTAATAAAAATTATTTAGGCAAGAAAATTGCCTCCAAAATAGGGGTAAAAAAACTCAAACATTTAATTAATATAAATGAGCTAACGGTAAGTATGAGCAAGTTTTTTTTTTCTTTTGCCAACTAATGACATAAAGGGGTGTGTGGTTCGCGAAATCCGTCGACATTCTTGAGAATCTGAGCTTAAGAATGGCAGATTCTCGCGTTTGGCTCAAGAATGAAAAACACTCACAGAATGAAAAAATATTTCCAAAAAAGTTGTATTCTCAAGAATAAAAAAATACTCACTTTCTCCCATTTTCAATCTGACCCCAACATGAGATTCTAATATTCCCATGGGAAAGGAATGTTTTTACAATTATAAATAGTCGAATTTACCATTATTTAAAATTGAAACTCCAACTTTACTCTTAATAATAATAATAATAATAAATATTTTTGGGAGTTGAGAAAATAATAAATATTAAATAATTAATAATAAATAAATAAATATTAAATAATTAGTAATAATAATAACAAAAAATATTAAATAATTAATAATAAAGATAATAATTATTATTATTAATAAATAAAAAATAATTAATAATATTAAACAATAATAATACTAAATATTAAATAATTAATAATAATAATTAACAATAAAAATAAAAATAATATTTATTATTATTAAAAAATAATAATAGTATTGATAAATAATAATTTTATTGGAGTTAATAAAATAATTAATATTAAATAATAATGAGTAATAATAATAATAAATAATAATAATAATAATAATTCTTATTATTAAATAATTAGCTAAAAGAGAAAATTTTAAGTTTTTAAAACATTGAATATCACTGAAAACACACAAGTTTCACTTTTTCTTATACAAAATTACTATTTATGATCTCTTAACAAGTGTTCTTAGAGAATTGAATATTATTAAAAACTCACAGATTTCACTTTTTTCTATACAAAATTACTATTTATGCTTTTTTTAATAAGTGTTTTTAAGGCATTCGTTAACGAATCCATTTTTTCTTTAATCAACTACAAATGCAAGCTTAATTAAAACCGGTAGACGAATAGCCTAGGCATTGACAAAAATGGGAATAACCTAGACCAGTTCAACGTCCTAGCTCATACAGGCCCAAAATGCCGAAACTGATATTGAGTATAATTGTTGCAAAAATATATAATGCATCTCTTTTCTGTGAAGATTAAACTATGTGGTTTGAAATGTGATGTGTCAGGCCCATATTGAACAAGAAAGGTCCACTATATGCATAGCCGTCACAGCAGATTTTATGTGCCGATTTTGCTCTTTTGACCAGAATAAAATGAGATAATTTTTTTTATATTTGTTTTACCTCATTAAAATTAGGATAAAGAGGACAAAAATATCTGTATGAAGAAAAATAAAATTGGAGCTGAGAGGGATATGGATTTTTTATATCTCTGTTCTTGTGTTTATGTCAAGTGTCATTAGCGGTGTCAACACGAGTTGGCCCGACCCATTCAGCTTAGGCCATATCGAGCTGGGTCATTTCTAATTATATTATTTTCGGATTAGTAAAATGCTAACCCATTTTTCTAGCTGGCCCATGAGCCTATATTTTATCAACTTAATTTTTTTTAATATTTATATATACTAATTTAAAGTTGGTAAAGTTTGATAATAATGTGTAATTAAGTTTTATTGACTATAAATAAAATAATTAGCATATATAATGTTAAGATTATTTTGGCTTAATTTTGAGTTGATTTGGATTAATTTTTAAGTCTCAAATATTTGAATATGATTATATAACAAAAAAATTATGGAAATGTATTTTACATTCAACTTAATCAAGCAGGTATAACAAATTAAAGTTATTTACAAAGGCTTTGTAACTATTTTTTATTTATGTAAGTTACGTAACAAGACTATAACACTTTTTTTTTACAAGTAATAAAAAGCACAAACCATTTATATTAGAAGTCAAGCACTTGAAATTAGATAGATTAAATCTACAAGAGTAATATTTAGACTAATGTAATTGTTTTAGTGTAAAACATCATTTAAATTGCTTCAAAAACTCAATAGTCGTGCTTCCTTGTATTCAATAATATTTTTAGCCTACTTATCTCTTTATTAATATCCTTCATATTAGAAGACTCTTTAATATTTAAACTTATTGGACAAGTGTACATGTAAGGGCAAAAAAAAATAAAATTAGTGCACATCATATTATTATTATAACATATTAAAAGAGGTGGTCAAGTCATCGGGCTGACCCAGTCCTAACTAGGTTGGACCAATTTAGGTTAGGTTAAGTCAATTGATTTCTCATATTTCTTCAGCCCAATCTACCTTTATTTTTGGGTCATTTGGGCTAGCTTATCAAGTTTAGCTCATTTCGACATACACTTCATCAAAATGTATAGATTAATTTGTATGTTGATTTGTTAAGTTTCTCAAACATTACACTTTCTTATACTCAATTCAATGTGACCTGGTTTGTATATGGGCTAATTATTTAGACTCAAACTTGATCCAATTGCGTCTTAAAAGTTAATGAACGAACTAAACTGGGTTAACTGATATTTAAATAAACAAATTTAAACATGATATAAGATTGAATTTAAAAATTTTGAGAGGAACAAGAGTAACAAATGTTATAATCAGCAATGCTATGGTGTAAGAATTGGTATTTTGTCTAGTGTTATGAAAGCATTGAGTGGGGAGATAAAATAACTATCCAGGTATTAAACCGCAATTTTGTTTTTGTTAACGCAAGTTACTTAAATACATGATCCCAACCCAATTTGAAAATACATCAAGTCTGTCCCATGAGGGAAAAAAAAATACATCAAGTCTAAGATTCAAAACCTAAACTGTCTTATAACCCTTAGACCAAATACCTGTCATGTATTTCACGAACTTGGAAATTTATAATGGAAATGGAATAGAGCTTCCAATGAAATGTTCAAAATGCCTAGTGATTCTGACAACAAACCTCCAACCCCAGCTTGTTAAAGATCAAACACAATAACATCACACATATATTAGGCAAGTTGAATCTAGTATGCTACCACTAAATCCTTTCAAACATCATTCAATGCAACCGGAAGAAGTTAACCACAAATTTGGGTTTGACAAATTCAAGAAACTAAACAAATTATAAGCTAGTCATCATTGAGAAGAAAACAGTAGCAAGTATTATGCAGATGGAATAAAATGATGAAAAAGGCTCATGCCATTATCTTGGCAGACCTAACATAAAGACTGTCCACGACTTTCCCAATGTTGGAAATGGTCTCCAAAGTTGCAGGATATATGGCATCGGTCTTGGGGTCATCGAATATGATGAGGCATCCAGCACCTTGATCCAGTGTCCCGGCAAACTTCTTGTCCAAAATCATCTGAGACAACTTCCGCTCCACGTGATCGATAGGCAGCTCGATAAGCTCAGCAATGTGAGCAATCTCAACCCTTGAGAATGGCTCGATCAATCTGCAAAGGTTCTGCTCCAGAAGGGTATCATACAGGGATGACAGGTGCCTGTGGACAATTGGGTCTTCCTCCAACTGTGCCTTGTAGTCTCGCAGAGCAACTTCAAACAATTTCAGGGATCGCTTCGAATGAGCATCGGCAACAGCCTTCATAGCATCCAAGTCAGGGCCAACATATTGCAGGCCTGCTTTAGAAGAGATAATTCCATTCACGTCGTCAGCTTGACTCACCATGATCTTACACAACAGCATGTATTTCAGGCTAAAAACAGCCTTTGGGTCTTCAAGTGCATTAAAAGACTCAAAAGCTTCGAAGAAATAACTGTATGCAGTTTTATAATCCTTCTCCTCGGCATGCAGTATTCCACTCTGCAGATCTATGGCACCTTGTTGTGCCGGAGGCACATAAATAGCATTTGCAGCTGTTCTTGCGGCTGTGAGGGCAGCTTTTGCCTTTGGAAGGTTTCTTAATGAGAAGTGTAGCTTGCTTTCGAGCAAGTCTATGTCCACAAGTAGAAGCTTGTCATCCAATCTTCTAACCTCTTTGACCAAGCTAGAAAGAAGAGTCAAAGCTTCTGAATACTCTTTATTTTCCATCAGGAGTGCTGCAAGCCTTGCCTCCACCCGCTGCCTCAGAAATGTACGCTTTTCAGCACGAGTCCATTGCACCATTTCTTTGCAGAGTGCGATTTGAAGATCAGATGTCCCTGGTATTTTAGCAACAGAGTCAATTATTCCCCTAACAATCTTCGCTGTTTTAGCCTTGGGAATCAAGGAGAAAAAAGGCCTCAACTGGGTGAGAAGGCTGCGCAGATCCTCTCCCCTATTTTCTAGCCTGAGAAGATCTGTGAGGTTTGTGATGGCCTGCTCTTTCATACGCAGAGCTTCTGCAGAAGAAGAAGGATCCTCAAGCACACGATACAGAATGGAGATAGCCTTGGACGGGTCTTTGTTCTCCAATGCAAGAGCAATTGAATCTGTTGTTGCAGGAAGATAAGATGAAGACATGGCTCCTGTTTGGACAAACTCCTGCAAGAAAACATTTATAAATGGAGAGAAACATTAAAAAAATTAACAACTTCTGCATCACTATCATTTAAACAATGAATGGAAATTATTATCTCATACTTTTGATTGTTTTCCTACTCAAAAATTGAACGCCTTTCCCAATAGAATTTCCAGAGAATAGGAGAAAAATAGGTTGCATCAAAAGACAAGTAATAGAAATAGAAGACTGAATGACTTTTAATAGTTTTAACATCATTTTATGCTTATACAGACTGAATGTTTAAACCTTGCACTAAGATTTGTTGGGTTATTGTTTCATGTCAAAATCTGCCTCGCACTAAGACTTGTTATTCACAGTGATGAAATGTAAAACTTTTTAAGTCACCATTGTCAATGGTGTGTACTGTATAGCATTAGCAATCACAGGCGACAAACCCATAAAGGCATATATGATCCACCATAGCACCACAGGTGATAAGGCAATAGTCACTATGACACATTTTTTTTTTAAAATATGAAAAACAACAAAAGTCTTTTCCCACCAGATGCGATTGGCTAATGGAAGTTTTTAAAAAACAATAGTTAATCAAATGCACTACAAAAGGTATTGGCATAAAACAAATGTATCTCATCACAAACTGAAAACTCACAAGAAAAGAAAAAAAGGCCAGAGGTTTGTCAGCACCTTACAAAGAAATCATGTGAAAGAAATGAAGTTGGAAGTTGGATGAAAACAACCTCAGAAATCATTTTGAATAGTCTGTCTCAATCCTAAGAAATAAATTAATCAACAAATATGCCTCTGTATAACCCCATATAATTGTTCTTATGCCTCTTACGCTTATTTGCATAAAAATGGTTAAAATATGGAAAAATCATCTATTTTCACTCTAGCAGACACATTATCATGATTATTGGACACCGTATTGCTGCCAGCCTGAAGATGCTAAGCCATTCTGCCATAACAGCAAACATCATTGACAATGCTGGTCACAAACCTAAACGAGACAATGGTATAGGACGAATAATAAATCCATTTTTTTCCAAAAATCCAACTGGTCTCCCCTTACTTTAAAAGCAAACAAGATTTCCAATCTAAGTCCAAGCACCTCGCCTTCCGCAAAACAAAGAAGAAAATGGTAAATCAACCACAAGCCAATAAAAATAATCACAAAGAAAATACATTGAAAAAATAAGTAGGTACTTATACTAATTTTTAAAATGTAAAAGAAAAAGGGAAAGTATCTAAGGAATGCTTCGGTATCGGTATAACTTATAAATTTGAAATAGAATTTGCATGGAAGGGGGCCTTCTTTTCCATAACTGTTATAATACTCGGCATGTCCTAACTGGTGCAAACAAGTTTCTAGTCTAAAATGACAATGATATATTTAATATCAACATGTTGCAGAAAATCTTTAAAGACAAGATTTGGTGGTCAATTCCAATTTAGATCTTCTCAATTCAATTAACATGTTCTTTTTTCTGTGAATACAGAAACATACAGAAAATCTTTAGGGTGTGTTTTCCAGTTTTGTTTTGGAGGGAAATGAGAGGTTTTGGAGCTTAATACATGTTAAAACCATGATTAAGCCCCTTTCCCTCCGACCACAAAAATTCCACTCAGCACAGATATTGATGTCTCTATCTATCCACGTCAACCTATCTAGTAGAACCTCACACGAGAGGATACAAATCCAATCCATTGGAGTAAACAGGAGAGAAAAACAAAAATTATAAGTGGCCTAACCAAGCACAGACTAGATAAATTATCTTCAAGACTCCGGCAACTAATTTCATGACGACAGTAACCTAATTATCGCACATGAATTAAGAAATCCAGGACCCGAATCATGTTCTAAACATGAGCAGCTAGGTTTCAGATTTAGGTTTTTTTTTTTCTTTTTACAAAGAAAATTCGCCTTTAATGGGACATTTCAATACATGTAGCAGCCACATAAGATCCCTCCCCCAATCATCAATCGCATCAAAGACACCATTGAAATCAGATCTGGAAAAAGAAAATTAAAACAAAAAAAAAAGAAGAAGAAGAAGAAAAGAACCGTTTACCTCAGATTTATTTTTGTGGTGTGTGACGGTCGGTAACTGTGGGAGCCCTAACGCTTGCGGGAATAAAAGAAGACGGCAGAGGAAGCAACAGCCAACACTGCTGAATGGCCGCTTCCTTAAAAACGCACCGCTTCTTATCCGGCAAGTTTGATGATTTTTTTTTTCTTTTTTTAAAACTGGGCCTATGGCCCTAAAGAGTACCTAAAGAATGATCAATATTTCTAAAGTAATTTATTTATTTGTTTATTCTATTTCATAAAAAATGTATGAGGAAAAATAATTGAGTTTATTTAAGGAAATGAAAAGATAAACATATTTTATTTAAAAGATTTGGTCGCATGCTGTTTAAAATAGTTTGGGATCCAAAATTCCAATTTCTTACTTTAAAAAATTATGAATTTATCTATTATCATTATTAATATCTTAAAATCATCAACTCGACTATCTAAAAAAAATGGTCATATCTTTCGTATTTGATTTTTTATATTCTCACCACACTAACTAAACAATGATTTAAGAAAAAATAATGTCTATTAAATGTATTAAACAGATTAAATCAAAATATCAGTCATGTCAAACGGATTTGATTTTTCATATTTCTTTTTTAAAATAAAAAATAATTATTCTATAAATAACTATTTGGATCAGTATTATTCTACAAATATTTCCTTTTTATGACTCACTCACACAATTTAATTCTTCTACAAAAAAATATGGCATCACACATCATTACATATTAATATTAATTATTATTCTATCGATACTATATATATATATATATATATATATATATATAAAAGCTTCAATAAATTTAATTTCATTTGTCATCACCGCAAGCATTCTACAAAATAACAATAATTGCAAATATCAATAATTATAAATTTTAGCCCCAATGGTTCTACAATAAATACTAGCAATTATCGACCATTATAAATTCTCATCTATACCAATTAATAAAGAAAATTCACAAATAAAAATCATCTTTTGATATCCAATTTCACATACATTTTTACCCTTATAATAAGTGTCCACTTAGGTAAAAAGCTAATTGTTCACCACAATAATTATTAATTGCTTAGCAAGTACGAAGTGCCCTGCCACGTCCTACTAGTATATGTTATATAAATTGCTTTTTTGTTTAAATTGTCATTACTAAAAAAAAAAGTGATATAGTCAATATTTTAAGCGATATTACTTTCATTGAAGCAAGTAATAGAGTGCTGAATTGTCATAATACTATTTATGATAAGTGCTAAATGACCAAATTATCATAACGCTACTTAGTTATAATGTGAATTATTTTTCAAAACATTAGGTATAAAAAAAAATACTAGAATTGATGCATATTTATTCATTGTGTGAATTGTATTAAAATATAATCTTTGGGTATGTATGTTAATTTTTGCAGTATATGCTAATGTTACCTTAAATAAAATTCTTAAAGCCTGTTTGACACCACATGTAAGGTAGAATAAAATAAATTAATATAATATAATGGCTTTATAAGTTTTTTGGTGCAAACATCGTATTGTATAAATTTATCTTTTAAGCTCTATTTTTACATAAAAATGATAGATAATTAATCTAACCTTAAGATACATAATATGGCTTGATTTACTTATAATTGGATAAAGCAACTTTAGTTGTATTATTTTGCTTTATTAAATAGGAATTTAAAATATAATCAAAAATTAAATTTAAAGAACTAATGAAAATTATAAATAAATAAATAATAAAAATTAAATTAATTAACTATTTAATTAAATAAAATTATGATATTTAGTAATAAATATATATTTTAGAAATAATATTTAATATAAATATTTTAGTAGTATATCAAATATTAATTATTAAAATACATGAACAAATAATTAATAATATTTAATATACATATAATCCTAAGTAATAAAGTAAAAAAATTAAAATAATTATTAATAATATTAAATTTCATGTTATATATTATTATTTTTTAATTAAATTCAAAAGTAAACTTAATTAGTTAAAAAGAAATATTATGTTTTTAACTCAAATTTTTAAATAGTAAAAAAGCAGTTAATGTTTCAATGAATATATTTATTATAAGTAAATACATAAATGATAATAATTATTTAAAATTTATATTTAACTAATTGATAAAAATATTTTGAATTTTTTATTGTTCAAATATATTTTTTATAATTAAAATTATTCCATAAAGTGAAGAAAGAGTTATATAATATAATATAACATCTTATATTAAAACATATCAAACGCTATATATTAAATTTTATTAGGTTTTAGATTATAAGACCTTATCATATTAGGTCTTAGATTATTAGACCTTATTATATTATGTCTTATATTATTAGTCATTATCCTTATAAAGAAAAACAGACTCATGCGTTAAAACTCAGAAGAGAGAGTCTTATTACTTAAGAGGTTCTACTTAATTTGAGTTAGATTGTGTTATGAACTAACAGGTTGAAGGGACCCATTTCAAAAAGTTGCTTGGTGATGAATAAAAAGAAAAGGTGAACCCAACAAAAAAAAAAAAGCATGGAAAAATTTGGAATATTCTAGAATTCCTCGTCTCTCTGCTTACCTTTGATCATTTACAAGCATCATAAAGGAGTCAACGGATCTTTGGGTGCCCAACTTGTGATGATCTTTTCTTTTTTATTTTTTTGCATTTGGTTCTATAGTGTATTGTGTTCACTCGGACTTGCGACTTAGAAATACCACATAATTTCTTAGTATCATATTGAGGAATACTTTAGTAATAGCTTTATACTATTATAAATTATGAGAATGTCTATGGTCTATAATAAGAAAAAAAAATTCTTATGCTTTATTATTTAGTTTAATATTACATAAGAAGCTTAATCTATATATATATATATATATATATATATATAATAGGGATTCTTCTAAAGAAAATGTCACTTTGGGGTCCAAGTTTTTTATTCCACTTTTACCCTTACTCAATTTTAATTTTTCCCATAACAAATAACTCTCACACTCTCCATCTCTTATTTCAATCACCACTTTTCATCTCTTCCTTACTGATAGTCATTTTCACCCTCATTTTTTTCTCTACATTTTCAAATCTCATTATTCCTTTTGTTATCAACAAATTATAAAAAAATTTAGATTAGCAGACACGAAATACTTGCAACCCACTAGTTTTAATAACATGATTGATTCATAAACTTAATTTTTATCATTTTAATAATTAAAATTGTTTATTTATTCTTTCTCTTTGAATTGATTTATAAAATAAATTTTTATTACTTTAATCTTAAAATTATCCATTTTTTCTCATGGGTTGCACGAATGAAAAACACACTAGTTACTGATTACTAATTATGAATATACTAAAAATCATATAATCAGCCACATGTCACTTAAGTCTAGCTATATGTAATTTGAATGAAAATTGTTCAATTGTTTAAATAATAATAATAATAATAATAATAATAATAATAATAATAATATAAATATAAGATTAGAGGAATAAACAAAGATATTCGTGATTTCTTTGGTGAAATCTCTGATTACATCAAGATAAAATATATCATATAAATAAAATATAAATATTATTTATTCTATATCATCAATTAAGTATTACATTTTTTTTCATATCATTGTTGATATGATCTTTAAAATAAAAAATATCTCCAAATAAATCATATTGTTCATGTCATGGTTGACTAATATTCTAAAATAAGGATTTTTTTTCTAACCATTCTCTTATAGAGATATTTGATGAATATCAAGCAAATGTATCATAGGTACATGACCAAGTTATTTCAATACACATTCATTATATTTATTCTAGCAACTTTGTTACTTTTGGAGTAATAATTTATCGCATTCACTTCAAAGAATAGACCATTCCAACTAGTCAATTTTCGTGATTTTTCATAAATAGCTCTTCATTATATTCAGCTATGTATAAGAAGACAAAACTTTAATTCAAAATATTCTTATAACTCCTTTCTCATATTGCTACAACAGGAACATATTTGGAGTGAAAATATTTTTCCCAATTAGTTTTCGTTAGTGATATTTTCATCACATAATTTAAATACAGAACTTATCTTAAAAATTATTGAGTTTTTCTTTCACTATCAGTTTTAAGATATTAGTCTCAAGTGCATCCAATTGGAAAAATGGCAATAAATCACAAACTACATTTTTAGATAAAAGTAATATGTTACAAACTACAATGCATGTGTGTGTGTATATATAAAAATGTTTTATGTACACCTTAAAGCATGTCATTGTACAGTCACCCACATATATTATACTAATTTTTGTGTTTCTCTCTCTTCTCCTCATCCTCTCTTTCACTCTTCCTTCTTTTTTTTTCGTATTCTTTCTCTTCCTCCTCCTCTCACTTGACTCTTTTTGTTTTCATATTCTTTTTCTTCCTCTGTATTCATCATCCTCTTCACCATGCTCCTATAACATGAAATTTGATCTTTAAAAGATTTTCTATTTCCCTGGGTCACATTCGTGGTTTGAATAAAATAAAATAAAGATGATAAAAGATTGGATTTTTTGGGAAGGGATGAGGCCTACCTTTTACGATGGTTTACTTGTTATAGATGCTTAAGCTATTCTATTTGGACTATGTAGTTTATACTTAGGTAATTGATAATTCGTTGTGTTTGATGCATAACAACGAATCTTTGTCGTTTAACAAATCAACAACATGACGTGCCTTTTGTGACACCACCCTCTTGGAACGTTTTATGCTTATTTGTGATTATTTTCTTCCTATTGGAATGTTTTCGTGTTGTTAATGTTTTTGCATCTGTGTTGTTAATATTTGTACACCTACATTGTTAAAGTTTATGCACTAAAATTATTAACATAATGTGTTTTTCATGTTAATGTTTGTGCATTTGTGTTGTTAATGTTTGTACACCTATGTTAATAAAGTTTGTGCAATTGTTTTGTAACGGACCTAAGTAAATAAAGGCTCAAATTATGAATTGGTCCAATTAGGGAGCCCGAACTTATTATAAATAAGGGGAAGAAGGGAATTAGATGGGTATGGCAATTGTATTTGGCTTATCCTACCCGTCTTTTTGGGATTTCTTCTCTCTAGTCATCTCCTTCCTTAAGAAGGTTTTCCATCTCTATCACTTTCCTTTTGTAATTCAAACACCAAAAATGCAGAAAATACACAAAATTGTTCTATTATTTCCATAATTCAGTCCATTACAAATTCACTTTGTTACATGTTCATAGTATAATGTGTTTTGATGTTGTTGATGTTTGTGCACCCGTATTGTTAATGTTTGTGAAGTACGAACAGTTATGCGAATAGCGTTTGCATGCGCGTTTAAGGGCGGAGTAGGGATATGTGTGCGAGTGAGAATTCATAGTGGGGCCCAAGCATATTTAATACGTGATGGCAGTACAGTAACACATAAAATGGTGTAGGACCGATATATATAAACACAAATAATTCTACCTTATCCGTTGTCACTAACTAAACTAAGAGCATGGATGCATAGGTGACAAAAGAGTAAGTTTCATCTAAAGATTATCATATAATATATATTATTGATGAGCAAATGTATTAGGTATATAATGTTATAAAATAAAGGCAGAGTCTTTCTTTATACGTGGCCACTCGTTATAGAAAAATTAAGTGCAGTAAGAATAATGACAGCAAACAACAGAGGAGCGTTGAAGTGAAGAGCATATATATTGGAATGCTAGCTAGCACAGATAATGTCTGACTCCTCCCCCACGATATCTATATTCCCCCAATAAAATTCGCAAGACGTTTTTTAAACTTTGAATTTCATGACATTTTCTTCTCTAGGGTAACTTAAAGGTCTCTGGCACCAATATACATTAGCAGCTGATATCAGATGATGGATTATTATTGAATCACGGAATGGAGTGAGTAGCTGAACCATTGTAGCTAGTTGAAAAGCAGAGTAAAATCTGAATTTGGTATCTGACAGGGCAAAACAATTCTCTGGCCGATTAAAATGTGACTCTGTGTTCCCGGCCCATTTAAACAGTGGCAACACAGACATTAAACAAAATCAAAATCTCTGTTAAAATCTTGTTACACCGGCCAGAACATTACACACATATATGTATGTGTGTTTCTAATCTTTGACCAACACCCCAGCTCACACAAAGTCGGCAGTCTCGTTTACATTATTATGATTATGATTATGATTATTGAACTTGATCCCCTTGGCGGGACTAACCACAAAGTCAAGGTTGTAAAGGACAGGGACCATAGTGATCTCACACAAGAAGACCAAGACGGGGCCGAAGATCCAGAGCAAGAGGGGCAGGGCGGCGTAGAAGAGCCTGTTACCGACGGTGTTCAAGATGAAGCCTTTCTCGAGCATCTCACTGACATAGAGCGGGGTCACCAGGGAGTTGGGGTCCTGAGGTGTGTTGATGAGGATGTTGACCTGGTTGATGAACCTGATGGAGAGCGAGTGGCAGAAGAAGGAGAAGAGGAAGATGGTGAGGAGGGTCACGTACTTGAGTGCCACCATGAACTCCCCGTGGGCCCCGTACACCGCGTCCTCCAGGGGCTTCTTCAGGCTGTACGTGCTGCTTATCACCGCCGCCAGCCCCGAGCAGAGGAGGATGGAGGTTGTCGCCATCAGGGTCGACCCCATGATCATGTTCCGGAGGGATTGGACTGCCAGGATGTTCTTCTTCTCGTTCTCCTGCACACCACATCATTACCGGATTTGATACACTTCTTTATCCATGCCCTATATGTATATATATGCCATGCTAACAACTATCGTTTTTAAAAAAGTTTAAGATTTTGGGAGATGTAATTCTTAACATGTTGTATTCCTTGTAAATTCAAATGTTCTAAAGTGAAGAGCGAGAGTGAGTGATGGTAAAGTAAGAAAGTAAAAATAAACATAAATTAATATAATGTATTGTGATACTCAATAATGTGAATAACCACTCATTTTTTTGAGTTTAGCGGCAATCTCCCTTTATAAATGATATAAATTCGATCTTAACTTCATCATTTAACCACCAAATATAACACTTTTTCACTCACGTAATTATTCAATACCATATGCAGTTATTTTATTATTTGTTTGTTGCAGTGTAAAAGTCCTATGTATGTTGCTTAAGAAAAAAGATAGGATGAGAAACATAATGTACAAGTTTTCTATATCTCTCTTTCTTTTTCCTTTATCTTTCTTTTTTTTTTTTTCCCCCTCTAGCTATCATGGTTTCCTAGATGTACATGGATTGTCAATTTTGAGTTTTACACGTAGCATCCATCATTGCTTAATGGCCATGACTAATATAATTTTTGTAATAATTTATGCAACTACTTCCTATGAACTAAGCTCGCAAAGTTAAGTTAAATTCACTTAATTAATTATAATATGGTATTAGAGCCTATATATACTTATGCAATAGGCTTGCAAAATACATTTACGTGATTAGATTGCACTAATTTCTTTTTTCAAAGGGAAATAAATATAGTAGTGGAAGAAAAACATTTTTTTTTGTGATGCCTTTTAACAATTTAAGGTGAAATAGTACAAAATAATTGAAAAGTGAACTTGTAGCCACTTCTTCATGTAGTAAGCTATACAGAACATAGATAATTAGCCTATTTTGCAGATGCAATTGATATAGATGGACACATTGAAAATTCCTGTTTGGGAATATGACAGATGATGTTAATTTTCGGTAACCTGGGATATACACGATTAGGACAAATTTGTGAAAAGAAAAATCAAGAGTGCCACAAATTAAATCTTTTTGTTTGGTTCCCTTTGCGGGCCACTGTATCATCATCAATTGTTTGATTAAAGAGACAGTCCTTAAAGGTAATACCAAAAGTTGGTCATCACGCATTAAGACTATAGTATATGATGTGGGTGGATACTGACATATATAGCATTTCGTAAAGTTTAATGAGGACAAAATTTAGAGGAACTGTTTTTTTTCTTTCAGTATTTGGAGTCAACACTAATTAATCTCATATCAGTTCGCTATAAAGGTTTTTTTATTTTTTTAAAATAGTAGTATTTTTTTTTATCTACAAAATGCGAACTAAAAATTTTATTTAAGAGAAATGTATAAGTATCAAACCATCTGAACCTATCGACTTTCGATTAAAAGTATAAGACATGCATGCAACATAATTTTTACATTTTCTAGTTTAGTATATTGTCAGTAATATGTGGATTTGCATGTACATTATTTAGATTTAGCAAGAACGCATTTTGGGTAGTACATTCACCTAATTATACCATAAAAAAAAGAAAGAAAATCCCATCTTGCTTTCTTGTGACTATTAACTAAAATGGCATTTTTCTTTTCTGGTAGGATTAGGAACAAAGAATTAAACCAAGAAAACCCAAGTGGAAAAGGAATATATGTAACATGCTGTTGAGAATAGAATCCTTTTCTACTTTCAATTATACTGTTATTCCATTCTTGCCGAATGTTAAAAATCCCAAAATCCCAACATACCATTTCTAAGAAAGGTTAGTATAACAATTAAAATAAGTAACTTTGAGACAATTATATTTATAAAAGTGTGAGAAATTCACTATAAACCTCACATCACACCTTTGTGAGCGTGATTTCTTTAAAGTTATCTATTTTAATTGTCATTATAACATTACTCTACTGGTACCGATCAACCCAACTATAATTGACACCAATAATGGTAGTGCTAAATTGATAAAAACAGGACATGTAATTAGCTATATATATGTAAACTGTGATCTAATAATATGATCAACTAATAATTATGATTAACATGGAATGAATCAAAATTGAATGTGCAATATTAGGAATTAATTAGCATACCTTGATCATGGCAGCAACCCAATTCCTTCGGCCACTGGCATTGATGCCAATGATAGTTGTGTGTGGATGAGTTCGAACACTGTACCAAAGCCAGAAATGGTAACCAATGGTTAACAGAAATCCTAATGGAACCAATATCACATCCAAATAACACTTCTTCCATTCCATCTCTCTCTCTCTGAAGCGTGAGAGTGCTGATCAGCCAGCTAGCTAGTGATTTTCTTGAGGTATATATATGTATATTATTCTATGCACTTAATTCAACTAATTGTGCCTTAATATCCCTCTCTTTTCCCCTATGGCAATGCCAACTAAGGTTTATATACGCATGAAGAAAGAATGAATGTGGACTTGTTGCACCGCGTCATTCAGACAGCTATGGAAGTTCAAAACGTCAAGAAATATATGACCTTGCTTTATCACTAAATTACAAATTATTACCTAAGCCAATTTTGGTGGGGGTCTACAGAAACCTTAGCCTACATGTTACATGTGGGGTAAGTTGTGTCCACTATGTATCCACCTTTTTGTGTCACCTGTTTTTAGGGCTTGCCTACTTGGTGTATTTTTATGATTATATGGTATAGGTTCATTCAAAGTAAGTAACGATGTCAAGAAATATTGGCTGATTAATTACACACATTATCCTATACCATGCATTATGATAGATTTTGTTCTATTAATTAGTATATTAATCACTCACACAATGGGGATTTTGTGTGTATCAATCAATATCATGGAGTCTTAATATTAATCCAAGGTATATATTCACATGAGATTTTAAGATTTTATTATTAATTAATCTAAGTTTCTAAGAGTTGTTTTGAACTTACAAAAATTATACAGACTTTATCTTTAATTAACGTGAAACTCTCAATATTTACCTATCATCCAATATATATATATGTAACTCAAGATAATATTATTGATTTCTGTGTGGAAGTTCATAAATTATTGTCCGAAAATGGTATATAAGAACAACATTAGGGTTAAAATAGAAGAATTAAGGGTTACATATGAGTACCGGGTGGATTAGAAGCGAGAGTGAATTTTTGACTAGACGCACTGTAATTTGTAGTTGTACGTGATAGGAGATAAGATAAGAAAAACTTAAAGAAAAGTTATTAAACAAATGATAAACTCTTATATTTAGATAAATAAATTTAAAAATAAATCGGTGAAATTTAAACAAGTGAATATATTTAAAACAAAATTAATAAAATATAATTTTGAGTCAACCACTTTCATTAATTAATTGATATAACAACCCATGAAAACCATGCATAGAGGCAGATTAATATACATGTAAAAATATCATTTAAGAAAAGTGCCGTACACTTCACCGGGCACTGGGGCACGGCACACACCTTCCTCATGCATGAGTCACGAGACCATGGCAGTGCCTAGTGCGTTCACTCTCTACTCACACTATATATTATGTATATATGTATACCACATTGATCCGCAACTTCTTCCAATTCTTTGCCTGCCATGATCACATTTTAGAGACTCAACTTTTTATTCTTTTGGATAAACGTGTCTCTCGTGTTTAGAGATGTAAAGTTAGAATCAATATTACGTTAATTTAATATATTTGAAAGAAAAATACTTGTAAGGTATGAATGATACTTGCAATTTTTTTTTTCTATTTTATTCTTAAAAAGTCAAATATCATTCATAAGTTAATTAATTAGATCTTTTAAACATTACTCTATTTAAAAACAATTTAATAAAATAATAATGATAATAATATTATTATTATGTATTAATTAATTGTTTGGGTTTTTTCATTACTATTCTGGAGGAAATTTTTTCACTCAATTTTTTTTATCAAATTTAACTAAATCTTTTCTAATTTAAAGTCAAAATTTCTATTATAACCTCGTTCAATCTTTTCTAATTTAAATTTTAAAGATTTTACTTGATCATACCAAATATTTTTTAATTTAAAATTAACCTTGTATCATATCTAATATTTAAAAATAAAAAAACAAAAAAACTCAAGTAATTTGCATAAATAAGATTAATAAATTTTAAATATTTTTCTTGCATAACATAGTACAAGTGCTAAACCAATAATGATAAAAATAATAATTGAAAACACTAAGTAACCAACCTCCCACTTGCTTTTTGTATTATCAAAGCATGCATGATGTGTGCCATCTAACATGTATCAATAAATAAGGATTGAACATACTCCTATATAATAATAAACAATTAATATTTGATTTCTGTTAAACTAGCGGTGTATCAGGCATTATGTGGTAGTTAAACAACATTTTAATCTAAATTGTTATTGGATGTGCTTGGGCAGCTTGGCATTGGCGCATTGCAACATATACAGGGTTAGGTGCTTGCTATGGAAACGTGGGTTGTGCTTAAAGTTCTGTATCCTGCGTGAAAATTCACGGTAGAGCAGAAAAATAAAGAAGATAAAAAACTAAAATTTAGTGAATAAAAATTAGAGAATAGAAAGAAGTGAAATAATACAACTGATAAAAAGTCTATATAAAAAATTAACTAATAACTAAACTAACTCAGCATATTCTAACTATCAACTACAAGCAATTATGTCAATTTACATCAATTACATACTCTAACCTCCTGAAACTAAGCTAATAAAGGGGTAACAGTAGAATAAAATGTGACCCCGAATCAAGTTAAAAAGACCTATGATTTTCCCTAGCTAGTTGTAAAGTATAGACTATGGATAATGAACGCATCAAATAATGGAACGATAATGTAAAAATAATTGAGTGCCTCTGGGGGATCCTGTCAAGATGATGCAGGGGTTCCCATGCCCTGCCATATTACTTGTATTTTTTTTTGTGGCTTTGACCCTCATATGTACCAAAAAAATGTCATAATATTTTACATCAAAAATAAAATAGTATAAGTGTTTTTTTTTAATCTGGCAGTTATATAGTAAGCACTAAAAATTATGTATAAAAATGCATTGAATATTTTAGCACATATACATAAATTATATTTTATATTTTACCAAACTGCTCAATCATTTGCGGGCTTTCTTAAAGCCAGAAATCATTTATTTGCAAATCATTTCCTATACTTTCAAAAAGTTGGTCAAACGAGAAACAAAAGCAAGTTGAAGAAAAAAAGACATCGACAAAGGGTTGAAAAGATTTAGATTTTATATGATAAATTTGCTGCATTCATTTTCATATACAGGTTGTGTTTAGAATCATTAAAAATTTAGATTAATTTAATTTAAATTTCGTTGATATATTTATTTACAATTAAGAAATGTTATATATATATATATATATATATATATATATTCTTGTTATATATATATATATATAGATATATTCTAAGTCTCCAAACGAAAAAGTTCATTGATGTATAAATTAAATTACATTTTAAAAGTTTTATTTGTATATGAATCACATCGATTTCTAAATTTGAAGTTCCAATCCACATAAAAAAAAAAAACGAAAAATACATCAAATCATATAATATTTCCAGAGGTATGATTGATGAATTATGTTATTTGGGTTGGTGTCGTTTTCTGCCAAAGTAACACATAATGGACAAAAGGATAGTGGGACGCGCATGATTGTTAAGGACATTTGCCTATGGAATTATATAAAATTTCCAAAGTTTTCGTGCTATATATATATGGACTAGAGAGAAAAAGCCACCTCATCACACCAAGGACTTTGCCTTAGAAAAAAGCTAGCCTCCTTATCTTCGCATATCTCCATTTGCATTATAACTTCCGGAAAACTATATTCATAATGGAGGGATTAAATTAAGAAAATCAAATCAAGATTTCAATCAAATGTTGAAAAAACTAAAGGGCTTTGTCCAATCAAACACACCACAAGAAGTAGTGGGCAACAAAACCTTTTGCAATTAGTGGATACATGATGTCCACTTTTGTCCACTGTGTGTTCCTAGTGCTCCCAAGACCAAGAGGCCAAAAAATAAAAATGAAGGCATTATACGTAGCACAAAATCTTCCACGTTTGTTATTAGTTTCAACTTTGGTCACATTAATGTAATGTTTGAGAAATTACATGCCCCATTTTTTAATATTTACCGTTAATTGAGATTCAGTCTTCTATTGGAAGGTACGTTCATCAAATTAAGTTGACAACCAGAAGGAACCCATTTAAAGAGAATATGCCTTGGGAGATGCTTGAGCACAATTTAGTTTGTGTGCACTAAGCAAGTAATTTGATGCCTTATGCAGGGTGATGTGAACAAACTAACCAACCCACGCACACATACGCAAAATTTATTAGTTGTTTTGAGAAGAGAATAATTTCCTTGTTCAATTCCATATTCATGGATTAACATACTATATTTTTAAATAGATCTTATTTTTTTATATATTTTAAGCATATGTATTACGTCAATTTTGACGTGTATAAAAAATATATTAAACAATTTTAGATTAATATAAAATTTCATAGACATGAACTTTCAATTCAATGATAGTTTTTTTAAAAAGTTGTACTGTTAAAAAGTTATTATGTGGTGTAATAATTGCTTAAAGTTTTACCGGTGTAACCTGATCATAATTCTCTATATATAATTAATACATTTACAATGTAATGTCATCAGTAATTTAAGAGTCTTAATCCTTTTTTAACCAATAGTTTTGAACTCGAGCTTTGTGAATGAAAACTTTTTTTTGTTGGGAGATATCTACCTCTTATAAAAAGGCAAATAGTCGAGTTGGACTGAGTTAGTCAAATTTTTAGTAATAAGGTTCTGTTGCTGATGGTTCAATAGAGACGGAAAAAATATGTATAGGGTAAAGATGTAGTTAGGTATACTTCATGTGCAGTTTCACAAGAGAATTTTGCGTAATGGCTTGGCACCAAAAGAAAATCTGCACAGGAAAGGAATTGCACTATACCTAGCTTATCTCAGCTGTCCAATCTGACCTTATGTCATGTGAATGAGTCAATGAACCATGCTTTTATTTATTTATATATATATATATATATATATATATATGTATATATATATATGATCTTGTCCATTTGCTCAGGTAGTGTGGTGTCTCACTTTACGTTGTCATCTTTCCAATTGAAAAGCAGATTCAATGTTTTAACCCGTGGAAGTCTCTCAAAAATCATCTCCCTTTTTCTCAGGGGTGTGTGTATATATATATATATATATATGATAATTTGATGAAGTGGATGACTTTTTGAGTTTCAACTGTGAGGGTAAAAAAGTTTGGCGTTGGTTATTAGTGAATAATTTAGTAAATGATATATAAGTGGTATAGTATTTACAGAGTTAGACACTGTTTGGTTTGAGGGGCATGAAAATAAATAAGAGACACAATAACAGACAAAACAAAATTCAGTGTCCCACCCTCTCAAAATCTTATGTTCTTTGTGTCTCAACTTTAGTAAAGTATAAAAAATGCATGAATTTTATGTTCTTGTATCTCTTTGTATTTGTGCCCTGACCCTCAAACCAAATGGTGCCTTATTGTCTAAAGATTTTAGGCTAATATATGACATTAATTTAACTTGTTTGTATTATTTTTCACTTAACACATTAATATTAATATTTCGGATTTTGAGTTTCCTTCCCAGTATAGTCAATTTGATTTTACCAACAAAATTATATGTTCCTGAAATCTATCTATTAAGTTTCATTATGAATTGGAAAAATAATAGACATTGAAAATAAGAAAGCAAAAATTGGAGACTTATTGGTTAATGTTGTGTTGTTTTGAATACAAATGAGTCAATGCCTATTTATAGGCTAAACATAGAAACAAGACAATAATAACAAAATAAACCTAATAACAAACTCAATCTAAATCAATTTAAATCAGTTTAGAATCAATCTAAATCAATTTAGAATATAATTTATGATATGCTAGAATATTATAATTTCTCAATATATTCTAACATGATATTATAATATCTCAATATATTCTAACACCCCCTCAAGCTAAAACCCATCTAGTTTTAAGCTTGCACAATTAAATAACGGTGACGGCTAACTTGATCCTAAGTATGTTTTGGATCTTTGTTGGTCCTTTGTTGGAGAATTATTTGTTAATTTTGTGTTGTTTTGAATACAAATGAGTCAACGCCTATTTATAGGTTAGACATAAAATCAAGACAATAATGACAAATTAAACCTAATAACAAACTGAATTAATCTAAATCAATTTAACTCAATCTAAAATATTATTTATGAAATGTTAAGATATTATATCTTAATATATTTTAACAAAATATTATAATATTTTAATATATTTTAACATGATATTATAATATCTCAGTATATTCTAACACTATCATCAGTACTTAGACTATTTTTCTTAGTGAAAATATGCTCACAAGATGAACAACTATATCATTTATTTTCCGTCAGACGACATCTGACATATGTTGGAGACTTATTGCTCTTCTTAAGTGAAGAAGATTACTTACACTTCAAATTAAAGTCCAAAGTAATGAGAAGTTGTGGATTACTCTAGTAAATGAGATTATACTAGTGATGAGGTATATCCGTGTCCAAGTAAGAAAAAAAAAAAGTTAATCTCCCTGGAAACTAACAATGGGAGCCAGTCTGACATTTGCATATTCCATTAATGTTCTTTTCATATATATTCAGCACATTTAAATTAGTGAGGTCTCTTCATGCTTTGTAATGATTCCATGCTATTTATTAGAAGCGGTTCTTCGTGTTTGCGAGTCACATGTACGAAGGGATGATACTCATGGTAGGTATAAGAAGAATGTTTAGGAGAACAAAGAATATTGTGTCCTTCCAGCTGACTCATCCTCATTATCGAATGATTTAAAAATAAATGTAATCAATGTTTTAAAATTTTAAAAAATAATTTATTCTTACTTTACTTAGTAATTAAGAAAATATAAAAAGTGAATAAAACTTATTTTCTTTTCCCACCTCTCCCTTTCTATTTTTCTCGTCTCAAAATTCGAATCCCAAACCACACAAACCCAAAGGTTCCACATCGATTGTAAGGACAGCCACTAGAATTTATCAAACGTCAGTTCCAAAAATGAGTTGTCAATACAAGATCAGTAAGTTGGTAATAGAAGTTGCCTCCACAACCACCCTTTGCCACAGGTAACTGTTTATAGACAAGGAACAAAGTTATATGAATGCAATAGATTGATGTGATGTGCTTTGATGGAAGCTTTAACATTGTAATCATGAATGAGAGTGAGAGACGGCAATGTGTATCTGCAAAGGCACTCCAACATTCAAATAAATACAAGAATTATGTGAGTATTCTCAATTTAAAAAATTGATACTTGATGATATTGGGTCAACGTGCTTTTATAGTTGAGCTTATGAGATAGAATTGTGGGAAGTTCAAATAGTTGTTCCTCATACATAGGAGGATACCTTGCTTGTATATCTCAGAGTAGTTACAACGATAATGCCACCTCCAAGCGTGTTGAGCACAAGGAGTTCGGTCCTTGTGATGACCCATTTCTCTAAGTACCCTTAGGAAGGGTTAGTATGACCTTAGGTAGGGTTAGTAGGGCATTAGGGAAGGTCATAGTAACCTGGGGAGTGTTTGGAGGGCCCAATTTAGGCCTCGTGGACCCAGGTCGCAGTATAGTGGCGCTATGGGAGCGCCATAGTGTTGTAGCTCAGGGTGCATTTACTCTATGAGCAAAGTCCCACATCAAAAGATTAGTAGACTGGGGGAGTTCCTTCCCCTTATATATAGAGTACCACTTGGTGACTCTTAGCACACATTAGAAAGATATTTTCTTAATAGAAATCCTTCTCAATTTCTTTGAAGGTTCCATCTGGCGCCACCAACACAACGACACAGTAGCGCTAGAGCCCAATAGCACTATTGTTCCCAATGCAATGGCATTGCCAGGGCACTATGGCACTGAGGCACAAGGATGGTTTTCATTTTTTTAGTCCTTTCTAGTATTTTCTTACGATGTGGGGTTGTTGGCTGCTTCAGGTGCCAACGCAACTCTGCTAGGGTCACTTGGGGCTGGTGATTGGTCGTCAGCCATTCCAGGTGAGTAGAGGTCTCAATGTGTCAACAATAGTCTCAATGTGTCGACAATAATGTTGTTTCAATACTGTCAATAGAGTTAGTTGTGCCTTTATGTTTTATAATGTTGTTATGTATGTCTTATATTATCATGTATGTGTTCACATAGGAATAATATGCTTAAAGACTTTATGCTTAGGATATATGTATACACTTAGAGACTACATGAATAGGATATAGGTATGCTCAGTGATCATGTGCTTAAGGGTGCTTATTAGATAAGAGTCTGATTATTCATAATTGGTAGTAATGCAGACATAACCTATAGTTGAGTAATAGGCATGCCACATATTAGATCATTAAGTATGTTTAAAAGAAAGCATAATCAGTATAACATGAGAATCATATAATAATAGACTTAGGTTTTCAGTTTGGCTAGACTATTTGTATAAAGATCATTTCCCTGACACGAGTTCAGCGTACTTGGTAAGGCCTACCCTCGAATTTAGCGTATTCACAACCCCAACTAGCTAACACAGTTCTGGTAGTTAGATAATAGCTTATAATAATCAACCAATATAATTACATTAGCATAATTGGTAGTTTTCTAAATAGTAAAGCAATTATAGTAAGAAAGTTACCAACCTAGTCAATATAAAATAATTAGTTAGGTGAGTTGAGTATTAGAATAGATAAAATAATTAATAGTATAGACAATATCTATCGAACCATGGGTTCGAGTCTAGCCAACTGTAACCGAATAGTTAGTTAGGTGTCATCGTAACAGGTCATCCAGTAGTCTCTCAAAAATTGGCCAGCCTAGTTGTAGTGCCTCAGCCACCAGTTCACGATAGTTAGTAAAACATAGATTCAATAGACAGTTAGTAGCCGTAAGACAATCAGTCATGTCAATTGAGTTGTAGTCCAGGATAATTAGCTAGTGCATCGCAGATCAATCATCAATTAGAGAGCAGTTTTTCTAGATAGTGATAACAACCAAGTTGGTAATTACCCAAGTAGTAACATAGTACAATTTTACTGTAGTAGTCAGCCAGCATGGATTGTGTCGTTCCTAGAAGCTAGACTAGCCAATCAACATTGTTACATTGTTAGTAAAGGTATTTAGAAATCATTAGATCAGTCAATCGGTAAGGTTAAGGTAGAATAATCGTAGGGTGTTAGACTCGTTGGTCATGTGGTAGTCGAAACAGTCCTGTGTCACAGATTAGACAACCGAGTAATGCTAAGTTAGGAAGTTGTAGTCGTTCAGTAAGGTACATCATGGTTGTCTGCAGCCCCCATTGTTTACTAGTAAGTCGTTAAGGTTTAGATAGCCTACCAATGTTCATAGTTAGAACACTAGGAACCTTGATAATTAGTTAATCCAGTTAGTGTTCAACATGCCATACCACAACCTAGGAAGACAATATGGTGTAGTAATAGTTCCTTAGATCAATTAGTAGTTCAAATAACTCAATAGATTACATGGTTCAATAGTTTGGATATCCCAATAGATTACATGGCTCAATAGTTCAATAGTCTATATATAGTTATATGTTGCTCAGTTATTACTTTACTGTTATTATTATTGCCATATGACTATCTATAATTCAGTATATGCTATATGGTGTGGTATCATTGTACCCATTTACTGAGTGATGAACTCGCATATCATCTCTTTGTTTTAGCCTAGGATGAGAGCCATGGTGTTGATCTTCAAACTTAGTAACAATACCAGTCTCTGAGTCAATGGTGAGCTCTGTTTCATAGTGGAGTATTCAACGTCTTAGTTTATCATTAAGTTTTGTAGTTGCTCTAGTAGGGTCACAGGCAGGGTCTTCGGATGTCATAGATAATTAGGCTTAACAATTTTATTTATAACAGTTATGCAATTCAGTTAAAGTAGCTATTCCATATCTAACATTTAATGTTTTCAATTATAAAGAAAAAAAAATATTTTTGAAATGCAGTTTAAATTAGTTATATTTATATGCATGTTCATGCTTTAAAATGCTTAGAACCTTCTGCAAGGAGACTAGTTCCTTGTGTGCCGGTTACAATTTTCGGGTCGTGACAGTCATGGACCCTTAGGCAGCGTTTGTTTATTGAAACAAGATAGAAATACTGAGACATATTGACAAAAATCCCGGTTGTTTACTGAGACAGAAACAAAAATTTGTGTCTCAGGGCAGAAAATTTGTGTATTCTACGTACCTTTGTTTCGCTGGGGCACGGGAACAGGACACGGGGACACAACATTTCAGAGTAGGATAATGTGTATTTTTTTTATAAAAAAAATTTATTAAATTAATGTAATATGAGTATTTTAAGTCATTTGGAGTGTATATTTTCTATCTTGTCTTTATTAAACCAAACAAAATATAGATACGAATAATTATGTCTTATATACTGTCACCAAACAAAATACAAGATTGACTTATATGTCTCTGTCTTTATGTCTATATTCTCACGTCTCTATATTTCAGTCTTGTCTTAACAACCAAATGCAGCTTAAGGCCAATCCTCGAGTAAACATATATATGGTACCCAGCCGAAGTGGAAGCTGAGCTCGGGCGTGAGTTGTTTCCTTTGGGCCATGGGAAATTGGACTTGAGGTGGACATTTGATACTTAGTCTCATTGTTTACTAGGTCTTGCCTGAACCTGCCCATAACAAGAACCACATAGATGATGGGTTACTCTCCATAAATAAAACCAAATAAAGTTGTCACATGATTTGCCCACGATCACCTACATGGTAACCATGGAATAATCACACGTCCTAAGACAAAACCAAGTTACAAATTTACATCTCCACCATTTACCCTTTCATGTGATCCAATACGTACACTACACAAAATTTAATACAAAGCCACTTATATATTGGAATATGCATACAATACATGCCACAGAGAAAGAAGAGAAATATTATAAAGCACCAAGAACATTCTTCACACGGCGGAAAATTCAACACAGAACAAACAAATTTTGTACCCCATAGGGTACCTATGACAGTGTTTAATAAACATTTCGGGACAGAAAATACGTAAACAATGGAGATAAAAACATATTTAGAAAAAAAAGACGAAAAACATAAAATTTAAAATTGTTTTTGTCTTAAGATAATTTTTGCTCTTATTAAATATAGCATATGCAATTTCAATTTTCTTAAGATAAATTTTAGAATATTTGTTTTGATAAAATTAGTTAGTTTTTTTTATTTTAAATATTATAAATAAACACTCCAAAAAGCAAGAAATTCTATCAGAACTATTGTTCACTAGTAGTTAATTTTAAGTTGATCTGTAAAGTGGGTGAGAGGTATAAAAATGAATTAGTCACAGATCCCGAGAGTTTGGGTTTAACATATTGATAGACTCACTCTGGGTCAAATAAATAGGCTTTATGTGTCTAAAGGGGGTAATACACATGATAAGTGGCACCCGAGTAGTCCAATATCCAATGTTTGGGGTTCATATTTGTAACAGACAATATGCATGGTTTTGACACACCGTATACTTGAAAGATCTATGGCAGGCAGGTTGGGGTTGGGACTGGAATTGGTCAATAAGGTGGGCAGAATCAGCCGTGGAATCAGAATGTTGTAGGACAACTAGTAAGGCCTGCTTCAGCTGTGGAGTGAAATTAAAATCAGGAAACTCGGGGGGGGCAAACACTTAATTTGACTTGCTTCTTCACTTTGGAGATTTTCACCTTCCCTTGGTGGAAGTGGCGGTGAAGATCCGTCCATAGCTTGAAAGCATCTTCAATGAAAACAACACTACTTGCAGGGATCTCCGCATTTAGAGAATTCTTGATCCATGCAACCGCATATATATGTGATTGGATCATCCTGAGAAGCTGATCAAAGAGAGCCGAGAGCCATACGCATGCATGGCACGACTCCAACTGTGGAAATTCAGGGATTTTCGCTTGAATGTAAGAAGAAGTGACTAGAATGATCGACAAGAGGATTAACGGGAGGTGTTGCCGGAGCTGCAATTAGGGAAGGAAATGGACGACGTGTCCTCTCTCATAAAGAGAGTGCCGTCGGAATCGCCACCACCCCCTCTGCCTTCACCATCAATCTACTAACTTAACACGTTTATCAATAAACTATAGACATTTTGATGTATATAACGTGCATATTATTATATTTATAAAAAAAAAATTAAGAATTCTTTTGGGGGGCCATGACCCCTGCTTGCTCGCCCATGTTAGAACTAACTAACTGGTGTGGATTGAGATTGACGTACCACGTAGTTTCGTTAGTCGGCTATGACAAAGATCGTGAATTTTTCCATAATCAAGATTTCTATGGGAGATCGGGATTTGGGGCCGTTGTATTTGACAAATCCAACACACACAACAAACAAATTTTGGACTCCATAGAGTATGTATAATTAATGTTTCATGGATTATCGTGAAAATAAAAGAAGATAACGGTCGCAATTGAATTGCAATTACAATGAGTGGCTGAACTTACTTTTGCTACCCAGCCATCTCCACAGTTCAACACAAGAAGGTATCCATCAATAATCCCGACATAATCTCGCAGTTGTGATGTACACGCACCTTCAAAACTTTAAAGCAGGATGAGAATTTAAAAAGCTTTATCGTATCGTTTATCTTACGGCTAAGATAAAGTTGAGTACATGTATTCTACGTGGAACTTCCATCTCTTAGCATTTCGCCCTTTCATGAATACTGATTATGTTCTGAAACAAATCGTGTTGCTTCTTTCTATCTCAAAATAATAAAATAGATTTCAACAATATATAAATATAGTCAACCAACTTAATTTAAAGGCCATATAAGATGAGTATCTAGAGAAAACCAAGTGTAATTTCCGTATTCCAATGATTTATTATTGGTTTACTTAGCAATAATAACTAGTGCCAAGGCCCAAGACCAAGAGGGAAAAAAAAAATACGTACCACAAAATCTTCCACGTTGTTACTAGTTTCAACTTCGATCACACGTCTAATGTTTGAGAAATTACACACCCCATATTTTTAATAGGAAAAATGATTTTGAGTTCGACACATTATGTGTGCGTGTCCCACTCAACAAATCCAAATCATTTACGGAAGTTTTAATCTTTTAATTTTAACACTCATCAATTTAATTCTATAATATTGATGATTTAACAAAGATTTGACACTCAAGATGGTTAGTATAATACTAAATTGAAGTAAAATTTTAAAATTTTAAAATTAAATTGATGTCATTCACCATGTTAGGACAAAAAAAAAAAATCCCATTTCAGTTAATTTTCCACGAATGTTATGTTACTACGTACTACTTCTTTACTGAACGTTGGAAATGTTCTTGGGTTGTATCCCAAGTGGCTATGTGAAGTTTGTAGTAATATATATCAATTAAATGTGCAAAAATTTTTTACCACTATTTTGGAAAAAAAAATTTCTGTCCAAATTATTTTCACTAATATTTTTTATCAAGTCTTTCTTAATTTAAATTGGGTAAATTTAGTTTTCAGTTATTCATAAATTGTAAATTTTGTTTTTTATCTCTCATAATTATTTTTTTAAGAAATTGTCTCTCATAAATTCTTTGGTAAGTTTTAGTCCATGCCATTCATTTGCATAGTTAATTGCTGATGTGACAGTTAATTTGGTCACGTGACAATGAGTTAATTGAATTTTTAGTCTTTCATGAATTGCAAATTTTGTTTTTTATCCTTCATAAATTTTTTGTTAGGAAATCATTTTTTAATTTTTTTTTGCTAGGTTTGAGTCTCTCTCATCCATTTAATGTTGGTAAGATCTCATTTTAAATCTTAGAATTAAACGATCTTACAAGTTTTAAAATGTCATCTAATCTCAATACTACCACTTGTATCGGACTATCCTACAAGATATAGAGTGCCTCCACTTTTTTTTAATCTCATTTAATAATGAGTTAAGAGGTTCAAACATTAGTCAACGGACAATGGGGGAGCCAATTTGATATTTCCATAATCCATTGATATTCTTTTCATATATATTAGAGTATGATCCTGTGCAACGTACGAACATTATACAATTTGAATATAAAATATATTGATATAGAAGAGAAATATATGACTTAAATATAAATTTCAACCATGTTGTTAAATCAAAAAATTTAAAACCCGTAAAGGATTTGATATTTTTTTTTGTAGTTTAGTGTAGCAATACAAATTTTTGAAATATATTTAAAAAAATAATTAATTTTAATACACAATTAGGAATGACAATAAGAGCCGAGGATAGTACCCTGTCCCCCATCACAAATGAAAATTCACTCTATCCTTGCACGGGTACTCGTGTTTCACTACTCTACATAGATAAATAAGTACCTACAGATGACCTATATATCATTAAAAAATTAATATTTTACCCAAATCTAATATAAATGAAATTGTCAGAGGACAATTTAAGAGTGTTCATAACTCAGTATGGCTTGATGACCTAACCTGACTCACATTATGTTTAGTCAAGTTCAGATTATTAAATTTGACTTGGCGACTTTTTGAGTCGAGTCCAGGTTATGCTTCATGCTAACCCAACCTGACTCAAGATCATAGAGTTTTTTAACATTTATATTTGTAAAAATTTGATAAATTGTTAAACCTTTGTACTCCAATTAGTATTCTTTACAAAATATTATGTTACTTTTAAATTGATATAATTTGTTTTGAAATATGTATTGGAAGTTATCTCTTAAATTTAGTTTGTAACATGTAAAATCTTATAACTTTATTATATGTAATGTTCAAACCTTAGATATTATCTAAACATTAGACCGATTTGGATTGATCTGGTTATTAGTGGGTCATTATAGGTTGAGTTTGGGTTCAAAGAAATGATCCAATCATAAAATTGGACAAGGTAAGGATTTTGTTCAACATACACCCCTAGGACAATCTAAATAGGTGAAAAAAACTTAAAATATTTGAAATAAAAATAATAAAAACCTTAAATGGTAACAATCATTAACTAATTGATATTTGGTGTATAGCGGTAAGTAGTTAGTCCACCACAAAGTAACGAATCATAGTTCAAATATTGGTTGAAGAGTCGTCTAAAATTGAGTGTTAGTACTCGTATAGAATAATCTCCAATCGAAGGAAACCTATGAGAAATTATAAAAAAAAAAACTCAATTTAGTAATTTAAATAACATCTAGCCAATAAAAAATGAGTGGTGTAATCAATTAATTTATTTATTTTTATAATGATTAGTTAATATGATTTAAATCAATTTAAATTACATATTTGAAATTAATTTTTTAATAAAATGGGATTTTAGTTGATTTTGAAATCAATTATTATGGTTTTGCATACATTAGATGTTGGCTGAAATGAGTCAAAATACTATTAGCATGATTTAGGAAAAAATTGCATAGGTGAGTATTTAATGAAAAAAATTGCTTTTATATACATGAATAATTACGGAGAATTTTTTTTTGTGAGGATTTGTGATTTACATTTTTATTTTAATAGTGATTTACGTGAGTAATTAAGAAAAAAATTGTTATTAAATATCCTCCACCATCGCAATCCTCTCCGCTGCCAAGGTTGCCTTCTCCTCCGCTTCAACTTCAAACATCCTTGCCCTTTCCTCAGAAACAGCAAGCTGAGCCCTCAACTTCTGGTTCTCATCACCAAGACGAGCAGCCTCCCCCTTCAAGTCCGCAACCTCCTGGCTCATTGCATCAACCTCCGCAGGGTTGGCAGAGTTCTCAACCGCATAAGACAACAGACCTGAGGCCTTCCCCAAAAGGCGGAAAGTCCGCGCAAATGCTTCCCCAACCGGAAACCCCTCCAATTGCTCCCGAGCTTCCTCATACGAAAAGCTCCTCTTCACAATCTGAGGGAAATTCACGTCCTTCGGCCAAGCCCGAGCAAGCGCACTCGAGACATGCCCACACTTCCCCTGAGACGAGCTACCCTGTGTACGCTTCCGCGGAGGTGAACGCTCAGGAAAATCCCACCGCACCGACTGAACGGACAGAGATCGAATAGGAGACCGAATAGGAGAACCCCTCTCCTCGGCCGCCTTTTGCGCCAGCAACTCCTGCTTAGCAGTGATATTTAGAAGCCTTTTCAGCTCATCCAACTTCTCCATCGTGTCAGTATTTTCGCAGATACGAGAACCTGCACAAATACATCATCAACAAATAACCAAAAACCACTACATAACAAAAAACAAAAACAACAAACAAAGCAACTACCTAAATATGCCTCTGTATCCAACCCCTCCACGTTCTCCCTAACATTCAAAGGACCCCCTCTAGACAGCGCTACAAAAAACTCCCTCTGCATCAGCTCCTCCATGGACATCCCCTCCGGACGATGATAGGCGATATTCCTGTTCCAATAGCAGGATATCGACACCACGGTATCCTGGTCGCTTTCCTAAAATGGCCTCATCCCCGGAGCAACAAATACTTTAAAGAATTTCCACTTAAACTCTTGGTAGGACTTCTCCCACCTTGTGAAAATCTTCGCCCCAGAAAAAACCCTTGAACGTGTGCCAACTGCGATATCTAAACTGTGTCCCCGGAATGATAGTCCCCTTTGGATTTATCAAAGAATACAAACTGAGGAATGTCTTGGGAAACGACTCCAAGCCAAAAACCTCACATACCACCTCGAACCCGCGGATAAGAGACCAACCATTGGGATGAAGCTGCGTCAGACTAAAATTGCACAACCTCATCAGCTCCCACTCAAAAGAAGTAAAAGGCAACCTAATACCTAAACGCGTATAAAGCACTTCGTACATCCACAAGAAATGCGGAGTGTCACTATGCCTCAGCATACACACCCTCTCATCCGCGGAAGTTACGTCTAACCTATACTCGTGGTCCTCTACTCCCTCCTCAGTCAACTCTAATGCTTCGCTGAGATGCTCGATATGATCTCTACCAATAATAGATGGAATGGAGAAAGCCTCCGGGTCTATCCACCCGTAGGACATCCGCTCATGAGACCTCATCAAAGGGCGCGGCCTCTTCAGATCCTGATAGCTCTTCTCCAACTTCCCCATTACCAAATTACTGAAAAGAGAGAAACAAAACCCCTATAAACAAAACCCCCAAAACAAAAACACCCAGAACCAAAACCCAGAACGCTCTACAAGGACACAAAGTCAAAACAATAACAAAGCAGAAATAGGAACAGAAATACTCACTAGAGCAATCGAAGAACCGATGACAGAAATTACACCCACGAACCACGAACGATCACACACCACAATTCAGAAAAGCAGAAGAAGGAAAAAGAGAGGAAAACAGGAGCAAAGTAGCAAACCAAGGGAAATGAAAGAGGAAGAGAGAGTTTAAATACCAAACGGTGGGGAAAACAAAAAGTTTCAAAAAAGTATGGTTATAATTAAAAAAGGGGGAAAATGAAGTGTTTTCCCTCCAAACCCATCATTGCACCTCTGCCACAAGCAATCAAACGGTCGCCCACTCACCCACGTGTCTTCAAACGAACGACCCAAATTCCCCACGACGAAACACATCTTGTCACACGATTTTCCAAAAAGAGAAACCCTAAGTGTCATGTCCTCTGCAGAAAACCTCCAAGTGCCATGACACACCAACCCCCACGTCTTCCACAGATAACACACACCGATCTCCAATCACAAACTAACTTGAATCACGGATCTCTACTCCGAGCTCCAAGCTGGGGGGCTCCTCTTACAGACTGGACCGTAAAGGCTCATTCTAGAGGCCCAGAAGCCCAAAGGCCCAGAGGTCCACTAAAAGAGCCTTGCCCGAGTGTTTGCGGGTCAACCCGACCCGACCACGTCACCCCCTAGCAAGATAACAAGGTAGTAGCCTGAGAAACTCTCCCAGATGTGTCGAACGGCCCCGAGTACACCCCTCTCTAGAGATAAAGTGGACTCGAGATATCCTCCCCTAGATAACGCGACCCAAGATATCCTCTACCCACCGTGCTACGCGGAAGAATACTCTCAACACAGATGATGCGGTCCGAGATATCCTCCTCCCACCTCACTACGAGGAAGAATACTTCCAGCTCGCGGGTATTTAATAAACAACACCCCAGGTACGAAACCCAACTCATTCTAGCTTACTCGACCACCTTATTCACTTACTTACTTGAGCGTCAGAGTCCTTGCAGGTACCCACGCTGCGTTCGAGATCAAAACCTGTCATCAGAGAGGAGCTCCAGGATCCGGGGTGTGGACCGAGCAATATACCTCGGTACAATAACTTTCCATTTTTCTTTGCATAAATGGAGTGAAAACATTGAGGGTGAGACGCGCCAATTTTCTTTCCTTCACTAGCAAACCAAACGGATTCAAAAGTGAGTAATCGATGCATTTTGTTTTTGCGCAATTTCTTTCGTTTCATTTTTTGCCTAAACAAACGTAAAGTTAGTGTTTACACAAATAATACTTCTCATCTTTATTTGCATACCCTAAAGTATAACTGATATGTCCTAAAGCAGGATGGGGATTTTTTTTATTTTTTACTTTTGTTACAGGATGAGAATTTAAATATACTTTAACATATCATTTATCTTATAGGTAACATAAAGTACATAATACGAGGTATTCTACGTGGAACTTCTATTTCTTAGCATTTTTCCCTTTCATGATTATGTTCCGAACCAAACCATCCTTGTACTTCTTTCTATCTCAAACTAATACTCTCCACTTTATTTTATAATTTTTTTGACAAAAAGATACTGCTTAAAAAATTATTGAATCAATATTAAGATAAAAAAATAGTATATAGACAAAATTAATCTTAAATAATAAATTTATAATTATTAAATATTATGAAAAGTATGAAAAATAATAAAGATATATATATATATATAAAAATATATTTAATATTTTTTTAATTTAATTAAATGGTAATTAATTTTAAATAAATTTTTATTTAAAAAAATCACAACAAAAAGGGGCGAAAGGGAGTACGATATAGATTTTCAACAATATATAAATACAGTCAACGAACATTAAAGGCCATGTGAAGAATATATAGAGAAAACCAAGTATAATTTCCGTATTCCAATGATTTATTATTGGTTAACTTAAAATAATCACCGGCTACTGAATGATTATTATTTGGTTAACACTTTGAAATCACCATGATCTGTCAAGTTATCTAAAATGGTGCAACGGAGTACGGATCATGGTCGGAGAACCTTCCTTCATAATTGCCAAATTAAAGAGCTAAAGTCAGTTTTATTTTTGTTTTTTGTTTTGGCCAGGATCTCTAGGAACGTATGGCTTGTGAAAGAAATTATTTTAGATTCCCAAAAATGTATTATAAGGAATAACTTTTTTAATAATAATATTTAAACATATTTAATTCACAAATTAAACTCTTGAGAATTTGATAAAATATGTCTAAAAATGAATTATTTATGCAATTAGTCGACATTAACTTTCTTAAAAATATTGTTTGTTATTTCAAAAATACCCCTAAGAATATAAACTATAAAATTAATTATTAAACACATTAAACTCATATTCAAACATGCTTGTAGTTATAATACCATGAAAATTCCTATTATAATTTAATTTTATTCTTGAAAGTTCAATATCCATTAATGGTAATCTTCAAAATAAAATAAAATAAATGATGTAAGATTTGTTGAGATGACAAAACATTGGAGATTACTACAAGAATTTTGCAGATTAACGAAGGCAAAATTGGTCGTTAATCTATTGCTAATGTAAATGAATTAGTGAGAGAGTAGTGACAGATTAGCAACTAATTTAGTCGTTGTTGTTCTGAAGTCGTTGATTAACTTGAAAAACAATTTGGTCGCTAATTTGTAGTTAATTTATTTTAGCGATGGAATTATTGGCCGTTGTTCTATCGCTAATTCGTAGCTAATTTATGATGGAAATTGTTTCTTATATCATCACAAATTTACAAGGAATTGTGGCATGGCTAATTTCTCGCAGATTCCTCGTAGCATTCATTACAAATTCGTCGTTGATAGCTAATCCGATGCGAATATACAAATATCAAAATGAATTTTGTTGCTAATCAATCATTACTTCCTCGCTTCAAAATTCAATTAATAAGTTAATTTTTTTACAAATTTTTACTTCTTTTAAAATTTAATTATTAATTAATTAAAATAAAAAATAATTAATAAAAAAGTAAAATTATGTTTTAGGACTAAAAATTAGATTTGGTTTCAAATCTTGATTTAAGTGCGAGAGCAATTCACATATTGACAAATCCAATGTAATTCCTTTCATTTTATAACAAAATATTTGCCTTCCACTTTTTATTTTAACCAATGTGGGACTAAGAGAATAACATTTGTAACACAAAAAAGTTGTCTTGCCTTACCATTTGTATATTTTTGGCCATTGCTTTTACCAACTTTCCAATAGACTATTGAATGGGTCTTTGATTCTTCATATTTTAGAGATTTTGATCTAAAATTATGTATACACAAATGTAGATAATAAACTGAGAAAAGATGGAATAGGCAAGTAAAAAGATGTTTTTAAATAGCAGATATTAATAAGAAGGGAACGAATATTGATTTACCAAATATTAGTAATAAAATGATATTGTCCAATTTCATGGAAGCCACTATTACGTCAAAGTAATCAAGAGGCACACTTAGGATGTTTCTACATAGATCAACTTTTTTAATCATATGAAATATAAAAATTTAATGGCAAGTGAAATAAAAATTATTCTTTTTATTAATTATATTCGTCATAGTCATTTTATAGTTTAAGAGTAACTTTATGATATATTTACTGAACATTGGTATTGTGATATCTACTTTTTGAGAACTGCTTTTATATTATTTCTCCAAATAATACTAATATATCTTTTCAAGGGTAGCTTTTAAAGAACTCAACAACTTTTAGACAGTCACTACATTACCAAACCAAGTGTTAATCAATGATTAGTATATATACAAATTTATAATATCTAATAATTTTTATATACTTTGTAGCATATATATAAATTATGTGTGTAAATTTATATAAAGTATACATATTTTACTGCACTCTGGTTGAACTCGGTTAAAACGATTAAGCTAGTGAATTTCTGAACTAATGTCTTAATCCGTTCAATATCCAATTTGATTTTCTTAACCTTGACGTTTGCCAAGGAATGTGTGAGGGATTAATCCCTAAATAAAAGTAAAATAATTTAGTTTAGTTTAGTTGAAGAGAGTCATGAGGGATTAGGGAGAGAATAATCCATCACTAAATAGAAAAGTGAAATGTTAAAAGTTTAGCAAGGGATCAACAAGAGATTTATTCCTCACTAAAATAGGAGTAAATGATTTAGTGTAATTGAAGAGAATCGTGAGGGATTAGCAATGACATATTCTCTCGCTAAATAGAAAAGTAAAATGTTAAAAGTTTAGAGATGGATCAACAACGAAAACATCCCTCTCTGAAAGGGACGTGAAAGATTTAGTTTATATTGAGCATTTTGCGAGAGAAGAGCGAAGTCATATTTTGTCGCCAAATTACATTGAAATGTTATGAGGGACTTGCGAGGGAACAATCCCTCGCTAATAAGAAAAGTAAAATGTTAAAAGTTTAGTGAAAAATCAACGATAAATTAATTTCTCGCTAAAAGGGAAAGGAAAATATTTTGTTTCATTGAAAAGGATCGTGAGGGATTAATTAACGAGAGAAGTTGCAAAATTATGTTGAGAGTTTGTGCGGGATTAGGGAGGAAATTGTCCCTTGTTGTACATATTTTAACCATTTGCAAGAGAGTAGCGAAGAATTTGTCTTTCGCTAAACGCTTTAGTTACAAAGTATATGTTGCGGAGCATCACATCATCACTAATTTATCGCTAATTGCTTACTAAACTTTTTGCTCCTCATTTTCTCGTTAAATTTTGTCACTAATCGACATTTATCTTGTAGCGATGAAGATGACATGCATCCGCGACCTTTGACTTGTGTGGTGCGAGATTCAACAAGCAGCGACTTTTGGGCGAGATGGAGGCGAAAATGGAGGCGTCTAGGCATGCTGGAGGCGACGTCTAGGCAAGCTACGACAACGGTGGCGTCTAGGCCTGGGCGAGCTGCATTAGGATCGTCGACAGTTGCACAACTTGTATGCGTCGACGACTACGTGACCTAGAGCCATCGACAACTATGTGACTGGAGGCGCCGACAGATGCAAGTGCGGTGGCTGGCGGCAAGCGTGGTGACTGTAAAGGAAGTTGCAGTGGCAGATTTGAAACGGAGTGGCTGCAGGGAAAATTGTAGATTTGAAATGGGATGGTTGTGGTAGATCTGAAATGGCGTGGCTGGAGGGGTGCAGTGGCAAATTTGAAATTGGGGAGGAAGAAGATGACGAATAGGGTTAGGTTTAATTAGAAAGGGTAAAGTTGGATTTTTAATTTTTGATGAGGATAAATTTGTCATTTTAAGAGACATTCTCTTCTCCTGGGAGAAGGTGGGATTAAAATTGGGGGAAAGTGAGTATTTTTTTTATTTCTAAGAATATAAATTTCCCAATAATATATTTTTATTCTGCGAACCAAATGAAAGAATCTATCATTCCCAAGTTCAGATTCCCGAAAATATTAATAGATTTCGTGAATCACACGCTTATCATTTGTTTTTTTTTTTTTTGCCAGTTCTCACCAAGTGTATCCACTACTGGAATTCCTGACTAATGTTTAAAGAACCTAGCTAACTACCAATTTTGTTACGTCTCGTGGTTAATTCACATTATTTTTATCATGTTATTTTAGTAATACATAATAAATTTTGTTTGTATGGAATTTTTTATATCAATTTCAATTAGCTTAACAAGAGGTCTCAAATTGGAGTTTCATATGCATTTGCATTGTAATTCGGTAGAGAAAGCTTGACCGCACTAAGGTTGCATTTGATACCAAGGACAAGATAGGAGATGGAGACAATGTGACAAAAAATTCATGTATTTTTTGTACTTTACTAAAATTGAGATAGAGAAGATAGAAAATTTTTACTTGGAGGAGCACAAGATTAGGGCCTAAAGGGACATGAATTTTCTCTGTCAGTGTTCTCATGTCTCTGTTCTCCTGTCCTATTTCTAGTACTAAATGTATCCTAAGAGTCATACTAGACTCGAGCATAATTCACTCCACTTTTTTTTTTTAAAAAAATGTTCATTCTATTATACATATGCAAGCACTATTAATTTATCTCTTAAAATGTATAAGTAATAGTTTCACTTAAATTCTCTTGTGTAGTAGATAATGTTGGAAATATTGGGTCTTCAGAGCGTTTTAAGTTTAGTCTATGTGTTGTGATAAAATCAAAGTCCCACATTGTTTGAAGTTAGTTTTATGAAAACCTTTATAAGTAAATTTGGTTTACTATTAAATACTTTAGTATTAGGTTAGCAATGTGGACTTAGATCTCACCTATAACACACGTGCCTGTGGGTCCATTGGGCCTTTCAATCTTTGTTTATTTTTTGGTCCAATTGTTTTTGCTTGTGACCATTTGAGACATAAATGTTGGGCTTCATGTCATATCTTATAATAGTTGGGGCACTAGCCATTTTGGTCAATATGGTCGTTGAACCCATCATAAAAGTTAAGCAACCTGCACAATTTATTTTCAACTCACCAGAGACCAACATACAACAACAATTTAGATCTTTCCTTCTTCTTCCTCTGCTTTCTTCATATTTTGTTACTGTTTATCCCTTGCTCTCTATTCAATCTGCGAGCTTCAAAGACACTCCCCCACTGTCTCTGTTGCTCCTTTTGTGTTTTAGAATGAGTATTGGCTGCACAGTGTTTCGACGACTGCGCGTGGACGAGTTGTCGAGGTGACCCACAACTAATATTGGAGGGATTTTGGTTTTTCGCCTCTCCGTCGAACATAGCTCCGGGTATGACAAACATTAAGAAGCACGTCACTGACACAAACATGGGACACGAAACGACATGCGATATGGTAACACACTAATTTCAAAATTTTACAGAAACACAAACACGACATATATAGGTATAAAATTAAATATTTATAATAAATCCCTAATATTTTCATTGATTGATATCAAACTACTATTTTTTAATATTTTCCAAAGCCCTTTCAAAATATATGGAACATTCAAGATATCATTTACTAATACTTACTAATTTTCTAAGTCTATATTATTATAAATTATTTAGTATTTAAAACATTTTTTATTCAGACATAGCACAGTCACGACTCAAAAAACTCTCAAATATACATCAGACACGCTTGAACACGACTAATGATGAATTTTTTTTGGATACTTTCGGATACGTGCGATACATGTGTCAGACAAATGTCTTTGTGTGCTGACGGTGTGTCAGATACAGAGATACGACAGTCTGACAAAGTGTTCGTACTTCCTAAGGTTAAAATAAATCCTTAAAGACAATGCTTAACATGATTTATGATATATCATTCCAACTTATTTCTCCCTTTTTCATTTATTGCTGTTATCATTTACGGTTTGTTCTTAAACCAATTTTTTGTTTCTAATTCTATTTCGTTAAAATACTACATATTTAACTATATTCGACAATAAGATAATGTTGTTAAATTCCGTCATTCCATTTTTATTTTTTCAAACTTTGTTTACTCTCCATGAGAAATGCATGTTTCAATCGGCAATTTTCTTGTTAGGCGTAAGCAAACAGTAATTAACTTTCACAATTTGTGCTAGAACTTTCCATCTTTCTAATTCTTATTGGATTGCTGATTTGATTATTTTTCTCTTTCTTTTGAAACAAAAAAAAAAATAAAAATAAAAGAGTAGGTATGTTTCTTTTTCTTCTTACATCCATCCCCTGTTCAATCGTGCAATGAATCTGTAAAGAAGAATTTTAGCTTAACGTTAAAAGTTGGACTTAGAATTAACCCCTATAAAATTGACAAATCGTTTTTCAGACTGTTCATGAATTATCACGTCTCGATCTGAGGACGATGTTAAGAATGCATTCTATCACATTGAAAAATAATCTTATATAGCTTTGGAGCATTATATTAAATATGTTTTAGTTACGCAATAAATGATATTTTAGTTATAATTATTGGGTCCTCTACCTTAAGCAATTAAAATATTATTCATTATCTGATCAAAAACATTCATTTCAAAACTACACATTAATTTCTCCTATCACATTAGTATAATATGAATGTTAATTAATTCGTTTAATAGGTGGCTTAGGGTTCATGTAAATTCAAGTAGCCAAATAAAGGCAATGAGCCCAAGAAAATTGGCTTCCTGTTCTGGCTTGTAAGCATTACTATAACTTAGATTCAATTCTTAGATTTTCGTCTGAAAATGCTTTATTGATCATGGATTGCAACAATTCTTTCCTTTAGTTTTTTATTTTAAAAAGACAAAAATGAGTTTTTGCAATTGATTTAATTTAGTAGTAATGTACCACTGCACTGTACGAGGGTACCTTGACTATTTGTCTATGGGGTTTGTGTTGGAAATAAAATCAGCTAGTACCTGTCACTGGCTCTTAACATATAAAATATGTTTAGTAATTGATAAGATACTAATATATATTGGTCCTAGTCACCACTTGATTTAAAATAATCAAAACCCATATGGATTTAACTTTCAGAACAAGGGAAGGTGAGGGAGAAAAGAAAGCTCAGGCCTTGCACACTAGTCCCTCACATGCTGAGTTTGGGAGACACAACTTAGCCATTAATTCAACCTAACGTTGACATCATCTTCTCTTGGTTTTGTCATGCATGTGACATAGAAAACTCAACTAAGGATTATAATATCCTTTGTTAATAAAAAAATGAGCTTTTCAACCGTCATGCTACTTTTGGTATGTTAATCAGTATCATATACTTTATGTGTAAATGGAGGAGACTTCACGTTAATGAGTGAGGAATCAAGAGACTACTATTAACAACACTCCCTTAGAGCTCTATTTTGCCGGATTCTACGCTCATCAACGTTAATTTTTCTACTAATAGACCCACCAAATGATAACGTACAAATATAATTATTATTTTCAATATTGAGAGTTACAAAGGTATGAATCTTGTATAAATTGGAGGCATGCACCAACCCATATAGCCAAGAGTTAAGTTCATCTCAAAAGAAAAACGAAGAAAGTAGAGAGAGCTTGATTCCTCACAAAGATTGTGGGAACCAGGTTCATGTCTCATTCCTCTAGTAATTAGTGGTAGCTACCCAAATAAAAAGGCAGAGATAGCCAAGTGAAAACAAACCACAAACCCCATAAAAGAAGAGAGAGAGAGAGACACCACAACAATCCATCCATGGATCCACCAAAGAAATCTAACAAGATCAAAGACATTGTCAGGCTTGTACAGATCCTCAAGAAATGGAGAAGGATTGCCAACAACAACAGCAGCAGAAGCAGCAGCAAAAGCATCAACTTTCTGAAAAGAACACTTTCTTTATCTGACCATGAAGGAGGATCATCATGCAAAAATGTGGTTCCAAAAGGCTACCTGGCTGTCTGCGTCGGCATAGAGCTCAGGAGGTTCGTGATACCGACTGAGTACTTAGGCCATCAGGCCTTCCACATGCTGCTGAGAGAAGCCGAAGAGGAATTCGGGTTTGAACAGACCGGTGTTCTGAGGATTCCTTGTGAAGTACCTGTGTTTGAGAGTATCCTGAAGATAGTGGAAGAAAACAATGAATGCAGATTCAGTGTTGAAATGATGATGGCATACTGCTCCTCATACCAGCTTGCTTATTCTCATCAGCCTCAAAGCCCTATATGCAGATAGTCTAGGAATTTGATAGTTAATCCATATTTTTTGTTTTCTTTAATAGAAATACTACCAAGTGGTTTGATAAAATGTGGTGGTTAAATCCATTCAATCATGTAAGACTCGATAAGACGCCACATCGTTTCTGACAAAAAATTTTGGCTTTGTAGATGGTTTCTCTTATATTTTTTTGGCCCTTTTTATTTTCTTTTGGTCCATATGGAAGCCTATCCTTGCATGAGACTGAGAGTGAGGAAGAGTGGATTCAGTTTGGGAATTATGATGCAAAGAATAGAATTTTCATTGTCCAAATCTGTTATTCTTCTACGCCTTAATTGTTTCACAGAACTGCTACTCTTAACCTATTATTATTCTAGACCTAAAAGATTTTGACATTTAACAGTTCAAATCATAACATCCTACTATCAAGAAAAAATCACGTTATCAAACAAGATCTCATATTTTCCCATCCATTGGTAAACAAGTGATCATACACACATGCAGTTACATAAGTTCTTGAAAACCCCCTTCCTTTGAAACTGACTTTCCATCAGTTTTTCACAACAAAAAAGGGCTTAACAGTATATGAAGGACGCAAGAATTGATTCAGAAAAAAACATTAAAGTATCAATTGAAATCTGAGAGCGGAAGGTCCAATTAAATGTTGCAAGAGTATATAGTTCCAAAACAAAAAATAGTTAACAGATATTTCTCCTTTAGGAATATAAACATGTTCTACACCAAATGATGTAGGCATCTGAAATCTTTGAGATCTCAAAGGTACAAAAGGATATTAACATACTACGGAATTGTCCTATCTTAGAAGTCAAGTCATTGTTTTCCTTTTGTATTCAAAATTCTCTCATAAGCCATCATCTTGTAAAATTGTTGAGATTTCAAGTTTCAATCACAGAATCCACTGCAGTAGACAAACACGTGTTTCAATGGTGGAGTCATGCTTGACAATATTAAATTGCAGTCTCACTTGCCTTAAAGTCATCACACATGTTCATATTCTCAATTCTCAACCTTCAATTACGCAGCTCACATGGGAGCATTCATTTTCAGCAGTTGAAAACACATGCAAACAGTTAGGCTTCAGAATTCGGTCCTCATTACCCGTGGTATATCAAAAGAAAAAATGCACTTTGTCAGAACTTAGTTACCAGAGTAATGCGACATATGTAAACTTCTATTAAATTCAATAAAACTTCTGTTCACTGTAGTCTATATGCATTAATAAGTTCATCAATTCAGTAGCAAAGCACATTAAAGATTGCTGGCATTTTAGTTTCTCAAGAAACAGTATTTTCACTGCAGGCAAAGCAAGCATACTGCCATTTCAAATGCAATATAGAAGATTCCATTCAAACAAGGTACAATAGCAAAGAAGTCAAATAGAGCTATCTTTAGATCCAAATTCAAGCACCCACATGACATCTTAATTTGGTCCATTTTGTAATCAGCTGACAAAAAGTCCCGGGAGGTTCTAATTGGAAGCAACAGTAATTAAATTACCAAGGAGACCATGGTTGCATTCAGATAATCTTCTAACTGACTTAACTGCATTATAAAAAATATATATACACTGGAAAGGTGGAAATGGCATAAGAGAGTCACATAGACTAATGTGATCTTACTTGGTTATTAAACTGAGTCTAATCCATAATTGATTCATGAGTAAAATCTTAATTTGTTCCGTGGAAGAGTTGTAGGACATCATTTTTGGTCCTCGAAAGATTAATCTTATTTCACGTTGGTCCTTAACATTCAGACAATCAATATGATAGACTTTAAATTAAAGAGACTAATTAACTTTTGGACTAATTTGAAATAAGTTTTAAACTTCTGAGGACCAAATTAACGTCCAACGACTCTTTCGAAGACCGAATTGGGGTTTTACTCTTGGTTCATTTTCGGAACAACTATAGTGCTTAAGTGAACAGATAAGAGGACACTCTTGCATTACAGCTCTGAACCTCAGGTTGAGATCTAAAAAGTGTGAAAGAAAACAAAATAAAAACTAAAATCATAAGCTTACACCAAAATCTGTATATAGAAAAAATGCATGAAGAGCATTGAGAGTTACATTTTCAATCACATCATGTACATCAGTGAGAAATGTGACAAAAATACATTCAACCATCTATTTCTTTAACTCTCCGTCAAGTAAATGGAATTTGATTCCTGTCATAGTAAACTCTATACAAAGACCATAAAGTTGTACATTAAGGAGATTTCTTTTTTTAAAAAGAACGGAAAAAGAGCCTGATTTGAACAACGAATGCAATTGCAAATCAAGAGAAGAAACACCTGCACAAGAACATCATGAGATGAATGTTGCTGGTGAATTGCACAAACATATTGGCAGAGTAGGAGGGCTTCGAAGAAGCCCAAAGAGCAAGTTCCTCAATCCTCAATCCTCAATCCTCATTCCTCAGTACTATCATCGAAATCAGGAAATGTGACACATTTGAAGACCTTGCACCTTGAACACAAGACATATCCAACCTAGACACAAAATAAAAAACAAAAATATACAGCGAGATAAACAGACAGAGAAAGAAAGCAGTTGAAAATAGGATCAGATTTATTAGCATCAGAATGCCATGTTAGGAACAAGAAGAAAGAAAGACACAAATTTTTGTTATAATAAGAGCTACTATTATTTATATTGCCATATCAGTATCAATTTAACTTTGTTATGATAAGAACTACTATTGTGAGTTGTTACATACAGCTCTGCAGTTGGGACATCTACGGTAGATGCGCTTGTTATCAGCAGCTTTGACATTAGTCTTTTGGCCTTTGCAGAAGTCACAGAGCAACCACCCTTTCCCGTTGCAAGGCTCGCACATGATGGTGGCCTCAACCTCCTTAACACCAACACAAGAGAGAGACGAGTCAGGCGAAAGGATCCTCTCAATTGGATTTCTTGTCACGTGAAGTCAAGTGTGATCTCTCATCATTAGGTTTTTTGTTGCTTATGTCATGTATAGGTATCACTTCATCAATTAATGACGAGAGATTACACATGACAAGAAATCAAATTGACAGGATCTATTCCCACGAACCAGACATGTGAGAATTTATCTAACAAACTAACCAACTAAGCTGTACATTAACTGAACTAACTGAAGTAACTACCTATAACCAACTTCCCAACCCAAACTAGCCCATTGACTTGCAATACAAAGTAGTTACCGGCTATTAGCCATGAGTAATATTATTTGTACAACTCAAAAACATCCAATTGCATCCAACAAAATCGAGAAACAACCATTATGGCCGAACATTTCAGTGCTTGTTTAATATTGCTCGTTTCTGTGTTTGATAATGTTTATTTATCTATTTTTGTTAGGTGCAGTTAAATGCTTTTGAATTCTACAAATAACATTTTTTTATTAGCCACATGATTTATCCACTTCCTCCGCTTTCAAATAACTCTCTACTACTAAATCTAGAGAACATTAATTATTCATTTTTCATTCTATATAATAACTAGAAATAGTATCTACAGCACAATAAAAAGGATTTTCCAAAGTAACTTGTGTTTTGGAATCCAAATTTACATGGTCCTTAAAATATAACTAGTCCACTTACTACAAAATAACCACACTGCACATTTTTTTTATCAACCGCACATTTATGTTATTGTTACATATGAAGTTCAGTTTGCCACTTTTTTGTAAGGATTGACAGTTGAGATTGAGTGGTGCCTGCAACCCCGCTAGTTATGTAAGAAAGAGAATAAATGAAAATAAAGATAAGTGCAAGAATTGGCATGAAGATGGGACGGAAGAAGATTAAAATTGAACTAGTTACCAGGTGTTGTTGGTGGAGAGGGGGAGTGCATCGGAGTGGCTTCACGTGAACTACAGTGCTGCTACGAACCGGAGTTGAAGAAGAAGAAGAAGAAGTAAAGGAACCCCTCAATTTTCCCAGGCAGGGTGCAGTGGTGGGCATGGTAGCCATTTTCTGTGTGGACTCAAAATTTGGAGTTGGAATTTCTCATCTCTCGTTATCCAAAGCCACTACAACTATAACCCTTGATCTTTTGCAAAATAACACGCCTGCCATTCCCTGGGACCAAAATAATACTAAATAAATGGATCTCGTAATGTCCCCCAGCTCCCCCGACTTTTCCATCGTCCTCAAGGCTGCTTTGAAGGGTAGGGTATCCCTTTCTTCTGTTAAATCATATTTTTGTTTACTCTAACCACCAACTGCACTGCAGATATTATGGATTTTGAATTGTCGGGACTCAGGTTTAGATATCAAAGTGCCTTATGGGATTTCTCTGAAATTTCCTTTTTTAGAATGAGCTCAAAACTTGGACCTAGTCGATAGGGATTGATCAATGTTCTCCAATGAATTTCTTTATTATATTTGTTTCCTAAGTCGTTAGTTTCTGCCAATGAGCTCTTCTCTTTTTGGGCCACAAGACACCAACTTCATGTCATGGTCTCCTAGGGCCTCCAATGTAGCCAAAACATTGTTTCTTGTTTAGTTCTCTTCTCATTTGGAGGCCTATGAGTTTAATGTTCTCTCTATCTGTTCATTTGTGTATTGGAATGCCTAGCAAACTTAACATTATAAATGTTTGTGAGGGAACATCACCATCACCTAACACAATTATGCTGTGTTATCATTCACTAAAGACTTTCTATATATTAGCCAAAAATTCTAGAATTCTATTTGATGGGTTAGTATGGTATGGGACAGAATACTATATTTTTGAGCTTGATAGTTGTAAATATGAGATTCATTCTATTGCATCATTTGTAACTTTTGACTATGGCTTCTTGAAAATTTTCAATATAACTAACGGATATTATTGGCTCGTTCTTCTTTCTAGGTGCATTGTTTGATCCCATCAAGGCCTGTTTCTTGTTTGTAATCTGCCAATTTTAACCGACATTTCATTAAATACACAACATAGTTTTGATATGGGTGTTGAGAAGTGAAGTTATTGATGTGCCTGGATTACCATATTTTGTAGATTATCTGTTGTCATGGGGAATTCAGGAGGGAGAAGAGCTCAGAGGTGTCAAATGACTGTTTGGCTGTTGTACCGTGGGTTGCATTCGATTCTCCTATGGAAAATGAAGGAATAGTACCAGAAACAGGTCAACTTTTGGAGGTAGAAGAATGTGAAATGATGGAGATGGATGAACCCTACGATGATAACAACAACAACAACAACGAGAAGGCTATGGAGATTGGTGAGAAGGTGGAAACAGTTGGAGCATCATCACCATTGCAACAACAACACTGTATGATGTTCAATGTCTTGCAGAACACTTCCACTCCAATCCATTGGTGTTAGCACTCTAGAGGCCTAGGTTTAGTGTGTGTTTATGGTCACCAACTCCTTCGATAGTATTTTATTTCATGTACATAATGAGAGCAATTTTTGGAGAACTATCTAACAGCTGCTCAAATTTCACGGTAGTAAGTAGAACAGGTTTTATGCTTCTTGTAGTATGTCATATGTATATTGCCATTGCCAAGACCCTTTCCCAAAGTTGATATTTGAACAGATTTGGGAAATACTTAATTCTCAATTCTTATGAACATTGCTTGTTTGATTTCTGAAGTCCTATTTTAATTTTGGTGGATACAAGTTGTGTGTCCCTTTTTATGCTTAGGGATGAAGTCTCAATAAGGAATGAGGTAAGAAAAGCTTTATGAAGATGGGTTTTTTGAGAGAGAAAAATGGGAATTCCCATCCAGGCGACATGTATCAACTAATATGCAAGATGAGTAAGATCCTAGTTTGTTATAACTTGTAATAATCAAATTGGGCTAGGTATTACAAAAAAAGAGGGGGTCTAGGTTGGTTATAACTTGTTAAAATTAAATGGGCGGGATCAATATATGTTATGTGCACGTTTTTAATTAGTGATCATGTAATGCTACAAAGTGAAATACTAAAAAAACTAGAGAAATAAAGAAAGAGAGAAATTAATAATGAAAGTTGATTCTTATCAGTGATCAAATTATGCTTAAAAGTGATTTTTCTTTTTTAATTTAATAGTAAATATGTATTACCGGGAGAATATTGACTTCTGACGAGAATCAATTTAGGCCATATGCAATAGAATTGAACTCTTTACAATTTATTTGTATAGGTGTAAATCCTCTTTCATGGTAGATCTCATACATTTATGTGAATGAGGTTGATAATTTTAATTATCATTCACCATGCAATAAAAACAAAAGTGATTCAATATTGTTTTTTCTTAATGAATGCTTCAAATTTGGGTCAAAAGTAGATGAAATTACTAGGTTTTATTTTTGTACTGGAGTCAAATAAATTAAAATCCAATAAATTGTGGATGCTAATAATTTTGACATAGAATGAAAAGAAGTGCAGGTCAATTCACTTCGTAGTCAAGCTCGTCACACACATTTTAAACACAAAAATTCATTTTTAGATCTGCACAGTTTTCACTCTCATCCTTCTTATTCACATTGATTTGTTTGCCACACGCACCTGATTCATATGTTACGAGGAAATGTGTGGAAGAAGCATTACTCGAAATTGCACAGCTATATAAGAGTTCATTTAAATAATTGGCAATATTCATCGACACTGGTTAATTACGATAGATTTGAAGGCTTCCCCCCCCCCTTCCCTTTTGGGTGCATAAAGCATAAGATCTTTACTACATTGGCATTGGTATTTGTTAATGTTTGGTATTATAGTATGAATAATACTGCAACTGTTTCATATTGTGGTAGTGATTGAAGGAACTGAGGAGGAAGAGCAAATGGGGATGAAGCAGGAATGTGATGATGGAGCCTCTGATGCGTTCTCCACGCAGAAACTGGTCTTTGCTTACTATGTCACTGGCCATGGTTTTGGCCATGCCACTCGTGTCGCTGAGGTCCCATTCTCAACTCATCCCATGTTCTTTTTTTTTTTGTTGTTATTATTATTACTACTTTTGAGGTCATTTCCCCCAATGGGTGTTCGATAATTTGGGGAACAAAATGTTTGAATCTTTGTGGGTTTGTTAAGGCCAATTGGAAGAAGAGAAAGAAAGTTTGAAACTTTGCTATGTCGGTATTCTTATTTTGGCTTGGATTGCATAGGTGGTGCGGCATCTAATCCTTGCAGGGCATGATGTGCATGTGGTCACTGCTGCTCCTGACTTTGTTTTCACCAATGAAATTCAGTCTCCTCGCCTATTCTTTCGCAGGGTGAGTTCAATTCAAACACACTTTTCACTTTTTCTAGTTATAGCCATCCAAAATGGGAATTGTCCCCATGATCTAGTTAATTACATTTATAGATATAGGAATATGTTAGTTATGGAAGGAATGCTAGCATTACTGCATTTTACATGTATTAAAGTTGTTGAAGTTGGTCAAAAGATTTGTATTCTCAGACCTGGATTTCTTGGTTAAGCACACAATGCTTACAAATTAAAGATGCATATTTATCCATTTTGGCAAAAATAGGTGGTTTTGGACTGCGGAGCTGTTCAATCAGATGCTTTGACAGTTGATCCCCTTGCCACTTTGGAGAAGGTATAGGAACATCATTTCTCAGTTGATTAGTTATAGTCATAATGCTTCCAGCTAGATGCTTGAACTCTTATTTTTTCTTTGTATTTGGCCATATTAGTATTCCGAGACAGCAGTGAAGCCCCGTGCTAGCATCTTGGCAAAAGAAGCAGAGTGGCTGAACTCCGTCAATGCTGACTTAGTGGTACATCAATTTTTCACCATTTATTCTCATGTGGACCATTCTTGGATGAAAGTCGAATTCAGGGAAGCCATCTTATTTATGGTCAGGATATAAAAAATGACCAGAAGCAAAACAAAACATTGTGAATTTGATTTTCTAATTCTAGTAGCTTTGAATAGAATACATTGTATTTGGTCAACCCTTGTAAAGCTCATATGGAAAAGCAGGTATCTGATGTTGTCTCCATCGCATGTCGTGCGGCAGCTGATGTTGGTATACGTTCTGTTTGTGTGGCCAATTTCAGGTAATCTATTTATACGGCAATTTTCCTTCATAATGGTATATGCAGTAAATGTGTGAGACAGAACCGAAATGGGTAGGAAGGATGCATATATGCATTTGTAATGCTGCCACTTAATAGAAAATTACTGCCTTAAAGTTTCTACATACTTTCATCTCAAATTTAAGTCTCTCTTCATCATTTATTCTTTAAAAGCCTTGATCGGTATAAATTCGTTTTGGCTCCATCACATCCTTAAGTTGCTTTTGGGTATTTGAATTCGCGTTCTAATTCACTGCCTTAAATAAGATCGTTGTTACCAGTAGTCAAAATTTTAAATGTAAATGACCATAAGTAACTACTTCAGTTCATGAGAGATAAATCAATTTGCTTATTTTTCATAAACTGTGTCAATATTTAATTTCGTTCAATATCTTTGTGATTTCAGTTGGGACATCATCTATGTAGATTATGTCATGGCTGCAGGACTCAATTATCGTTCGATAGTTTGGCAGGTGACAGCAATATTCTATATGGGAGTTTTCTTGTCCCGTGTCCTTTGAGATAAATGTTATGTTGCCTATTGTCTATCTGAAATCTGATGCTATTTTGATATCTTCATTTTTTAATGAAAACATGAATTGGATTCCATAAATGCTAGTAATTGTGCTCTCTTCGTCCTGAGCCTTTAGGGTTTTGGCATTTCTGGTCTTTGATTGTGCATTCATTGGCGTCTTATGGCTGATATTAGTCATTTCCTCTATCCTAGGAGTGTCATCTGTCACATTTCTTGTGATTCCTTTGTGTCATTGTTAAGAAGTTACTCATAATGTTTTCATCATGTGGCCGAGTTCATTTTGGATTGGAATTTTTATAGTTTTTACTGCGTTTATCATCTAGACATATAGAGTATACTGATGTTTGATCGTCAGCAATTTAGTCACTAGCATGGTGGCATGCAATTTACTAGAAATATCTATATTAGTCAATGTACTCTCTCATCCTTTGCATGTACTAGTAATTAGTAAATGACTCTGACAACTAAATTTTAAACTTGTTTTCCACTTTGCCTTGATAAAATTTTTGAAGATTCAAGCAAAACTGAAATTAAATAAATATATTTGGATTTCATCCATTCTCCTAATTTCTGAAGCTAATGTGATAATTATGATGCATGCTAAATGACTTTATGAAGCAAAAGTTGAATCGAAGTAAAACTTTTAAGTTGGAAATAAATTTGTCTTCTTTCCTTTTGTATAGTTTACCTGAGATAAATAGGTCTAGTTGCATATATACTAATGCAGATAGCTGAGGACTATTCTCATTGCGATTTCCTTATTCGCCTCCCAGGATATTGCCCAAGTATGTTAATTCTTATATAATTTCACAATTTCCTAAAACTATCCAAGTCCAGGCATAGATTTTGTCATGAAAATGACTAACAAGATTTGTGGCATCACTAATATATGCAGTGCCTGCTTTCCGTAATGTAGTTGACATACCTCTTGTTGTGAGGAGGCTGTACAAATCTGCAAAAGAGGTACTACCTCACAAACCTTTGAGGAGATGTTCCATAAGATGGTTTTGTTCCTAATCTGTATGTGATTTTCCTTGTTGAAGGTGAGGGAAGAATTAGGGATAGCAGACAATGTGAAACTAGTTATTCTCAACTTTGGTGGCCAGGTAATTACTTAAATCCCTTTTTCAGACTACACCATCATCTTACTTCTTCTGACTCTATGATGTCTTGTCTTGTCTCCAGCCATCAGAATTGAAGCTAAAGGAGGAGTTCTTACCTTCTGGTTGGTTGTGCCTGGTACCTATTTTATCGGACTATTCCACTTTAGATCTTTGTCTGGTTGAAAATGTTTCTTGATTAATGTATTATTTAGGGACATGTTGCTTTTATGATACAGGTTTGTGGTGCTTCTGACACTCAGGACCTTCCAGTAAACTTCAAAAAACTTGCCAAAAATGCGTATACACCTGATATTATTGCAGCATCTGACTGTATGCTTGGTTAGTAAGAAACTTCCATATATCTGAAGCCAGACAAAAAGAGAGAATATACTTATTGCATTTTTAAATTTTAGGAAAAATTGGATATGGCACTGTTAGTGAAGCCTTGGCGTACAAGTGTCCTTTCGTCTTTGTCCGTCGAGCTTATTTCAACGAAGAACCTTTTCTGAGAAATATGCTTGAGGTGCTCTCTCTATCTCTCTTCAATTTCCCTGTATTATTTTCTTGACCTCTACAATATCTCTGGTTGAGGGCGTTACAAGGAATTAATTATCTTCTGTTTTATTGACTTAGTATTATCAAGGTGGTGTTGAAATGAGTAGGAGTGATTTACTCTCTGGTCACTGGAAGCCTTATCTTGAAAGGGTAATAAGTTTGAAGCCATGCTATGAAGCAGGCATTGATGGTGGGGAGGTACCCTCTTTTTCTTGAATTCACTGACCCTTTAGAAAATGTTATTTTCGCACAACTAAGTTTCATTTATGTGGAACTGCTCATTATTCTGTAGGTAGCAGCCCAGATCCTGCAGGATATAGCCGTTGGAAAAAATTATGCATCAGAAAAGGTAAAGGGCTTCTAACAACTTCGTTTAATGAAAATTTAAAGGGAGCCATAACTTGCAATTTTTTTTCTTCATTTGCATAATTTACTTAATAATAGTTTGGCGAGGCAAGAAGACTGTGTGGCCCTGCAGTTCCTGGGTATTATCAACTACAAAGAGCCATTGATCAGCATATTTCAATCCCAGAATGGTATGCAACAGCTGAAAACCAACTTGGCTGCTTATCATCAGCTTCCCCTATGGATAATGGAAACTCAGCATTCAGCTTGTGAGTATTACTTCATTTATAATCATATTCATGCTTATAATTTGCTTGATTGTTTCCTAATAGACAAGATAGCTGCATCATCTTCTTGTTCCCTTGCATTCTTTCTTCAGGCATGCTGAAGAGTGAAGACTTTCAGATTCTTAATGGAGGTGTTTAAGGTTTTCCACTTTGGTTTTCTTTATCTAGAATGGATGAGAGTCGAGAAACAAACTATGCGAGAGCTTAGGGCTGCTACTAATCACTTCAACTGGGAGTTTCATGCTCGTGTGATGTGAAAGAACTTGTCATCAAGGAAAATATTGAAAATATTTGTAAACACGTAAATTTGTACGTAAATATATAGTGAGTCCCACTAAAAGGGAAGTACCCCATTTTCTCACTTCAAAGAAAGACAAACTCACTAGAGGAGTCTTGCCCTAACAAAATGATGGGTCTCACCAAAATGTATTGGAAAATACTTCACAAAACCAGAAAACTTGCTAGAAAGTAGTTGCAAAAATTATGAGCAATCGTGGGATCAACTATTCATATTGTTTAACCATTTGATTTCCATTAACCACTCAAAATTTGTCCCTCGAAATCACATGTGCTAACCTTTTTCTGTTAAGTTGCACGTGCGTTGAAACATAATCTAAATATCATTGTAAACTGTCCACGCTTGTAGCTTGTAGCCATTAGCTTTTTCGATTTTTCTCAGAATATTCGTCATCGCTACAAAATTATTACAATATGGTTGCTGAATATCAGACCGTCACGAGTTGGTTAAGGCCAAAAAAATTGTGAAACAATTTCAATTGCTGAGGATGAATTGCAGCGAGCATTATTTTGGGAATTATAAAAGCATTTTCTTTACAAGATCAAGTACAGATGAGTTAGGCTAACTAAATGCTTCAAGAAAGTTTCTTCAGAAAACTGTCATTTTCTACCCAATTTGGCAATGCACACTGTATTCAGCTCAAGCATCTTACTTAGGCTTGTCACTTAAGGTTACAAGAGATTTGAGCACTCCTGGACTCATTTTGTCAGCAAGGGCACCTGTCTCTGAAATAAGATAAGATTTTTCCTTCACAGTGCTCTGTAGCTTCTTTGACTCAAAATCAAGTTGAGCTTGATCTGTACAAGTTCAGCATGAGGGTACCAATCCATAGTTTATATATCAGTTCAGCAATAAAAAGACTTGAGTCATAGCTACGGTTCAAACTGACTCAAAAAAATAAAAGTGACCGTTAATCTCGTACGAGTTCAATCATTTTTTTATCTATCATCAATAGAGAGAAATTCTTTTCCACAATGGAGAAAGTCAATCCATGCTCTGCATTAGATGTATACCATTGACCATTCTTCTCAGAATGATCAATGGTATACATTCCTCCATAGAAGACAAGAATTTCTCCATCAGTACATATCCTCTGTGTGCTCCAGGATGAAAAACAAACTATATAAAAGTCCTCAGAAGATTCTTATGCTAACAATAAAAGAATTACCCACGGCATTTTGTAAACCTAAATATTGCTGACTAAAACTACAATCAGGTAAAAACTACATTCATTTTCAGCATCACAGTGTTTGCAATAACATGAAGAAATTAGTAACCTGTTTCACAAGTAACTTGTATTAAATGATTTTACAAACAAGAAAATAGAAACAGTTAAATATAGTAGAGACACATGATTACATCTACATATCATCTCTCCTAAGAAATGGAAAAACCATTTGATAATCCAATCAACTCCAAACTACTGCATAAAATATAGTTTGTATTTCCATCCAGTATTATATGAAAAATATATGGGGTGAAAACAATCATCTCGCAAGTATTCCTAGATTGCACGGAAGCAGAGAGTTTAAACTTGCATTGATTTGGGGGGATTATCAAACATTACAGTAGAACACCCACAATACATAAGCAATAGCTAAGCAAGAAATTTTCCCCATCACATGAAAAAAGGTAACAGAGGCATGCATTTACATCATTTTCTTACTTTCTTTTATTTCCATTAATATTAATTTTTAGGGATAAAGAGGGTGGGAAGGAATGAATGAGGAACCTGTTTCCAATATAGTGTGAGCGGCATGGAACGGAATTCTGGCAAACAGATCAGTTCCTGGAAACATCATCCATGTCTGCTCAAAAGAGTCATGGTTACCACAGGTGGTGCACAACTCTTGCACCAAAGGACTAGAGCTGGTCCCTGCAACTCCCTTCATTATTGATTCATAAGGAGACGGAACACTACTCTTTGTTGTCCGAGCCCTTTTCCTTAATGCAGTAAGTGCTTCTCTGTTCCCATTTCTCAATCTATCATTCTCAACCAGCTACATTTTTACCAAACGAAACAGTTAAGTACCCACTTAATATCATAGAAAACCTTTTAAACAAGGGATCCAGTAGAAGAAACATAGTATTTATCGACTGACATAATGATTTCTCAATTGATAGTGATATTGTGGTATTGGATTGAAGGTTGCCAGGGACATAGCATAGTATGATTTCGGTTTTCCCTGTCAATGAAGTTGTTACCTGATGCCGGGCTAAAAGAAGATGTTCAGCTTCCAGTTCCACATCTGTTAGTTTTTCTTGGAACTGTTTCATGGTCTCATCCATATTAGAAGAAAGAAACTCCTGAAAGTTGTAAATAAAACATTGCCACAAGTTACAACAAGTATTCAGCTGACAGTGACTGACACCCAGTGGAGAAACAACACTAGTTTAGAACAGTTAAGGAACAAAGTTGAAAATCTTCAAACATATGATTTTCCCATCCTATCAATTACCTATCTCTGCAGTTATATGCGGTTAGCATCACCAATAATTGAACCTAAACTCTGGATTCATAAATCCGTTGAATTAAATAGTATACAGAGACCGGAGTAGTAGTTACTAAATTTCAATTCTCCTCATTATTGAAATAGTGAGACAGAGCATCAACGAAACCCTTCAACTTACCGAAATACTTTCAGTAGTGACTTCATTGTTGCCATTATTTTTTTT
>QANU01006445.1:95459-107588 GCA_003254905.1 Nissolia schottii
AAAAAAAAAAAAAAAAAAAAAACTGCCACGACCTATCTTCCACTTCTTACATTGCATATGGAAGCAAAGCGCTTTTTCCTTAATCATGAAATCGTGGCAGAAGAAAGAAACATCTACAAGAGGCAAGCACATGATTCGTAGAAGTAACTGAACTAGAGTTTCCAGCTAAACTCGAATAACAAAAAGGTAATAGACGGGACGGGGAAATAATCTGACTCACAAAAATGGAAGCTCGATTTCACGGTGCGGCGGCGAGTAACGGCGACGGGGCGAAACGACAATGGTAGCGCGGTTCTAAGAAATTGAGAAAGTGAGTCTCGAATGAGAGGGTCTTCACCTCAAATAAAGAGTTAGGGAGGGGCTGGCCCATGGATAATACAGCCCACTAACTCGAGCCCATGATATGGCCCTGAATGTCCTATTTTGTAACGAAGCCATTGCATTTGTTAATGTCATAATTTTTCAGACCAAAAAAATAAAGTTATGTTATATGACCTTCTAGCTTAGAGGTTTGACTTAATTTATAATGTCCATAGTTATTAGTAAATCTTAACATTGAGAGATTCTTGTACAAGGAAGATTCTATCATTTTATTTTTAGGCATATTCATAATAAAAGTGAATGCTATCAATTTTATTCGGAGTACACTCACCCAACTATAAGTCTTATCAACTTTTTTGTTAGTGTGTCTATAAATGAACACTATGTTTCAGTTGACATTGAAGGCCAACTTTTGGTAACACATATAGCATCGATATTTAGGAACTAGAAATTTCTAAAATAATATGAATCCAACTATTAATGAATTCCACAGAGAATGCACTAATATGAATCCAAAATTACACACACACCTGCGATCATTACTGTTGGACCTTTACATGAATCAATTGAATCTAGTAGCAACTTGATTTGTTGGATTTAGGTTATACGTATGGATAATAATATTTTCCAAAGCTGACTTTCTACTATCTTAAATGACACAACCTCCAAAAACATATAGTATAAAGATGTTGTAAGACCAATGTATGTATCAAACAACATTTTTAAACCCTACGTTTTAGAGGGCGTAACGTTCAAAAAATAGAAAGTAACCTTCAGAAATGAGATATTATTCATGCGTACCTAAACTAAACAACCCAATTTGTCACTAGATTTTATTGATTTGTGTAAAAGGCCAATAGCAACAATTGAAGGAGTGAATAACTCTCGATTTATTTGTCAAATTATAGTTCCCCAAATATCATTGTCATGCGGAGAAATGTTAAGTGTAGGGGTGTCAAATGGGCTAGCCCACCATTTGGCCCAAGCCCATGTGGGCTGGGGACCAAAAGCCCATAGGGCCAAGTAGCCCATATGCATGAAGCCCACATGGGCCTAAACCCTACATGCCAAGTGGGCTTGGGCTAGCCTAACTTTTAAAAGATATTATTTTCTTTCTTTTTTTTAGGTGTGTTAGGAGTAGGGATCGTAAGTTAATTTGGGCCCATGGGTTGACGGCAGTCGGGTGTTCATGGGCCGGGCCGGGCCGGGTTGGCCTATACCCGAACCCAGCCCTATATTTAGACCGGGTCAATTTTGAGGACCCGGACCCGACCCTAGACCCGATCATCTTCGGGCCGAGTAAAAACCCGGGTTTAGACCGGGCCAAAGCGGGCCAAAATAAATTTTTAAAAAAAATCAGAAACAGCAGAAACAAAAACAGCAAAAACAAAAACAGAAACAGCAAAAAGAGAAGGAATTGAAACAGAAGCAGAAACAGTAGAAGCAGAAACAGCAGAAGCAGAAGCAGAAACAGAAACAGCAGAAGCAGAAAGAGAACTTGCATAACAGAAATAGGAAAATTGCATAACAGAAATTCAGAACTGATATATTGCATAATTGCAGAAATTACAGCAGAATTTTTTATATTATATCCTTGGTTACTTCGTGCATTACATGAGATGCAAAATAAACACCACCACCACCCGAAATGGAGTGATCTTAAAGATCTAGCAAAATTATTCGGAAATGGTAAGTCTAGTATAAACCACAGCTAACCTCATATCCAAGCAATCATTGATCACTCATCAGAATGTTCATCCAAAAATGACGAAGAAAAAAGGGAAACAAAAAAAAAGCAATCAAATTACACTGAAACAGTGGCTTACCAAGGGACGACGAGTGCGAGGCGAGGGAGGCGAGGCGAGGCGCGGCGAGGCGCGGCGACGGAGGCGCGGCGATACGAGGCTAGGTAGGCGCGGCGAGGGAGGCGAGACGAGGCGAGGGAGGCGAGGCGCGAGAGGCGAGCCGAGGCGCGAGAGGCGAGAGGCGAGCCGAGGGAGGCGAGGCGAGGCGAGGCGAGGCGAGGGTTTAGGGTCTGAACTATTGAGTCTCTGAAGATGAACTCTGAATTTCAGAAATGAAAATTGAGAAAAGTGAGATGAGGGCTACTGGGCTAGTGAGTGGCCTAGTGAGATGAGGGCTAATTGAGACAAGCCATTGAAGAAAGACATTATTTGGGCTGCTTAATAAAATTGGGCTGAGAAAAAAGAAATTGGGCTGAAAGACATGGAAAAAAAAATTGGAAATTAATAGACCAGAAGTGCAGAACCTGTGGAAATAAATTGTAATTATGAAGGAAAAAAAATAAAAAATGTATAATAATATAGTATACGGGCCGCCTGGTCGAGTTGGGTGGTCGAGGCTAGACCCGAACTCGGTATGAATTACAATTGGATTTTTTTCTTAGGATTTTTTTTGAAATTGGACCCCGATTCGGCCCGAATGCTTCGGGCCGGTCTGGGTTGGCGGGCGTTATGAACACCCCTAGTTGACGCAGGCTGACTTAGGCCCACGGGCTAACACAGGTTAACTCGGGCATGCAAGTCAACGCGAACTAACTCGAGCCCACAGGTTGATGTGGATCGACTTAGGCCCATGGGTCAATGTAGATTGACTCAGGTTCACAGGTCAATGCAGGCCTGTGAGTTGACATTGGTCAATGCAGGCTCACATGTTGACGAGGGCTCCCAGGCCAACTTAGGCCCATGGATCAAGGCGAGATCTCGAGCCGACTTGGGCCAGTGGGCTAACTTGGGCTCTCAGGTTGATGCTGGCAGACTCAAGCTCTCGGGCCCATAGGCTGACTCAAGCCCATGGGCCGATGCGGGCCTACGAGTCGACGCAAGTCAATTCAAGCTCTTGAGTCAACTCGGGCTCGTGAGTTGACGCGGGCTAACTTAAGTAAAAAAAAATATTTAAATAAAATTTTAAAAAATGATTTTTAAAAGGAAAATATTTTTTATTTTATTTTTTTAAATATTTTTTTTAATTTGTAGAATAGTGGGCTAGCACATAAAAGTCCTAACCCTAACCCACTTGTGTTGGGGCTTGAGAGGCTTGGGAGTTTTGATGTGGGGGCTTGTTGGCTAGCCCACTCATGAAGGTTTTATGGACTCCTCTAGTTAAATGTACTTATTTTTTATAGGATAATGCACTTATTTACATTATATTTATAATTGAATGAAATTTCAGATTCATACCTTATTGAAATTTCATTAAACTCAATAGTGGATGAAATGTGCATCGACATGATATCTAAAAAAAAAATTAGCACAAACAACACAACCATCGCCATGTATATTGTCAAAGGCTGATGTTCAATTTTGATTCAAACATCTTCTTGTTGTCCCTACATCTAATTAAACTTTGCTACATCTAGCAACCTGAATAAATGGACAAATGTTAAGGCCAAGCAATAGAAACTACAAATCAAGTCAAAACCTCTAAACTGAAACAATCTTAAAACATGAGTGCTCAAAACTTTTTTACATATGGCTTACCTACAAAGTAGGAATGCTTAGGCTTGCAAATCTTATTAGGAATTGATGAGGTTCTATGGAAGAGATTGGGAATAGGTAAGGTTTTGTTGCTTCCTAAGATGAAACAGAACATGCTTGCAGTTGCAATGAAAAGGCTCGATAAGTTTTAGGAAAAGAACTCAAAGTTATAAATGATAAATAAATAAAGCAATAAAAGAATAAAATTACTTATCATATTATGGTTGAGACATGTAGAGCACTGAACTCTCAGGATACAACAATTTCTTCTTGTGACATGTATAACTTTTTTTTTTACATTGCTCAAGGGAAAAAAGAAACATTATGTAGAGTGATAATTTGTACGCAGTTGCAAACATTATAGATTTAGCACATTTTCTGGAGAAAGACATGGTCGAAGGTGGATGAAATTATATAATCTCTCACACACGTACAAGAATTGGTCAAACCTTAGAATGTGATAAAGAAATCACGAATTTTTTGCCACAAAAATCAGGACCAACTCCAATTTATCTTCACCTCTTTTGATTAAAAGACCTGGTCAAAGAAACTGCTTTTGGTGTCCTAATTTATGCAGAGCTGCTGTTTATGGTACATCGATCAAAGTTCTAATCATGATCAACCACTTTAAACTTGACATTATCACCTACCTAGCCAGCAACAAACTACCCTTAACCCTGAGAATAACTCAATTTTTTTAATTATAGATACAATTCTAATATTTCGATATTTAAGCACATTTTAAATATAAGTAAGTGCATTTTCAATAAAATTGATGAGATTTAATTTTATTATATGAAAACCTAAATATGAAGAGTTAAACTTATACAAAAATCTCTCGAACAACTCATCGGACAAAGCCAATACTATATCTTGTATAACTCATCATCTGGCTTTGATAATGTATTAGTCCAAATTCCACCTAATTGGAACAAACTCGCCCATCAATTCGAATTATTGTACCTCATTCTAAAAACCTTTTTTTTCTTTCTATAAGAAAGAAAAAACTTTGTTCATAAAAGTGTTTTAACATACTCCCAAATTAGAAACTAGAAACGATACATTAGATTTAACTACTTTAGGTAGTTAGGTAGCATGAATTAGTGACATTTGTAATGGTTCAGAGATGCAAAGTAGTCCAAACTCCCAAGACGTAACATATTTTCTACTTATGTGCATGTGCTTGTGTTGCATGAACAAATATTAGTATTTAGATTGTCCGAGGTAATAACAAAATATAGGTTATTTATATACATAAATGTCACTAAACATTGTCATTGTGAATAAGATAGCATTGAGATGCTTATTAAATCATCAAATGATTAATTCTAACAGAAACTAGTGATTGTTAAAAGTGAATATAGTATGGCACTCAATTGAACCAGACAGCACTGCAAAATGCACACATTCTGCAGATTTTTACAAACTGTAAACATCAAGACTCTCGAGTCTTGTCATTTTCTTGCTTATAGTAGGATTCATAAGTTTGAACTCTAGGCTTTGATTCTGGCAACTCCAACTCTTGCATAAAACCATCAGTCATCTTGACAAAATCATTCATGTGATCTTGTTTCCATTCCTTTCAAGTAACAAAATCAGAAAGAAAATAAGAGCTGGCGTAATAGGAAGGGATATTAAAATTTTAATTTAGAGCTTAAACCAAAAAAAACAAAGACTAAAAGTGCATGTAAAAAATAAGGACATCTACACAAACTATGCCGGAATGACAAAATGAACATATTCAATTTATATGCAGAGGCAACAATCACATCAGCAGTATGGCCACTAAGGTTTCACACTTACCTGGTGTTTGGCATGCGGTTAAAAATGGGGGAGAACTTTTCATGGATTATGTGTAATTTTACACATGAATGATGAATGCAATTCATGAAAAGTTAGTCCCACATTTTTACCCCATGCCAAACATATCCTTAAATGAGTTTGTTTTATCATTAATACAATAAATGAACTCCAATATTTTACTTCCCTCCTTAACCAGAAGATTAGAGTTATGGTGCGTGACTACTAATGAGCCAAGAGACTTGAAGTACAGGAAAACCTACTTTTTTGGATCCATTTACAACCAAACATGAAAATACAGTAGACAACCTCTATGAAGTTTCAAGCACTTAGGGTGTGTTTGTGAGTTTTGTTTTGGAAGGAAAGCAAAGGTTATGGGGGGGCTTAGTCGCAGAGTCATTACTCTTTAATTCAATCCAATCAAAATCTTCACCTAATAAAACATAAGAAAATGAAAGGGGAAATCATATAAGTAGGTGTTGAACAATGTAACATTACCAAGCTAAAAAGGGTAACTAATCAAATGCCGGCTGCCTTTTAATTTCTATGAACAAAAAAAAGTGCTCAAAAGTTGCTCACCAAGGAACTTCAATCATTATGTCTCACACTCAACATAATACAGAAGCCTTTCGACAAAATAGTCACATCTGATCTGGAAATCCCATCCCCCCACCACCCCACTTCCACCACCAAATAAAAAACAGCTTGAGGCTGAATTTTTCGGACAACAGTGATCTTCAGCCTAAATTAACTCCCTTTCCCTTTAGCAAAAAATGCTTTACAATGCAATGATGAACATTCATACGCAACAAAGACTTAGATCACAATTCGGACATAATGAATTGATTTTTCCAACATGTGAAGGAGAAAAAAGCTGGACAAACATATTTGAATATCATTTCATTTCATGCTTCTCTTTCACCCCTATAACATAGGGAGAATTATATCAATTTGCAAAACAAAAAATAAGACAGATAACATGCTTACCTCAAAATCCCACTCCCCATACAAATTTGGATCATTTCGGTCACTCCAAACATAAGTGTGGACTTGTAACTTTTCAGAAGTGTCCTGTACAATTGTTTTAAGGTTTCTTAGTAGGATTCTCTCTTCAAGATCATGTGATGTATTTTAGAATACCTTTGTGAAAATGTATTATGTGTCTCATTTGTCATGAAAATTTAAACTTGAACATCAAATTAACTTTCATGCTTCAAATAACAGCAAATTGAATAAATGTCGCTTCTTCTATGCCACGCAGGATAATCTAATATCCTCGAGTTGCGATCATACTCAAAATGAAATGATCCATGTAAAGGCAAATAACAAAAATATGAGTGGGACTTACCATCAAGAAAACCTCAGCATCACTTCGATTATATTCAACATCCTCAAACTCATCTAAAATAACTAACTCTGATGCTGTAATCCCACAAAGGACCTGACCAGACAGGAGCCAGAAAAAAGGAAAAACATAGGAGAAATGGTTTCCCAGCTTCAATAACAGGATAGTGTTGTGATAACGAGGGAACTATCACAAAAACAAATCTCCAAAGAAGCAATACAATAAACCAAAAACAGAGAAGACAAAAGAGGATCTAGGCAATTGAGTTATGCACACATGAACTGTCCTACAGATGCACACCTCCAACAAGTTTACACATGGTTCAATTCTTGCAAGAACCAGGTTTGTCTAAGAGCAAAATTACAAATGAGGGACAAATTATTCAAAGCATTGACACTTAAAAAGCATAAAAACAATTCCAACTAGGATGAATGGAAGAACTAGGAACTTCCTTCAGTACAACTAAACTTGCTCCCATTTCGTTTCACAGTAAAAGTAAACGCTCAAGATAAGCCGGTTCAGTGTAAAGATAACATGCATGTGAATTTGAGAAATAGAATTAGGTACAATACAAGCACCCAGTAATAACAATAACAATGACAAAAGCCTAAAGGCATGGCATGGCATGGCATGGATATATGAATAATATTAAGGTAAGGAGACGGACCCTGCCAGTGACATTCTTATTCTCCACGGGCAGAATAGCAGGATAAACGCGGCCCTTGATCCTAAACCTATGACTGAAAGTGAATAAAACAGAGCGCAAGGTAAATGAAATGAAATCAGAACCGTCAAAAGGTATGAAAGAACATGACGGCCCATTACCATAAACAGAGCAATACCCGAAAAATGAGATTTAGGCATAGGATCGATAATGGGCAAAATTGATGAGAAGAAGAGAGAGAGAGAGACTAACTAGCCGTGGAGGGTGGCAGGTGTTGATGTAGGGATACGCTTCAGGAGGACATGGACGACCTCATCGGCTAAGAGGCTTCCGTACACGAACACGTTGTGACTCTCAACTCCAGCTCCCACCCCGCAATTCAGATTCACGCTCATCTTATTCTTCTTGTTCTTCAGCTTCCACTCCAACAATCTCGCTTTCTCTCAGAGGAGCTGAGCCCAAGTGTAATCGCCCTCCTTATCCGTGCTGCCTCACCTCTCCCTACTTTCTACCAACTACTTTTCACTCAAATTTAATCAAATTATGGTTGCTTCTAGACACTAACCACTTGGTTGGTGTGTCATAACTCATTTTATTTTTATAATCATGTAACTTGAGACTTGATCCTCTTCATCTTTTTGTGAGATAAAATTAGTCACTGTCATGTTATGCAAAAAGATTAATCACGCACAACAGATACCCTGAGTGCATCCTAAAGAATCTAGAAAAACGGATCAGTTTGACTTACTACCTCTGAATCAGATGAAATGTAAAATCTAAAATTTTGCTTCATGAAAACATAAGATAAAAAACCCATTGGATTATTGAAGTTCATAATATATAACTTTTTCCTAAATTTTAAATGAAATTGCCTCATTGATTTAGTCCCTCTCAATCAGCTACGCAGTTGTGATAATAGTTGTTAAACTCTCGAGTTAACTAGTAAATCCGTACAAGTTTATAATTTTACTACACAAAATAAATAAATTCTTTTTTAGTAAACTAGTACGAGTTTAAATAATCTCTTGATTCTACTAACTAGTTTACAAGTTAAAATTTACCTACGAGTTTACCTCAAAATGTACACATTTTGTAATTTTGTTAAATATTTACCTAACTTTATTTATATTAAATAATATATATTAAATTTATTTAACTAATTTTATATATTTATCATAATTGAGTTATGTTTTATTGAATTATAGAATGATACAAATACTGAATAAAGTATAACATAACCACTAAATGTCATGCATTAAGGTGTATTTTATGATAATTCTTTCATTAATTTAATTTAAAGTTAACATTATACAATTTAATTATAAATATAATATTTAATCAAGTTTAACTCCTAATTATATTACTTATAACATATTTCTTTTACGTATGTTAATTCATACAAGTTTCCAAGTCGAGTTTCCTAACCTTGGCTGTGCTGTCTATTAACCACCTCAAAATCAATATTTCATGCAACCTAAATCCAATCTCAATATGTTGGATCGGCATTAAGTTATTTTTTATGCTTAAAGTAAATAGTTGAAACTTGATATTTGCTTTGTATACACGATAGTTGGAGGCCATATGATAAGGATCCTGCAAGGTACATGAGACGAGAATATAACGCGAGAGCAAAAACAATATCCAGACAAACAATGTATTCGATTACAATTCGTTAACCTAGTTCAGAAAAGACATGACAACAGCAGATAATTTATCCCCGCAAGATTCCTAAAACCACAGCAATCTCTTCAGATGTTCATTGGCTCAGGGGCACCACCAAGAATGTCTAGCAATGAGTTCTGAGGCTCCAGTTCCTCATGCCATAGCGGAAGCTGATCGCCAGGGTAAAAATTCCTGGTCACTCCCTCTGAGTTTATCTACAAGGGATTCAAAATCAAGTGGGCTCAATTTATGCTGGATACTTAAAATACAAACGTTATTTTAAAACAGAGGTCACTAATGAAGTCTTACTATGACAGTTCGGACCACGCCACCACTTGCACCATCCCGAGCAATAGCCAGTGAAACTGCCTTTTTTACTAAATCCTGCAATGCAGCGTAAAGTAGATCATCAGCAACAAGGAAGGAGACATGAATTTTCAACCAAACTCCCTTTAGAAAAACGAATATACTGAGTTTTACAATAGCCCCATACCTCAGCTTCATCCTTGGTCATTCCTTCCTTCCAGGCTTGGTCAAAAAATCCATACAAGTAACTGGAGCCAGAGCCTGCAAGACACCAATCATGTAAACCATAGCTCCATGACAAAAAGCCATGCATCCCACAGAAAAAGTCGACAGGCCAGCACTAACAATTTACAATGACAATAGAAAGGTGCATAATAAGAGAAAACCTACAGAAAAACTTGCAACAAGCAGTGGTCCAGCTATTATAATTGACATATAAGACTAGTAGAGTCATGGAACCTAATCATCAAAGATACATATTGTGAACGGAAGTAGAGGAGGGAATCATTTTAGGGTGTGCGTCTAGGCCTTTTATCAGTCATCGTCCATTTCCGGAAGTCTCTACGTACAATCTAGATTGATTTTTACAAATACTTCACCCGGACACCCTCAGTTCTTACAAACTAAAACCGGCCTACACAATGTCCAATGACTCCAATCTGGATATCAAGGCATTATCAGTGCAAGAAATACAAGCAATAAATGTATATACAGGGAAAATATATGTATACTAGCCGTGCATAAAGAAATCATGAACGGCATTGCATCTATGAACATATTTAATAGTAAAAATACCTCCAATAGCAAAAGGCTGCTGCACTATGGTTCCACCCAGAGGAACTCCATAAATTTGACCACCTTCATATTTGTCCCAACCACCAACAATCAACCCAGTCTCTAGGAAATTCTGCCAACGAGGATAGGTTTGCAATAAAACCAAATATATTTAATGGCTGAACCGTGTGAATAATAAAAAACAGAAGGCTAAAGTCAAAAGTAGGAGTATCCATCAGCTAAAGCCTCAAGTCAATGTCATTAAGACTATTATTTTTTCCATAGTTCTATAGCTGCCCCAAATACTCAATGTTTTTGCAAATGGCACTCAAACTAATAACCATAACATAAAATAACTAACTTTAAATTGATAAATTTTTAAGTTTAAACCATCAGATGACATGAATTCAGTCAGCACAATTCAAATTTATCATTTTATAATGCAACAGGGACATGGAAAAAAATGATATCATTCAATTTCGTCACTAATGTTCCAAGGCACTGGTGGGCAGAAGCATACCATATTACTACACGAATTACTAGACTAGGAAAGGCCCAGGATAAAGTATTTCTTCCTCTGCTTTATACAAGTGTTACCAATTAATAAAAATTAGCAAAAATACTGTCATTGGAGTAGACTGAGTCAACGTAATAGATAAGATACTTGTTTTACAATCTAAAGCAAACTTCAATTTCGTGATTCCATACAAGATAATAACGATCTTAAACAAACACTACCAGGATTACCAATAGAAACTAAACTATGCCTATCTAATTAACAAAGAAAAGTTTGGAAGTCAAACCTTGTTGTTATATGAGAGAAGCCGGACAAGGTTAGCAGCAACTTTGACAGTGGCAGGCTGTCCGAGCTGTATCCTATACAAATGAAAAACTAACAGTGAGGTGAAAGCACAGTAAATACACCCAATTATAGTCCAAAACATTATTTTACAACGTCAGAATGTTCAATTAGTATATCTATAAGGAATAAAGTGACTTACGTGTGTTGATGGAGGAAGTATCGCACATAGTCAGAGACAACCTGTGAATCAGCAGCCTGCAAAAAGAATGAAAGGAAGCATTTTTAGGTCCTAAACCAGCATCATTGCACCAGAGATTCTCTAATGTTACAAGTATGCTCGGTAGCATGCCTAAAACAAACTAGAAAGTCTATGACAATGTTGTGACTTAACTCAGGATTTTCACCAAAATGTCAATACACACACATCAAAATGTTTAGTTTCGGCGAGTAAAACAAATCCAAAAAAGCAGCAACATATGATGCAAGAAGATGAAGCGGCTTAAATTGCCAAAGGCTCAATTCTCTGCCAGTACATTCAGTTAACACAACAGCCAACATAGCTCAGAAAACACATAGTAATGAGCCCAAAACATAAAACAAAAAATGTGAAATCCACATTACCAAGACTGAAATTGCATAATTGCCTCAAATAAAGCAGGTCAATAATAATAACAGAATAATCAATTAGAAGCTAACAAAAGTATACAATCAAAGCACCATAACTACATAAGATATCGAGCAACCAAATAAAATTCACACAATAGCCTCACAGTATTGAGAGAGAAAGAGAGAGGAATACCGATCCAGAGCGACAAACATAGACATTATCAGTGAGCTGTGTGATTTTATCTGACGCCCTGTTAGCAACATATACTCCTGGAAAAACAGATCAAACTTTACTCTCAACTTTTCACACGATTTAGCCAAAGAAGGAAGCTGTTGCCAAAAAATTAAAAAT
>QANU01006445.1:107958-196180 GCA_003254905.1 Nissolia schottii
TATATATATATATATATATATATATATATCATATAAATCCTTGTGAATTGGGTTGGAAATAGGTCCATGGATGTGACCACAAGTTAAAGACTTAATCTAGGTACTCTATTCTGAGAAGGTGCTCACCATAACTCTTAGGTCGTTATGTCTTACCTCCATTTCAGAGACAACCATTGTCAATGGACAAGAGCTTGTCACATCCCTTCAAAGCTCGAGTACGACAAGGGCGTGACTAGGGATGGGAGCAGGTGAGGCCAGACTCAAGCCTGTCTCGTTAGTTTTTTGCTTGGGCCTTACTTGTTCACTGTCATAGGCTATTTTTTTAGCCTAACCTGACCTATTTGGGCGGCTTGGCCTGGAGCCTGATAGGCCTACCTGTGTATATTTTTTATCATAAAAAAATTTGTTGTCTGGCCTGTTACGACAGTATGTTACTGTGGTCTGTTACTGTAGTCTATTATACACTCAATAAAATAACATTCAACAACAATAATTAACCATCTTTTTGGATCTAAGCCCGAAACATACAGGACCAATAATATCCAAATATCTTACAAGATCTATGTCCAGAACATACAAGACCAATAATATTCAAATACCAACTAAACAAGAATTATTCTCAACACACAATACATAATTGGAAACATAATTAATGTCATTAAAATTTGAAATATAACCTCTCAATTAGATTTTTCGTCATATATTGTCAAATGTAATCTCTCACCATTAATTAATGATGTATGCTTCATACATGACATAAACAACAAAGAATTAATAGTTAAAGACCATACTTAACAAAAAATCTAATTGATAGGATCCATTTCCAAAAATTGGGAATCCATTTTATTTATAAATGAAAAATTATTTAATTAGGAAGTCGTGGGAATATGAATTGACAAATGAATTTCATGGAAAGTTAAAATAAGAATTGATTTGATTTTCAAATCATTCCATTTTAGTTGCAAGACATTGGATTGATTTGATTCTTAAACCAAATGGTTCCAAAGTCTGTGAAGATCAAAACTCATAGCGTATGAGTTTAATTTAGGATTTGTTTAAAAAGAAAAATTAAAATAATAAAATTATATTAATGAATATGATTGCATAAAATATTACAAAAAGTGATGCTAATATAGTGGTTAAGGCATTGCTTTGATATGATGAATGTCTATAGTTTGAGTCCTAATGAAAGTAATGTAAGTTTATTTTTTTCAGTAAACCTATATGAACATATTTATAAACAGGTCGGTCTGACAGGTCTAACAAGTTTTCGTAATAGCCTAGGTCTGACCTTTTTGTTAAACAGACCATGCCAGGCCACTAACCGGTCAGGTCGCATGCCTTGACAAGCCACCTGACCTGTTCCACCCCTAGGCATGATTCAAACTAAACTCTCGGGGAGGTTCTATAAAGAAGGCCAAGGGGTCAAAGTTAAGGTACACATTCTACACTTAAAAAATACATCTAAAATGGTTTTTGACTTAAGCATCAGAATCCCTTGTGGGGCCCTCTCTCGTGCACTTTAACTAGAATCGAAGCTCTCTCAACCCATCGACAAAACACCTTGTAATTCTTACCTTTCAAAGATCTATTAGAAACTAAAACCAAAATAAACTACATATAAAAAAAAAGCTAGGGATCAAAACTTAAGTAAAATAAAAAATATAGCAATCATAGAGATTGTGAATACCCAATTTTGTCCAACCATTTCTTTTTTAGTCAAAATTCTTTCTATTTTATTTTATTTTTATTTTCTATTTTTGTTGGATTGTTTGCCTTGTGTGCTTTTTTTATTATTATTTATTCCCCTTTTCAATCATTAGTGATAAAAAAAAAATCAATGTGTTTGATCCAAAAGTTTGTCCACTAATTGTTGTAGGCCCAATCTTTTAGCTTATTACCATTTTTAGCCCAAACAAAAATAAAGTAAATGAAAAAAAGATAAAAAAGAAAAATAAAAAAGAGAAAAAAAATTGGAAAAGAGAATGTCTCCCAATACCCCCCAAACAAAAACAATTGCCCTCCTTTCTTTTCAAAAATATTGTTAGCAAGCAACATACAAAAATGGAACTCTTGCAAGAGTGCATAGAAGCAATGTACATAAATAGACTAGGAGAAAGCTTAGCGAGCGAAGATCACCTCAAGAGAAAAGTTTTTAAAAACAACTAAATGATATTTTTTTAGATATACATAGAGCTTAGAAGGATGATGAAGGTGACTTTTTATCAGTTCCATTTTCAGAAGAAGAATAGAGAATATTAAAAGAAAAAAAAAAAAGAGTGTGTTGAAGGAGGATTAGAGTTCTAGGAGAGGAAAGCAGATTGCAAGGTATGATCACTTATCTTTCATTGTAGGGTTAGTTTGATTTCTAAAAATCACAGCACACACTACCACGCAAAATCCCTGTGCACATAAACCACAACCAACAGACCAAGAGAGAACAGAAAAAGTAATTAAAAAAAAAAAAAAGAGAAAAAGCAGGGGCAACCCTACCATCCTCCTCCTCCCCACAGCCACCATCACAACCACCTCACACCTTCACCACCTCCTCATCACCATCGTCCTCTTCCTCCCCACCTAGCCACCACTTCGCGCGCACACACACGTAAGAACAAACAGACTGAATCCGAGAGGGAGTGAGCCGAGAGAGAGAGGGAACAAATCTAGACGGAGAGAGGGGGAAGCTCGCCACCGCCGGCAATCTGCCATGGCCGTGGTAGCCCCTGTGGCACCGCGGAGAGAGAGAGAGAGAGAGATAGAGAACAGATCCGGAAAGAAAAAAAGAGATTGATTGAGAAAGAGATCAGAGGCACCGCTGAAAAAGGGAGTAAAAATCGAGAGAGACAGAATCCAAACCCAGCCGCCGGCTGACGCCATGGCGGCGGGTGGCCCCTCATTGCCGCCTCCTTCAAGTTTTCTCACAACGCCATTTCCCTCCCTGAGTGTTTTGTTTGTTGCTGTGTTAGGTTTTTCTTTGAGAGTTATATGTATGCAATTTTATTTATTTATTTATTTATTTATTATTATTATTATTATTATTATTATTATTATTATTATTATTATTATTATTGTTGTTGTTTTTGTTTTTTTTGGCTGCTGTGGGCTCAGTTTGGTTTACGCTTTAAGGGCTTTCATTTTGTTTTGGTCATCAAATCTAATTTGAGTTGTTCATAAAAACTAAATTTTTGGCGAGTTTGATATTTGGGTTCATTTCTATGATGTGAAAGAAAAAAGAAAATGTTTTAATAATAAAATTGTTAACTAAATCACTAGTTCTTTTTAGAGCATCTAAGTTGTGAAAATTTGATACTCTAAATATTTTCAATTTTTTAGAGGTTATAAAAAATTTGTGCAATTAATTATGGTAACCATTTTAATAGAATGTATTAGGAGTGTTGCAAAATTAAGTTTTTACTTTTCCCTATGTATAATCGACTCCCAAATTCAAACTCGAGTCAAACCAGTTTTCTAAAAAAAAGATTTTTTCAAATTTTTTTTAATTTAAATAAAATTGGTGACTACTCCATTGAATTCTTTTTCTTTTAAAAGTTTGTCACTTTCCCGTTATGATTATGGTCGTGATAAAAATTAAATCCTTTAAAAGGGACACATTATAAGAACCAAAAATCAATTGCAGAGATTCAAAACTAAAGTTTTGAAGTTAAAAAGACTAATATCTAAACATAAATAAACTATCAAAGTTGAAACCAAAATCATTGAAAACTATAAATACTAAAAATCATTCCAAAAAAGATGGTAAAATAATCCAATTTGGGCCAATGCCACGTATTTGTTTTTCTTTTAAAAATTTTGATATTTTTTCAAATTAGAATATAGAAGTAATTACAGTCCCTTGAGCTTCAATAAAAATACACTTAATTCCCTTGTATATTTTTAAAATACACTACCTCCCTTAATTGTTTTATTTTAAGGACACCTAAGTGGCACATGACCAAAACATGCAAAATGTCTTTTATATCCTTAACTGTTTTAATTTCTAACAACTGCCACGCCTATTCTACCCTTTAATCCATCACCTTCATTGCCACCCACCCCGACCATACCGCCCACCATTAATAATAGCTGGAACCCAATCAATGCCATGAAACTCTAGACCTTTCAACACCTTTTATGTCAGCCCCAATTTGATGGATATTGACCACTCACTCGTGCTTAGCTTGCTTTGCTAGTGGTAAGATTTTGTGACTCCACACTTTGTGCTTGCTGTGCCAATTCGATTCACTTATGTGTTCCGATTTTGAATTCCTTATTCGTATTCGTGTGTGTTCTTTGCATGCTATTGTTATTGCAATGTGAAAAAGTTACTTCAAAAGTTGGTAATTTGTGTGATCATCAAATATGTTGGAGATTGATTGACTTAGGTGATAAAACATGATGTTAAGAAATTCATTTAACACATCAACAATTTTGCCTTTTAGCTTTTTGGATCAAGGGGTTTGAAGCAACTAGTCGCCTGATGCTTTTTGTGTTAGAGGGTATCATGAAACAGTTTCCCACTTCTTATGTTTGGGGGTGGACGGGGTAAGAGGTGGTGTCTCTTAATTTCCATGCATGTGTGTGGCAACACAGCGACGTGTGTCGCCATACATGCATGGTGATCAATCGGATGCCCTATAAAATTTTTCAAACATAAAAACTTGATCTACTAATTATTCTAGTGAGGAACTTGAATTAATTAAGGGTACTCATGAATCATCTTTTATCAAAGTGCATTTCAATGATACCTTTAATATTTAATTTAATTCCGACGAGGAAAGATAATTGATTCTGGGGCTCGCGAAATTTCGCGAGGACTCGAAACTATTACCTTGACTGCTATTCTTGAAAATAGTGATTTAAGATTCTAATTCCTAGTAAATCACTTTTGTCTATTTATCTATTTCGCAAAATGATTTCTAAAGGAAGTGGAGAGTTATACTAACCCGACAACGGTTATCCGTGAGAGAAAAGGACGCAATTCATTTGAAATGGTTCTAAGGTGAAACAAGAGTGTTTAAGGACCTTGGAATGACATATAAATCTACTCCAAGACATTTCTTGATAGTACAGGCACAAATATGAGGCTACTGAGGCCATCGGTTGACCAAAGGGCTTATCACACAACTAGGGATTTAGGAAATGTTTTCTGCCTATTTTAAATACCCGGTTGGCCTCTAAGTAGTTTGAATAGTCCTTTCAAAGTACAATTTTTGATAGCACTAGAGGCGTTAAAGGAATTTCCTAATTACATCTCGATTTAATGGGTTTCTGTTCCAATAACTGGGAAATCCGAGACGTAGGTTTGCGGATGCATGTGCATCACAGAATAAGAAGGAAACTGGTGACCTAAGCTTTTATTTATTTTGAGTATCATGGGAGTGTATTATTTTTTTCTTTTAATTCTCAGGTTTTTGAGGGAAGTAGGGTTTGTCCGTCATGTGGTAAGGAAGTGACAGACAAAAGTCACAAGCTTGGTTTCGTTAAGTGATTCGTCAGGGAAAAAAAGGGTTCTCTAGATGATTTTCTTCAAAAGGGAAATGACCATGGTAACAAGAAGGATAAGGCAATTTGGGATGGATGGTGAATATCTCGATGGAGTCAAGAAAGCGTCGATGAAGGAAATACAAGATTTCCATTTGAGAATTCGGCTTGCGGTGGACAAAAGTGAAAGTTATTGATTAAGTTCTGTGGAACTTAGAGAATTTATTCCTCTATGGATCTTGATACCATTTCAACATGAAATGATGAATAAGAAATGAAGGAGGTAGTGACTCAGAGGCGTCAGCTAAAGAAAGAATAAGAAGGTTTTTCAAGAAACAACGTAGAAGCTTAGAGAATTTTCAAAGGAAAACTTAAGGAGGAAATGCGTTTGCTTTTGATGCAGTTTGATTTTGGATGGCCCTATTTGGGGGTTTCTAAACTACAAGGAAAATTGAAATGTATTGGAGATAGAGGGCTTGTAAAGGCATCCTTATTATCCTTGCGATGAGTTCTGTCTTTACGGAGGTGCAAGAAGATTAGTGTATGAATGAAAGAAAAGAAAAGGAATTCACTCGGATCCCTAACTGAAAGGTTCTTAACTTTTCAAGTGAAATATGGAAAATTATGAGACATGATTACTCTTTTAAAAGAGGTGGCGATAACATATGGCCGAAGGGCTAAGTGCCAGGGAAAGAGCATCCTTAGACAATGCTTGGAATAGCGAAAAAAAAGTGGGGCGTTACACATTGTATGTATCAATCGGCTTTAGAAAAACTAGGAAATTCACTTTGGAAATCTCATACTAACGTTGAGTTAGTGGCAATGGACAAATAGGCATTGGCCTCAGCTATGCAAAAAGATACAGCATTCTTCCATATACCTTAATACTATGAAAAAATAAATATAAAATGGTCAAATAATGGCTAGGCATTAGAAAGGTCTTCCAAGTAGTAGAGTTGTATGCACAAAATTGGAAGTTCAGTCATCATTGAAGGGAGGTACAAGTCGATGCATAGTAGAATGAAAAACTCATTTTATGCTCAGCTAAAATGTAATCTTCATGTTTCAATTACTAGCACAAGTCAAGAGAGTTAACAATCTCCTCAAGAACTGCTTTAACTTGATGGAGCTTTTCAACATGCCCAACATCTTCAACCTCACTATCACTTTCCCACTCAAGTCTGAATAAATATACAACACTGGTTATTTCAAACTCAAACTCAAACTCAAACTCATCAGAAATGAAAAAAATATATATATACTTATTAAAAGCCTGATGGCTACACCTACAATTACATTTCTATACAACTTGAACTTAGCTACTTTAACATGGTAAAATTCTAAGTTTTTTTGGACACAAGAAGAAAGTAAATTAGAATAAAAGAAATGAAGGCATACTCCTTTGTAAAGGGAACAAAATTAATCAAATCAAAGCAAACCCGAGGTTTACATAAACGAGCTTTCCAATCCTCAGCCTATACTAAGGCCAATGAGATCTCATATCAAGCATAAGATAAGTCAAATAACCATGGGTGCAAGACAGTTTATATAATAAGAAGGAAGAAAGAGTTGACCGTATCAGACCAGTCAATCTGTTTATATCAGATTGATCTTGGGTGTGAAATGAAAGTGAGTTGCGTGTAATGCTCATGCGAAATCAATATTTAAAGTCTATGCACGTGATTTACTGGTACGAGGAGGCACTAGAATGCGTGTTGCATCCAATAGATCTTGCAGCTGGATAGCACTTTTTAAGGTTTTTTCCGAAAACAAAAGACCATTAGATCAAACAAAATAGGTCGCAAGTACTCAAATAAAATTTGATGAACATTCACAACAAAATAATATTACCTCAGCTCTAGGTCAGCTTCCGTTGTATTTCAACATCAAGTTCAGCAGCTTTTCCTGAGTAACTTTTAGCTTCACCTTCTGTTTAGGAGTTGTATCACCACTATCAACGTCCCAAGAAAGAAGAGTAAATAGGAAAGAATGTGGTGGTAACTAATCTAAGAAACAAAAGGAGAATAGAACATACCGGCGAATGACAGTGATTACACAACGCAATTCTTCAGATTGTCCAAAAGTGCCAATAATGCCACTACTTTGACGAGTAAGTCCCCTTAGAAGGTTGGACTAGTTCATTTACTTTCCATGTTATGTTATATATGTTTAGGTTAAATCTTATCTAAAATGCATAAGTAGTATTCTTAATATCAGAATGTTATTCATAAAAGATATTATGCACAAAAAGATAATTCAACAATCTCTGATTCAAATAAATATCAATGTGGTTCTCATCTTTTCCAGCACATGTTAAGAATGGTAGGGCAGAAAAAAAATCCCCAACTCAAGTATAAATCTAAGGGAATAAGAGTTGTTACTTGTGCGAGATTTTAAACATCACATACGTAAGAGCGTCCCTCACATCTCAAGAGGTCAAACCCAAAAACCTACAAGCAACCAGAATAACTTACATCAGGGAAACTAAGGAACATACCACTATTATTTTTTCTTTTAAGCACAAAGACGAAGCCATTTTTCAAACCTCATTTTTACAACGATATCACATGCATTTCATAGAACAATGTGAAAGTTTCAACTAAGCTACCCCCTGCCAAGGTAGCAAAGGTTTTATGGGTTTTAAAAAATGGCAAGAGTGCAAAACTCACATGCCTTGAGGAAAGGCATCAATATTATTATAACAATAAATAAATAAATTTCTCAATTATTTTTCCATATAAAATTAGCTATTCAAGCATCACATATGTGGTTCAATAAAAGATTAAGAGGTTAAACTTACAAAACCCTACATGCTGCTAGCCAAGAGTCCTAATTAAGGACCAACAACTAGTAATTTTTTAACATTTTACCCCTTTAACATCACAGTTAGCAAGATGTATGAATGTGCTTTTTGTGTTTTTTATACTTGTCAACTAGGAACTATAAAGTGTGCTTTGCCTAAACCAGAAAGATGTGCTTAAAGGTGCGAAACGATTTCCAACTAAATCTTAGCAATGAGAAAACAAAAGAACATTGTAAAACTAGTGATAGAACTTCTCAAGATGGTCAGTTGCCGATAGGATTAAGAGCATATATAGTATTTAAGCTACTGATCAAACTTTTACGTACCCGAAGGAAAATAATTAAGCTACAAAATTAAAGATCAACTTAGAACATAGGGGGCGAGAAAAATACATACAATCATATGCAACATTCAATTGCAGTTCTGAGAGACAAAACATCAATCCTTAATTAGGTCTAACAACTCAAGGAATTGTAAAAACTAGAAACCAAACAGCCGATTCCAGTGAGTGTTGAGAAAATAACAGGAATCCAAGGGCCAAGTAGGGATGAGGTGGAGTCTGGAAGACGAGGGATGCTGATTAGACCAGACGTGCGCATGCAGATGAGGCTGGAATGGTGGCCTTTCAATTGCGGCCAATGAGGTGCTTGAACGTCAATTCGCCTTCAATGATTGCGAATTTCATTCAGCACGTAGTAGCAGTTTGTAAAACCACTCAAATGCAACCCCACTAAAATCATTGTCTTTGACCACTATAGACAACCCTTTTTACGTGTTGCTAAAACTAAGTGTTACCTTAGGCTATAAATGTTGTAGTGTGACCACCAAAAACTGTAAGGGACTCAGACAACCACCACTGACGACATCAACAGTGTGACGGAATCGTGATCCAAGAGTAGTGTTGGTGTGACCCAAGAGCAGATCTCTTCTTTGGCGACTTCGAGGTTGTCATCTCTAGCGATTCCATCGGGGATCTCTATGTCTGCGCTGCAATGAATCACTCTAGTTAGTGATTCCACCCTTCTACTCACATAATTCTTCTCTCCTAGTTTTATTTCATTTAATTCTTGTTAACTGATTGTGGTTAGTTGTTGTGTGATGTTTCATGGTCTTGGTTGGCTTGTGTTCATGGATTTTGGGTTGTGTTGATGTTGCTTTTGGGATAACTAGACGACATCTTTATTTATTTATTTATTTATTTATTTATTTGTTTGTTTCGAGGCACTAGCTAGCAACATAGAAATAGAGGAGTATAGAATTTTATTTTAATTTTTTTGGTAAATTTTTTGTTTTTATTATGTGAAAATCATGAAATTTATAAACATATAAATATATAAATATATAAATAATTTATTAATTTTATTTGTGTTGTACTCGTGCCCTGAAACAACATTGTTTTGTGGTTTTTATTTTTCTTTTTTAAATTAAAATCCATTTCAAACCTCCCAATCCCTCTCTCATTCTCTCTTCCAAATCTTCCAATATCACTTGACCACCGAAAACTGTCAAAGACTCAGACAACCACCATTGACGATATCAACAGCGTGACGGAAGCGTGATCCAAGAGCAGTGTTGGTGTGTGACACAAGACCAGATCTATTCTTTGGGGACTTCAAGGTTATCCTCTCCAGCGATTCCGTCAGGGGATCTCTTCGTCTTCGTGGCCATGAATCTCTCTAGTTAGTGATCTCACCCTTCCCCTCGCATAATTCTTTTCTCCTGGTTTAATTTCATTTTATTCTTGTTAATTATTTTTAGTTAGTTTTTTTTTTGTGTTTCATGGTCTTGGTTGGCTTGTGTTCATGGTGAATTTTGGGTTGTGTTGATGTTTCTTTTGGGATAACTAGATGACATCTTTCTTTTTTTTATTCGAGGTACTAGTAACAGAGAAGTAAGGAGTACAAGATTTTATTTTACTTTATTTTATAAAATGTTTGTTTTTATTATGTTAATCCAAAGACCACTAGTCCACTACTAGTTAATAAAACTTTTTACTTTTATTTTTTGTGAACAAGTCAAGCTTTTTACAATTTAATGGTCATTACGGTTAATAGCAAAGTCCAATAAATATTTCAGAGAACAACAAAACTTGACGATCGTTAATTAAAAAAAGAAAACTTGATGATCAGGTTTTATTTTTCTGAAGTAGTTGATACACGCAAGACCGCAATTAATTATAGTTAATGAAGAAATCAAAAGAAAATATATAACGCCCGAGAAATAAATTAAAGCCACTCAAAGCCAATTGGGCAAGGGGAAAAATTATTTGCACTTTTTAAGGATTTAAGTCGAGTTTACAAAGTTAGAAGGCCAAAACTAAAATTTATTTGTATTGATTTATAAGATATTTTTTTTATGTTCTAGAGTAATTTGAACGAGAAACGAAGTTAATTACCTGATTACAATAGATGGATGAGGATGCGCTTGACGAAAGCTCTAATATCGTGTTTTTAACGTGAGTGAGAGGCAACAGGGTATAATTGCAAAGACAACCCAATGCTCAAGTAAGCACAAGAATTAAATAAGTATTTTATATTTGAAAAAAGTAATACTTGGTGGCCTTAGGTGAATATGTTGAGTTAGTTATCTTGTCTGAGATATAATCGTATAGAATTTAAATAATTGCTCCTCATATCTCAAAAGCTAGCTGCCCCTGCTTATCTTGGAGTTGTTTGCACGACGGTTAAGCACATTCAAGAGGGCATGATGCCATCAACTTGGTAGCATTGGGCTAAGTTTGGTATGGGACCTCGGGTCTGCGAGGAGCTCATCTACTTCAGCTTTGTTATTTCATAGCCTCCTTTGGGCCTAGCCCAATGCATGATGCCTTGAGGTGTGGAAACTCAGCCTTTGGTCATGAATTCGACTCTTGTACCTGAGCTCTTGGCCCAGCTCTTGGGCCTTAGGTGCAAGTGGGGGAGTGAGATCCACTTTTCACTTGTGGACTTAGCTCCTTAAACTTGTGACTTTAACTCACATGACTTTAAAAAACACATAAACAAATATTTTTTAACTATTGATCGAGAGAAATTATAGAATTTTCTTAACGCTTTTGTTACTTGATGCAAATGAAGGTGCAGATACAAGTAAATTAAGTTGGTCACTGTCTGCAATTTGTAATGATCAAATATCTTTGTAATGGAAAAGTAAATGTGAGTATGCTTGGTGGCTGAAGATGGGTATGTTGTTTTCACCTTTGGGTACTGGAGATGAAAATAATAGGATTTAGGGTTTATGGTGATCGAAGGCTTGTCTCGCGAGATCTTGAATTTTTTGCAAATATCTCACAAACATCTCGCGAGATGTTGAATTCATCTTGAATATCTTGCGAGATCTTAAATATCTCGCGAATATCTCGCGAGATCTTCAATGTCTCGTGAATGTCTCACGAGATCTTGAATATATCGCGAATATCTCGCTAGAGATTCACAAGATCTTGAATTTATCGCGATAAATTCAAGATATCGTGAGAAAATCAAGATCCTGTGAATATCTCGCGAGATCTTGAATTTATCGCAAATATCTCGCGAGATCTTGAATTTATCGCGAATATCTCGCGATATCTTGATTTTATCGTGAGAATCTCACGACATCTTGATTTTCTCGCGATATCTTGAATTTATCGCGAATATCTCGCGATTTCTCACGAGATATTCAGGAGATCTTGAATATATCGTGAGATCTTGAATATCTCGCAAAGATCTCGCGAGATCTTGAACTTATCGCGAATATATCGCGAGATCTTGAAGTTATCACGAATATCTCGCTAGATCTTGAATATATCGTGAATATCTCGAGAGATCTTGAATTTCTCGCGAATATCTCACAACATCTTGAATGTCTCGCGAATCTTGAATATCTCGCGAATATCTCGCGATATCTTGATTTTCTCGTGAATATCTTGAATTTATCGCGAATATCTCGCGATTTCTCATGAGATATTCAGGAGATCTTGAATATCTCGCAAAGATCTCGCGAGATCTTGAATATCTCGTAAAGATCTCGCGAGATCTTGAACTTATCGTGAATATATCGCGAGATCTTGAAGTTATCACGAATATCTCGAGAGATCTTGAATTTCTCGTGAATATCTCACGACATCTTGAATGTCTCGCGAACCTTGAATTTGTCGCAAATATATCGCGAGACCTTAAAGTTATCGCGAGATCTTGAATTTGTCGCGAATATCTCGCGAGATCTTGAATATATCGCGAATATCTCGCGATATCTTGATTTTATCGTGAGAATCTTACGAGATCTTAATTTTCTCGCGAGATCTTGAATTTATTGCAAATATCTCGTGATTTCTCGCTAGATATTCGCGAGATATTCAGAAGATCTTGAATATATCACGAGATCTTGAACTTGTCGCGAATATATTGCGAGATCTTGAAGTTATCACGAATATATCACTAGATCTTAAATATATCATGAATATCTCGAGAGATCTTGAATTTCTCGCGAATATCTCACGACATCTTGAATGTCTCGCGAATCTTGAATATCTCGCGAATATATCGTGAGACCTTGAATTTATTGCGAGATCTCGCGAGACCTTGAAGTTATCGCGAGATCTTGAATTTGTCGCGAATATCTCACAAGATCTTGAAGTCATCGTCAATATCTTGTGAGATCTTGAATTTATCGCAATATCTCACAAGATCTTAAATTTATGCAAGTACTTGATAAAAACTTGAGTATGCATTATAAACTTATGCATTACAATTCATTTTGAAGTAGACGGCTATTAATTTAAAAGAATCTAGAGGATTGCCGGAAAAATAAAAGGTAACAACCATTGGAATTTTCAGTCATGGCAGAGAAAGTGCTAAGCAAACAGTTCCTTCCAATTCAAAAACATTGTGTTTGTCTCACTAAACCTAAGCAATATCTCGGTGGAAGGGCTAAAAAGGAGCCACCAAAACTAGTCAAAGCAAGTGGTACACATAAACTTTTATTTTTTTGAAACATAAAGGCTACAAGAAGATAATTTAATGGGGTTAGCAGGATCCGCAGTGAATTAGTTTAGTTCCGAATTCAGCATCAGTTTTGGGTCATCTCAGGCGCTCAACCATCCAAAGCAATGGGTTCTGGAAGTGGGTGCAGTTGAAGAGTTGGGATAGGTACATGAGAAGGGTGTTGAAGGTGTGCCGGGGCAGCTAATTTCTTTTCCTTTGGTAACACATTCCCCATTCCAAGTACCTTCCTCACTTCATTGGCTAGCTCTATCACTAAGTCGTCCTCATGGCCTACAAATCAAACCTCTCAACTCATCAGCATGCATATACTAAAACAACAAACCAGCTGCAAATTAAAAAGTGATGCTAGATTTGTGTACTAGTTGCAAGTGGAGGACAGTACTAGAAAATAGAGACTTACCAATGTCATACATGGCCTTTTCTAGAAGGAAAAGATAGTCCCTGTTGTTTCCACAAGGGCCATGTGCAGTTGCTATTTGCCTGAAATGGATAAGCAAAAAAAGTTAGCGGAGTGGACAGATAGAACACCACTTCCACATTAAAAAATGGGAGGAAAATAAACAAATAAAATACCTAGCCATGTCTTCAAGTGGGGCAGGTCCCAGGTAGTATTTGTTGTTTACTTTGTCTGGTGTAGATGTGAATCTGTACAAATTGACATGAGTTCCGTCAGCAAACTTGTTCTCTGATTTCTAAATAAACCAATCATGTCATATATACATGTATCAATAAGCTTAAAGAATATGGAAAACAATATCTTATAACTTACACTATTACTCCAGTCAAAGCAGGGTGCAGTGAGTCTCCTTCCTAAAGAAAAGAAAGATCACAAATTAGAAATAATACCAGTTATTAATGATTGTACAGATAACAAGCACATATGAATAAATAAAGGAAAAAAAAAACTTGGAACGTTGCGTGTAACTCACCTTGTAGAAGTTTACCAGTGTCTTTTGATCATATTCACATTCCCGCCGCTCCAAATACTACACAACAAAAGATTGAATAAATTGCCACCCAAAACACAAGTGAAAATTGAAGGTAACACTGAAAGCACAGAAAGGTGATGGTAGGAATGCTAGAACATACAAGTTCAAAAGTGTTCAGTCAAAAAATGTGTTGAATTTGAAAGTGTTCAGTTATAAGGTAGGTGGAGGGCAAGATTTTAGCGGGTAAATAAATGAACGCCTCAAATGGCAAAAGAATCCTTATATGCACGGGGAATGTAAGATTATTACAAATTGGCATCTAGGTTATATAGAGCTACTTATAGAAACCGTCAAAGTGAAAGTAAGTTTACCTGCATGGCAAGTTTTTCCTTTTCAGGGCCACCTCGAACACAATAAGCAGCACCCCACTGAAAGAAATTGAAAAAATTTATAAGAGAAAACAACATAATCGGGCACTGCCAATGGCCAGTGCAATGGCAATAGAAAATATTCACACCAACAATGTGAATGCTCAATTTCAATTAATTAATTGCTACATTGTTGGGTGGCAATTGGAAAACCTATAGCTACCACAGTCAATAGAAGTAAAATGTTCCCTTACGCAAATAGCTCCTTCTTTCTCCTCCAATGTGCAAGTTCTTGCAGGGTTTTCAGGTGTTCCTCGGTGGTCAATGCACGCTGCAAAGATGAGAAAAAAAAATGGCATATCTGAGCAACTGGAGAAAACTGGGAGAATTCAATATAGTATGCACAAAAAATACAATCATGTGAGGAAGGACCTGACCTAAATCAAATACACGTCTGTAGTCCTTTATGTAGCCAACAACTTTCTCATCATATTCAAATCCGAAGTTCCACACCAGTGAACCATAGCCAAAAACCCAGAAAACCATGGCTGAATGACTTCTGAGGAAATTAAAAAATATGAGATCACCATAACAACAGCAAATTACATCCACAGTTCCATATGAGTGGACTATCTTATACTTTAAAACAGAGACCACATACAAAAGGTCCAGCAAATTCAGTCCCTTTTCTCCACCTTCACATGGTGAGAAGAGTAACGCTTCGTTTTTTTTCATAAAATAAAAAAAAAAAAAAAAACTAAACAATCAACCGAAAATTAAATATTTTCATGGGTCGTAGCTGCCTTCTAAGCACGAATCTACATAAAACGAAGATTCTATAAACTAATAGGATCTCATCATAAAAGGGAAAGTATCCCTCAACAATTAAGCCTTAAAATCAAATTAAGAATAATAAAGGGATCCTAATTTCTAGTTCGAAAATCCGAAGGGAGAATCAACAATCACGGGCATTGAGTAACTTGTTAGGGAGTGAATGAACAAATGAAAAACAAAAAATAGAGAAGGGGAAAAAAAACAGGGACTGATTCTTACATTCAGATGCGGAGACGTGCCCGAGAAAATGAGAAAGAATGGATTTACGGAAACGATTGCGCGAAGAGAGAAACAAACGAAGAGGAATGATGCCAACCAGATTAGGGATTAGCTCGCAAATTAGGGTTCCGATTGCACCTCTATCCTCCCTATATCTCTCTCTTCCTTCTCTCTCTCTTTCTCTCGGGTTAAGGCGTGAGTCATTCCATCCTCAGAGCGCTTCGTATTTATAAGGAGGCACACGAATACGCCTGTCACATGCCTGTGCTCTGCTGTGCTTTCTCACACTTCACAGATAAACAAAACAAACTTAATTTTAAAAAAAGTATGTTTCTTAGTTAGGCTAATTTTTATAAATTAATATCTTTTTATATTTTAATGATTATAATTTATTTTAAATTTAAAATAATAAATAATTAAAGTAAGTATAATACATGATTAATTTTTAGTTATAAATAATTATTGAGTATTATACAACTTGATGAAATATCATACTCTAAAAATAATAATAAAACAAACCAAATCGTACTATTATTAATTAACAATCAATTTATTTCAGTCAAATTTATTTCCTTTTTAATACAGGTTATTACTAGTTACGGGAGAGAGTTTCATAACTAAGTATTTCAGTCAAATAAAGATTTATCATTATTTTTATCTCACTTGATTTGATGAATTATTCTTAGAAATAGCAATTGTAATTAGTTGATATATTACTATGAATACTAACCTTGAGTGGTCAAAGCGGAAAGGAATGTTGAGGGAGAGATACATTGAACCTGGACAGGAGTGGAATAATTAAAGAGTCTGAAATTGAAGTCAGAGAGAGACGGAAGAGAAAAAACTGAATTAGAGGTTCATTGAACCTGGACATGTGGTGTGGGAATAGTGCCCGCGAATCTATTTATGGTTGGCAGGTTAGGTTGAGGAGGTTAGGTTTCCACCTATAATAACTTCCAGGCTCCAGCTAGCCGCTTGATTTGTGTGGCCTGTTTTTTAAACACCATTCCTATTTAGTCATGTTTGTTGTTTGTTTAAACATACTTAGTATTTTTGTGAATATTGTAGGTACTAGGTAAGGTATAGCAAATGAGTGTATATTATAGGTAAACCATAGCAAAGGTTTGTTATGAGTATTTTCGTTAACTTATAGATTTTTTTAAAAATTTTTTAAATACGTCTTTAAATCAATTTATTTAGATATAAGTTACATTAAGATACATTAATTTAAAAATGTATTAAAATATATATATGTTAGAAATAGTAGTCGGAGAATATTATGTATATCTGTATATTTCGATGTGTGTTATGTACATGGGAGGCTAAGCCTATTAATAAGTAGAAACTTAACGACCAAAGCACAACTGTCAAAAATAAATTATAATCAAATTAAATCAAATCAATTTATAATTTACAATTATTAACAATATATATTTTAATAGATAAAATAATATTTTTAAAAATATCAATGTCAACCAAACACATGTATATTCATTTTTAGATATATTTTACAAAATTTTTAAAACTTCAATCAGCCTAATGAACAACTTTGAAAAGTCATTTTTTGGGTGTACATGAAATGGGTTATACTACTCATAGCTGATCAAATTTTGTGAATATTGAGTTACTTTTTTAAGTCTAAATTTAACTTGATAATAACCAAATCTAATCGAGCCAACCTAATTATTAGAAAACACATAAAGAGTTTAACGATAACTAAAGTAAAGTTATAAAACTTCTTTTATAACTTTTATTTACATCCAACTATTTTTCTTAAGATTTTTATATACATATTAGTTATCGTTCATGCTTTCATAGAAATTTTAGATTTTTTTTTCAAGATATCGTTGATAACTCTTTAATTTAAGTGTTTTCTTAGTTTATTTTTTCTATAGATTATCTTATTTATTTTTAGGGATAAAATAGGATATTCCACCTTAACATAGATTTTATGTTTTTTTTATAGTTTTAATTTATTTGCAGAAAAATAAATCGACAAGATGATCAACGAATATTTGATAAGATTAAAAAAGATATTTGAAGAGAAGATTTGAATCATAAATGATAGATTTGAAGACAATCCGGAAAGATTTGGTTCAAGATTTGCTAAAGATACTTCAACGCCGTCTTTGTCACGAATTTTGCTTCAAGATGAAAGTTGAATCTCAATTTGGCTTCAACTATAAAGTTGTAAAGTTTTCTCTTAACTTTGATTAAAGACTTAAATTACCTCAATCCGATATTTGTGGCTAAAGTTGTCATCATATTACCACTGTAGCGTCCAAAATACGGAGCAGAGTGCTCCAGCGCAATTAATAGTGCTCCACCTTCAGAGACATGCTAGAATGTGATTGTTCACAAGTCGTCAAAACGAGCAGCCAACAAATGTCACACTGTTAGGTATATCTTAATTACATATTCCATGTCATCTTTCCTCATGTTAATCGCATGTCATATCTTTCCTCATGTTAATTTCATGTATGTTTATGTGCAAGTATGTTATAATTTCATGCATGTCTATCTCAGTCATGTTAGGTTATGTGCACCAACATTTTTCCACGATGTCAGAATCACGTGATATTTGGATACCAAATGTCTTAAGGGAGAAGATTGTGATGACCCTTAGAAAAGGAAGAGGAAAAAAGGGGAAAGCTGACACGCCGCAGCGAATCAAGTACCACATCGGATACATCATTAGAAATGGGTCTCCTCCTCCCCTTATATATATATATATAAACTTTTCATGAATGTTTAGACTTGCTAATTCATTCAAGAGTTTGAAATGTTTCATTTTTATGAGACTTTCCACTCTAATTATTTTTATTTATTTTCTCCTTCTCATTTTCTGTTCGTAGAAAAGAAATGCCTCCATATAGGGTGTCAAGAGCTCCTAACTTAGTACTCCTTAGCAATCAACCATTTTTAGATGAGTGGCTTTCTTCGCGATTTATTTTAGACTATGTATTTATTTTAAAATTTATTTATTTATTTTTAAGAATTATTTTATGTATGCATGTTTTATAAATCCTAGGAGGTGAAACTTAAGTATTTTATTTTATGTATTTATGAAGTCAATTATTATTAAGAAATTCTTCTTATGAAATTAGTTATTAATTAACATTTCTTTATTTATGAAAATAGTCAGATATTTATTTAATTAGTTATTTATTTATGAAATAGTGATTTATTTAGAAATGTCTTTAATTATGAAGTTAGTTATTTCTTTATAATTATTTATTTAATGACTCCTTATTTATAAAGTAGATAGTTATGAAACCATTTTAGAAAGCCATGAAACTATTTTAGAATTACATAAAACCATATGTTTTATTATATTAAATATGACGTATTGCGTGTGTATGATTATTTATAAAATTAAATCATGTTATGCTATCAATATCAGTTAAATGATTATGTTATGATGATCATCTTATGTTATGTATTTAAATTGTTTTCGTGGGAATTATATCTAAGATATAATTGCAAGTAAGCAATAGCCTAAGTTGATTTGGTGTACATTGTACAATCGTAAAATATACTAACTTGGTTAATTTCAACTTTTTCCCTTCCCACTTGGATCAAATATATAATTTTTAATAATTTTATTGTTATTGTTGCTCAAATTGGTTGATACTCGATGCTCAAGAGTCAATTCATCGTTCCACTGAGTTCAATGTGAACCAGATTAATCTTACCATTGGTTGAAGCTGATTGAATTGCCTTCGGTTTGGAAATTCAAAGGGTCAATAAAGTTAGGTCGACTGAGAATTTTGACCAAAAATTGTTATAAAAAAAACTAATGTACTTGCAGAATATCATGTTAAATATATGAATTTTGTTAATAAGAATCCTTGTTACAAAATTTAAGAAACTTAAAAGAAGTTTTTAGTTTTTTTTTATTTAATGTATTAAAATCTTTAAAAATTAATGTTTTTAATATTAAAATTTTATTTTAATTTTTTAACAACTCTCCTTAGGACACTTGTTAACTTTTTTCTAAACTAGAATCTAACATACCCAATGTGCAGCGTATTTAAAAATAATTGACATAAAATTTTATACATAAAATTTTATCATATATGTGACACAAACTACATGTTTATTTTAAAACAAATAAAAATTTATATTAAAAATGACATTATAACAAAGTAAGATCAAATGAAAGAACGAAAAAAAAAATAGCACAACTAACGAATTTGTTAGGATTAGTAGACAAAATTAATTTTCATTCACTGGAGTTATTATCCATCATTAAACATTTAAAAAGATTACGAATCTTCATAAAATAATATATGAGTTGTAATATGGATATATAAGAGCTACATTCTTAACTTGTAATACTATCTATGGTGTACACATTATTAGCATTCTCCTTGTAGGGTGTGTTTGTAAGTTTAGTTTCGGATGGAAAGGGTAAGAAAGTAAAGGTTTTTAGAAGCTTATTTATGATTTTGACATATCAAAATTATGATTAAGTCTCTCAAAATAAGCACACCCTAATAGAACATCAAGAGAGGCACAAACACAAATATTGACATTCCATCCAAACTTCAAAGAAGTTACATAAAAAATTAAATTGATTCTCTATCATTGTTTGTAAACCCAAGTTGCATTCATTAAAGTTACTTAAAATTAATCCATTTTTTGAAAAAGAATCTTATAAAGTGAAAAATTCACCTTAAAAGAGAAAATGATGAGTTTACACCAATGGATTAGTAAAGTACTCCCTTCTTACCCCAATAATAATCGTTGTTTTGACTTTTAAATACATTGTTGACTTAATGTATCTATAAATAAAAAAATGACTACTATTAATGGACGGAAGTAGTAAAGTGCATATGAATCTCACTTTATTAATTTAAATGAGTAAATTTTCATTTTCTCGTCCAAAATAAGATCCTCGTTTCAAAAGATTTAAATCTGTTTAAGAAAAATACAACACCAATTGAATAAATTACAGGCTTATTACTCAACACAGGATTCAATATTTGCTTGATTATCAACGCCCGATGAAATAAGATTAATAAAATGCCATTAAATAGTGAAGGATGAGAGATGTAAATAGTGAAGGGAAGAGAATACCACGTACAAAATTTATATTGGTTCGATTCCTAAGAGTTGGGAATCTACGTCCAGTTCTTCAAACATATAAATCACTATTCTTTCAAAAATACATTCCAATACAAACACCAATTTGAAACAAACTCTCAAAAGATTCTCACAGATATTTAAAAAACGCTCAAGAACAGAGATACACAAATATGACTTTTCTCATAAAGAAAAAACTCAGTCTTCTTTACTCTCAAAGACTCTAAAAAAATAAGGCTTTTCTCACAAATCAGAACAAAAGAGATTATATAGAGGATTTTAGAAAAGATCTTGAGATGAGAAAAAGAATGAACTAATTGCTTTAGATTGTAGGAATTATGGTAGACTTTTAGGCTCTTCTTTTTCTGCATTTGATAGGTCATATCACCTCTTTTTATATACTGAATTTTTTTGATCGTTGCAAGTTTAAAAATTCAGAACGTTTGCAATTATTGATGTGTTGTCCATTCTTCATTGGTTTGTACATTGTCCTTTGTATTAGGATAATTCTTTTATCCGTTGTACAAAGCATTTCATTTCTTTCTCTCTCTTGCTGAACAACAGCGAAAAAGGCAGCGTCCTTTTCTCTCCCTCTCTCTTCAAAATTTTGACGCCTCCTGTCCTTGCTGCTTGTAGCACGTTTTTCTTTCTTTCCCTTTGAATCATTCATCCTTCCTCTCTCTCTTTTTNTATATATATATATTTCTTCTTCCCATGCTTCTTTTTCTTTAGCATTTAATTCTCTTCATTGTCCTATCATGTCATCCATTTCTTTTCATTTCTTTGATCTTTTCTTCTCATACGTCTTTGTTTCCTCTTAGTCCAAGTCAGTTTTCCTTTTCTATGCTAGCATGGCCCATGGTCTTGTCACATCACCTTTTCTTCCATTGACTTTTTTTTTAACAAAAAATTTGGACAGCCTGCCACTACTTTCTTGTTGGGCTTCAGACTGCCCATCTTTCAAAAAATTGATTAGGCCTTGTATGCCTTGGACTGTAGTTCTATTTCTTTATTCCTTAATTTCCCAAGCAAATCTAATGGCTTCTTCTTTCAACTTTGTTGGGCCATTCTACTGAGCTCCAACTACTTTCAATATTTCATTTCTCAAAAAAGAATGGATTGGGCTTTAATAACTTCAGTTTTCTTATTGTACAAAAAACAAACTTAGGCTAAGTTATTTGGCTAAATAATAATTTGGACCTGAAACACTAACATACACATTAAAATATTCATACAATGTTTGTCATCATCAATTTAATTATTTTGCAAATTGAATCAACAAATATATTATGATTTTAGAGCAAAATTGTCACTCTCACTTAAAACTAACATTTATTTACGAACAAGTTGTCTTAGTTCTAAGAGTAATATCTCCATATACCCTTTAAAAAAATGCCAAAAAAAGAAGTCACTTTTTTAGATAATTTTAAATATATTAAGAATTTCTCAATTCTAAAATAAGATTATTACCTTTTTTTTTCAATGTCAAATTAAGATAATTTTACTATCCACTCCCCAACTCACTGAACAAACCAGCAAGTTAGACAAATGCCTCATTAAAACCTCCCCACGAAAATCTAATGGGATAAACCCTTACTTTTTAAGGGAGTAAAAAGAGTACCCAAACCAAGTTTATTAAAGCCCAAAAGCAAGAAAGGGAAAAATAAGTTTATTACTAAATATCATTGTTTTGATATACTGATTACTAAAACATCATATCACTAAAATACAAAATGGAAGTATTGTCATTGCTCTAGCTAGTCCATTATTGTCCACCAACAAAAGAAGACTTTCTTCTATCAAATACATTTTCTAAAGATCCAAGCAAGCAAGCCATCAAATGAAAGCTAGCCAACCTCAGGTTGAGTTAGAGAAATATCTAAGTATACATTCATCACATCACATTTCAAACCAATGCCATAAATAAGGAAACAAATATAGACTTCTCCTTTCAACTTGTAATAATTTTACTCAAGTGTTAAGGCATTCCTTGAATTGTGGTTGTCTCCTAATTTCACTCCACCAATTTCATCAGCATATGTCATTCAAGACAGAAGAACATTCAAAATAACAGCAAAACAAAACAGTAGAACTTTAGACAGATTTTTAACTCATTTATTTCCTAGATTCCAGCTCTCTCTTATTTATGCCCCTGTATATATGCTTGCCATTGCACAAATGAAAATCAGGTAGCCCACATCTCGGAATGCCCCAAAGAATCTGCATTTAAAATTCTCCACCACATTGTTTAGCACTTTGGTGAAAATAAAAATTCAAATTCCTACTAAAGTCATGTCCCTTGAAATGGTTAGATTTGTATATGAAACTACTTATTGATACCTTCAGTTGACTCCAGACCAACCTATTGTTTGATAAGTATTCTTTGTTGTATAAATGAATACATGAAAAAAATTAAAATTTGTGATTCACTTTTAAATATGGCTATTTTGTGTTGTACTGACCATTCTTGCAAATATTTGAGCTAAAAATTACAAAATCATTAGACTATAACCTAGGTTAGCTCTTCACATTTTATCTCCTGGCATACTGCTTTAATAAAAGTTAATGTTAGCTCCTCAAATGTTCTATAGGGATAACTTTGCTCATTGTTTTGAAACAATAACAATTAACAGTTGCATTTAAATATTTAACAAGTTCCATTGCAAATGATTTTTATCAGCTTTGACTCGGCGATGACGGAAATAACAAATGGTTCGCCTTTTAAGTAAGACCCAATTCACATATTGCCATTATAAAGCATGTTGAGATACATGTTGCTTTTATTTTTTATCCTGTAAATTATCAATTCAATTCCTTAATCATATTGTGATGACCCTTAGAAAAGAAAGAGGCAAAAAAAATGGAAACGTTGGTGCGCCGCCGCGCCCTAGTCGCGCTGTAGTGACATAGAGCGGAGAGGGCTTGCAGCGATGCGAGAATTAGTCTCACATCGGATGTATCATATAAGAAGGTCTCCTCCTCCCCTTATGTATAGAAGTTTTCCGTGAGTGTTTAGACTTACTAATTCACTCAAGAGTTTGAGAGATTATACTTTTGTGAGACTTTTCGCTTCAGTTATTTTTATTTATTTTCTCCCTCTTGTTTTCCATTCATGGGGAAGTAGTGCCTTCATGTAGGGTGTCAGAAGCTCTTAACTTAGTACTCCTTAGTGATCAATCATTTTCAGGTGAGCGTCTTTCTTTATGGTCTATTTTAGACCACGTATTTATTATTAAAGTTATTTATTTTATAATTATTTTATTTATGCATGTTTTATGAAATCCTAGGAGGTAGAACTTAGTATTTTATTTTATGTATCTAGGAAGTTAGTTATTATTGAGAGTTCTTTTATTTAATAGTTATTATTGAGAGTTCTTTTATTTAATTAGTTATTCCTTTATAATTATTTATTTAGAAATTCATTATTTATGAAGTAGATATTCATGAAACTATTTTAGAAAGTCATAAAACTTTTTTGAACCACACGGGACCACATGTTTCATTGCATTAAATAAGTCATGTTGCGTGCGTATGATTAGTATTAAGTGATATAAATATTCACATGCTTAGAATTATTTAGTTAGACTTAGTAGAAACTTATAACAAAATATTTTGGTTAAGGAAAGATTCTAGTGGGAGAAGATTTCTGTTATGGAAAGCTTATGATTAGGACAAGACTTGGTATTTAAGCTGTCCATTACGACACACCTCTCTTACCTGGGAACTTCCCTAAGCATAGGATCTTAATCTACCTATATTTTTTCAAGATAAAACATTTAATAATATTAAGTCATGTTATGCTATCAACATCAGTTAAATAATTATGTTATTATGATCATGTTCTGTTATGTATTTAAACTATTTTCATGGGAGTTATATCTAGAATAGAACTATAAGTTAACGACAGCTTACGTTAATCCTAGTATATCTTGTACGATCGTAAACTGAAATAGGATTCATGTATATTTAGGGCAAGACTATAAGCCCGGACATGGCAGCCCATGATGCCCGGTGTCATGTATCATGTCATGTAGATTAGGGCAAGACCGTAAAACCCAAACATTTCGGGAATAGCTAAATCGTAATGTTCGGAACGTCTATCTAGATAAGTCCAACTGAATTATGCTTTCAAATGCTTTTACATATTATTATCATTATATAAATGTTTATGCTTGTTATATATTATGTATTGCATCTGCATGTCATGTTTTCAAAATGTCCATGTCGCTGTGCGGACGGCAATTCGCTGAGACTCTTCCTAGAGTTATCATCCCTCAACCTCCCCCTTCAATTACAGGTTACGTGTGACCACATGGGTCCACATGTTTCATTGCATTAAATAAGTCATGTTGCGTGTGTATGATTAGTATTAAGTGATATAAATATTCACATGCTTAAAATTGTTTGGTTAGGCTTAGTAGAAACATTTAACAAAATATTTTGGTTAAGGAAAGATTTTAGTGGGGGAAGATTTCTGTTAAGGAAAGGTTCTGGCTAGGACAAGATTTGGTATTTAAGTTGTCCATTGTGACGCACATCTCTTACATGGGAACCTCCCTAAGCATGAGATCTTAGTTTACTGATATTTTTTCAAGATAAATCATTTAATAATACTAAGTCATGTTATCCTATCAGCATCAGTTAAATAGCTATGTTATTATGATCAAGTTATGTTATGTATTTAAACTGTTTTCATGGGAGTTATATTTAGGATAGAACTGTAAGTTAACGATAGCTTACGTTGACCCTGATATATCTTGTACGGTCGTAAAATAGAATATGATTCATGTGGATTTAGGGCAAGATCATAATGCCTGGACATGGCAACCCATGATGCCCAGTGTCATGTATCATGTCATGTAGATTAGGGCAAGACCGTAAAGCTCGTACATTTCAGGAACAATTAAACCGTAATACTCTGAACGTCTGTCTTTGAGAACTCTCAACTGAATTATGTTTTCAAATGTTTTTACGTAATATTTATCACTATATAAATGTTTTATTCTTGTTATATATTATGTATTGCATCTGCATGTCATATTTTTTGAAGTGTTTCATATCGCCGTGGGACGGTCATTTACTGAGACTCTTCTTAGAGTTCTCACCCCTCAACCTCCCCCTCCAGTTACAGGTTACAAAGTGAAGTAGCAGTGCATGGAGTTTATGGTCAGTGCATGTTCTTTTTGAAAAGCGTTCCTAAGAAGCTTCTATAAGGGAACTAATCTATTGCGTGCCGGTAAAGATTTTTGGGTCGTTACCCATATCCTATGTTCTAGTTAGATTTTCCCAAATTAGCAATGCCATATAAATTTTATTCTTCGGTACTTTTTATTCACCAAAAGCTAAATGACTCGGAATTCTTTCTCATTAACTCTAAAAAGTTGCAAGCACCTTGGAATTAAACATTAACTTGTGAAAAGAAAAACCATTCTATGATAAAAGATTGTCAATTTATTACCAAAATGAGAGCATATTAACAAAGAAAGTCATCTAATTACTAATCTTAGTAAACAATCAGTAAAAATATTAGTGTGAAATGAAGACAAGGATCAGGAAATAAACCTTGGGGAGTAAACATAAGCATATCACACTCTTGCATTGGATTTAAACCATTAGTTTGGCCTTGGAGCCTCAAGAATGACAATGTAGTTTGACATTGTATCACCCCCTACACACAAGTAGAAACCTCTACTAAGTTTTTAATGTCACAAATATGGAAGAAGCAGCATAAGGACAATGAAAAGAGGAAAAACAAAAATACTTGAACAATACATGTATGTCCAAAGATCACCACTCAATCAACTTCAATCAGCTAAAAAATCTTGTAGCAGAAAATATTAATGCAACATTGCCAATAGATTAACATCATAAATCTCCCCACCCATTAAAAGATCTTGCATTAGAAAACACATCCCTCAAGATTGTTAAAAGAAAAATAATAATGATAAATCCTAATTGAGCATAAAGCTAATAAATAACAATTTTTCAAATCATTTTTTTTAAGAAAGGAACTTTTATTTGCTTCAAAATGATATTTCCCCAACATGCTAGGGTTTCTCATTTTTCCCGTGAATTTCGCCTTTTTTATTATTCTCAACACTTTTTGCAAGGAATAACACATCAATTTAGGTTTCGATGGAATGAATTCATATGCCTAGCAATTTATCTTATCACCTGTACTACTAGTAACAAACATAAGATGTCATAATGCTACACATGGGTTAGTTCTCTCAATTTTGTTGTGATTTTTGGTTCTCTCTAAGACACTTCCCAAGAGATTAACCACTTGATAGAATATTACAAAATAATAACCTTTTCGGGAGGTCTCACTTTATAATCTTCAATTATTATTAAGATATTTACCTAAAATCCAATGAGGTTATTAATTCTCCTTTTTGAATCAACACATTATAATTACATGGTAAATAATAACGAAATTCTAATAGAAAACAAAGATATTTATAAAATAAATGATCATATCATAAAAAATAACATGTTGGGAAGGACAAAGCAGAGGATCTCCAAGTGAAACAAATAAAAGAGAATGAGAGGAAAAAAAAGGGCTAATAAAGAATCCCTTTAAATTTTGGATAGCATAAGTAAACAGACAAAGAAACGATTAGTTACCATTAAGAGAATGCAATAAAAAAAACCTAAAAAGGAGCAATAAACTGTTGGAGAATATCACGAAGAATCCACTTTTAGCTTAGAATTCGTTGTCTTATTTTCAACTATTCCTCTTGGAGACCTTGGTTCCTCGAAGAGTCAAAGGCAAACTGAAAACTCTAAGAAATTTGAATGGATGGAAATAAAAAAATATGAATGGATGAAAATAAAGTTTCATTTTCACTGAAAGAATATAATGGTCCAATACATCTCAATAAAGTACTATCATTGGGAACAATGTCTAGAAATTAATTGTGAGATTTTCTTGGTGCATGCTTGTATTAGTTTCCATGTAATTTTTAGGTGCATGCAATGACGGTGCTTCAATAAATGATTTTGAGCATATCAAAAATTTGATTTGATTATACACCACTTTTCCCTTGTAATCACTTGGCGAAAAAATTTAGGCGGAAATTTTTTTGATGTATGCTTGACGTGTAGCACATTCTGACTGTGACAATGTATAGAGTTTAGAGATTAGATATATTATGTTTCATTAAAGGAAATCATTATTCTTTCCGTTGTAAATTAATCGTGTCTTTTACATTTTAGTTCATTAATAAATTTTATGTATTTGAACACAAATATATTTAGGGACATTAATTTATAAATAAACTTTAAAAAATAAAAATAATAATTAATTTAAAACAGAAGAAATAATATTTAAAAGTTATTAAACTTCACTCAATTTAATTCGAGTCAAGTGATAAAAGAGAGGCGTGAAACACTTTTTAGGAGGTAGCACATCACACATCCTAATAGTGGTCAAATTGATGTTGCACTATTTCATGTGTCATGACATATGAATGGCAAGAGAATTATTAAGAGGGAACATCGTTATGATGGCAACATCACTTTAGAGTTTAGAGGAATTATGCAACTACAAGAGGGAGTGGGAATATATCTACTTGCCATTCCAGTTGCATGTAAGGCTTGTCCTCTTCTTTCACACTCTTGTGCACACACTGTGCTTCTTCCATCTTAAAGAATAATATAATAATTACACGTACCAAAAATAAAAATATATATAAAAAAAAAGAAAAGAGCCAGCATTGTGCTATGTACACTAGACATTTTTTTTAGTTCCCGCAATGCTTTTTTATGTCACTTTGAATTTGGTTAAGACAAGACAACGACCTTACTAAGAATCCATAGCACCAAAGAGAACTCAAATGCAAACAGAGTATGAAGCAATCCTCGATCAAGCAGAAACCCAAATAGCGTTATCCCCCCATAGTTATGCTGCAAATATGTCACTGCAAAAACAATTTCAATGTTGTAATTTTAGGCAATGTTCTTTTCACACTAGAATGTCACACACACACACACACACAAAATAGTCAATGAAATTGGACATCACCAAGTTAATTTGTTTATGATAATGCAATATAGTTTCTCGTTAATACTGACCTAAAGCTTGCCTGGTTTGAAAAGAAGAAGGTCCTTGTGGGGTCGCTGATATGTATATATCTGAGGAATCAGAGTCAGTGCCATTGGCTAGGTCCTCTGTAATTCGGGCTTTATAATGCTCTGATTCAGCAGAAGCATTAGTGACCAGCATGTGCCACCTTGTGGCAATTGACACTATCCCTTGTGCCCTGTGGGTGATTCTTGCTGCACCCATGAGGCACAACCAGAACCCACTTAACTGCACAGCTGAACAAATCTGCACAAAAGAATTAAATGCCAAAGAAATTAAAGCCATCAACAATTTAACATGAACGAAGGGCATATATAAAGCGTGTAATGTCTACTAATTACCACAAGATCGCCAGAATTGAAGAAAGTCTTGTCAGATTTGTACTCCAAAACCAGCAGCAGAGCGCACAGCTGGCTCACACTGATGGTAAGCAAGCAGCCGATGATGAAGAACCTGTACCTATGGCTGGTAACCCACAGCTGCCTCCTAATCCTCACGTGCTCCCTGAATATCACCCCCGCATCAGACCCGCACCCTTCAAAGAGCTTCTGAAGCCCTTCAAGCCTCAGTATCTGGAGCTCGCACGTGAGCCTGAAGATCACGCACACCAAGAGGAACACTCCGGTTCTGTAGACCCAGGAAAGGAGCATCAGAAGGAGCACGGTTGAGTTGAGGGGGAACCCCAATGGGATGGTGAGGTGTGGGACCCGGATGTTGAGGTTGGAGAAGAGGAGGATCTTGTGGGTGGCTTGTATGAAGAAGGAAGGGAGGATTATGAATGATAGGTATTTGAATGCTTTCTCGAGCTCCCGGGTGTAGCCGCGCCGGACGTAGCTGGAGTCGTCTTGCAACACGTCTAGGAACAGGAGCTGCCTTAGGCCATACCTGCAGCATTCAGTCTACATTTTTCAGGTCCCATGATTTAGGCATATTGAATTCTTTATTGGTGTCATATTATCATCAAATGGATTCATTTGCCCTCTTGTAGTCTTGTAAGAGGTAGATAACAGATTTGTAAACTTGTTAAAATGGAATTCTCATTCACAAGAGGACTTGTTGCACAAGCATGTTCTAACAACCTAACTAACAACCAACCTAACCACTCTATAACTAACTCCTTCTATGCATAATGAGTTAAGAGTTACTCCCTATTAACCCAACCCCCCCCTCAAAACTTGAAATTAGGTTCATGAAAAAACATTGAACAAGCCAAATTTGCTATGTAAGAACTGAAAGGTTGTTGGAGGCAATGGCTTAGTAAGTATGTCAGCTAGTTGAAGTTTGGAGGCTATTTTGGGAGTAGTCGAATGAAAGTAGTCTGCACATTGCTATGCACCAAATGACAATCCAACTCAATATGCTTCGTGCATTCGTGAAAAACAAGATTATGTGCAATTTGAATGGCTGAGTTCACAGAATATGGCAACCGAATTAACTAAAATAATTCTAAAATCTTGAAGCAAATAAGAGAGCCATTGCAATTCACATGTGATTGCAGTAAGTGCTCTATATTAAACTTTGCATGACGAAGAAGGAGAGATGGTGACTTGTTTCTTTGATTTCCAGTTGATCAAAGAATCCCCAAGGTACACACAAAACCTTGTGGTTGACCTTCGAGTATCCAGAAATCCTGCCAAATCAACATCACTATAACTTTCAGCTGAAGCTCTGAAGAAGAAGGAAGGGAAATTCCTAATCTTGGAGAAGCTTGAAATAATAAGGATCTAGTGGCATTGAGTAAGTACTGATATTTCCTTTCAACAATAGCATTCTGTTGAGGGGTTTCTACACAACTTACTTAATGGATAATTCCTCTAGCTGCATAGAATTCTCTCATGAGAAATTCTAGTCCATTATCAGACCTAAGGATCTTAACTTGTCTAGAAAATTGTGTTGTTGTCATATTGATGACCTCAACCTTAAATTTAAGCAAATAGAGCCATGTATGCCTACTTTTATCATCCACAATTGTAAGAAAATATCTATGATCTTGAATGGATGTGGTAGTGACTGGACCCCATATATCGACATGTAGCATATAAAAAATAGTAGCAGATGTATAATGCTAAGAGTAAAGGGAATAAAATGACATACATCACAAGAGATATTTATTGTACAATTGGGAACAAAAGAATATACATCATGAAGCAATTTCAATTTTTTGAAGCTACATGACCACGTCTAAAATGCCATAGATCAAACTTATTTGCAGAAACATAATTAACAAACATAGGCAATTTCTGAAATTGTTTATAAGGAATGGGGACTTTTTAGGATGTATAATCCTGCTTGTGCTCTAACAATTCCAATCTGTCTCGAGTCGAGGATCTCTTAGATGATACAATAATCATGAAACACAGTGAGTTTGTATTCCAAATCAGAACAAAGTTTGGTAATGGAAATGAGATTGAAATGAAAATTGGACAGGTACAAGACATTAGTTAAGCAGAAATATGGGGTGATCATCACATTTCCTGCATAATAAGAAAATATGACTTGACCATTGGGTAGAGTAATGGCTATAGGTGGATGAATCTGCTTATAGGATTAGAAATAATTCAAAGAGCAACGTATATGATAGGTATCTCCTGAATCCAGTATCCAAAAATCAATACCTATAGTACCTGCTCCTTGATTAGTAGACACATTGTTGGCTTGAGTGAAATTGACTTATGCTTTCCCCCAAAGAATGATGAGGTTGCTGAATCAATGCTAGTAAACTCTAATATTGCTCAACTATAAAGTTGAAATAAGAAGAATTCTCAAGGTCCGGTTGAGGAGTGTTATCAGCCACTATAACATCTGTAGAAGCTTTCTTGAATTTGTATCCTGGAGGATAGCCATGTTTCTTGTGACACTCATCAATGGTGTGGCGACAGTATCCACAAAATGTGCATTTCTTGCCATTTTGCTTTGGTTTGGGTAACTCAGTATTGGACTTCTTGGCACCCTCAACAACAAAATTAAGAAATTTTGCAGAAGTAGCATAGTTAAGAAGCAATTTTGCATCAGAACTAGTTTCATAGCATAATTTTCATTCATGTTGCAAAACCAAAGAAAAAAAATCTATTAAGAGGTGGAAGAGGATCCATGAGAGGAACTTGAGAACGAATTGTGTGATAAGCTTCATTGAGAAATTTGATGGCCTGATCATCATTCATCTGAGTCTTCAATTCAAGAAATGCACCATAGTTGCACTGAATAGCACACTTGCACATAGGAAGAGGCCTAAACACATCCAACTCATCCCATAACATTTTGAGATCAGTGAATAATTTCGTGACAAAGGAATCACCTTGTCACAAAGAAGAAATATCTTCATTCAGATATGCAATTCAAAACAAATCACCTTGTGTGAAGCGCTCCTTGAGCTCAAGTTACACCTTGTGAGCTTTATCAAGCCACAATACACTTTGAGCGATTGAAGGATCAACTAAGCAAATCAACCAAGATAGGACCATGTGATTGCACCTTTTCCATTGATCATACATGGGAGAATTTTAATCAGGCATGGAGATGGTACCATCAATATGCGCATAGCTCGAGACCAACTATGATAGTTGGCGCCAGTAAGAAGAGAAGAAACAAGAACTAGTGATAGATTCTCATTCGGATGTAGATAATAAGGACTAGACTTATCTTGAATAGAATCAAGTGTGGGAATCTGAGAACGAAAGGAGTTGGAATTATCTTCAATGGAACTCGGAGGAACGGTAACGCTCATAGCCGTCATAGCCATGGGATGCTCAGAAGAGAAAATTGAACAGAAAATTCACAAAGAGAACAAGCTCAATTCTGCAACTATGGGTGAAATCTCAAGGAATTTCTTGGCGAAGCTCAAGAATCCAAGACTCTGTGATAGATGCTTCGAAATGCTTGTTAAATTGTCAAGAAATCTCTAAATTTTTTAGAGAAATTGCAGAATTTTGAAGACTCATAGCGTTGAAGTGCAGAATGAAAAAAGCTCGTGAGAGAGAATGCGGAAGCATTTGGCGAATGATACCATAACAAATTTGTAAACTTGTTGAAATGAAATTCTGGTTCATTTATGAGCAATGTGCTCATATATATACAAGAGGAATTGTTTACTTGTTGCACAAGTAAGTTCTATCAACCTAACTAACATAACCAACCTAACCACTCTATAACTAACGCCTTCTATACATAATGAGTTAAGTTAAGAGTTACTCCCTATTAGTAGAGATCTATTAGCACAAATTTTTTTCATTCTTAAGACTTGAATGAGTAATGTCATTTGAACATAATTTTTTTTGACATAATGTAATGTTGATGTAGGCGACACAAAGGAACCAATGTTGGTTGGTTCAAGTGGTTTGACACTTTCTTGAGTTCAAGTCTTATGGATTAAAAAAACTAGTGGTGAAAGAGCTTTACCTCATTCCACTGGCGGCTGGCCTGCTTTAGGCCATAAAGAGACTTCTGAAGCTTGCAAACTAGTTGAGGATGAGACAAGGGAAGTCCTGGTGGTGGAGTCATGTAAACTTCCTCATGTAAGTCGCCATGAAGGAAGGCTGTGTTTACATTAAGCTGATGAAGGAACCACGCTTTGATTGCAATGAGAGCTAACAACACATGTAGCGTGGTCATCTTAACCACGAGACTAAATGTCTCCTTGTAATCAATTCCATCTGTCTGTGTGTATCCTTTAGCCACAAGCCGTGCTTTGTGCCGTTCTACAGAACCATCAGGCTTAAATTTGGTCTTGAACACCCATCTACAACCGACGACCTTCTGGCCATTAGGAAGAAAAGTGAGCTTCCAAGCGTCATTGTTTTGTAGAGCCTGAAGTTCAGCATCAATGGCATTCTTCCAACAAACATGATTCATGGCCTCCTTAAAGGATTTGGGTTCAGTGTTGGATGAGATGGCCAAGGAAAATTTTGTGTGTGCAAGATAGAGCAGAATAGGAGATATAATGAGAGAGAGAGGATACCCGGGAGATGTGTGTGAAGAAGTTACTGCAGACTGAGAGGGGGAAGTGGCCATGTTGCAGTAGTAGTCTTGAAGATGTGATGGAGGCTTAGTCGGTCTAGAAGTTCTCCCAGGTAATGGAGGTAATGGAGTAGGTTCTGGTATTGGAGAGGATGTGGGAATGGGATTCTCTGATGGTAGGATGGGTTCTGATGTTGGATAGGTCTGGACAGTAGTGGTAGGGCTGATGGGTGAACATGCAGGGACAGGGTGGTCAGGTTGTGGATAAGTCATAGGGTTGGAATGTGTGTAGGGGTCAAGTGATGGGAAACATGTGTTCTGGTTTGCTGGTGTGTAATGTTCAGTGGTTTTTGACTGATATTGAAAGGAACGTTTCCCTATTGTACAGATCAAAAAGTAAATATCCCTTGGTACCATGAGAAAAACCAAGTAATATGCACTTCCTGGCCCGTGAGTCTAGTTTTCTTCTTTTGGCAGTTAAGGTAGAGGCAAAGCAAAGGCAACCAAACACTCTTAAGGCAGATAAGTCAGGTTTGTGTGAATAAAGGACCTCATAGGGGCTTGGTTCTGGAACTTGGTTCACCAGAACTTGATCTTGATTTTGTTGTTCCATTGCGGCACAAAGCAAATTTCAAGGAAAAACGAAGATAAAACTCCAAATCAGAAAAGAATTCAGGTCTGATGAACTTGCTTCAATGATCGATGAATCGCTCTAGCGAATCAAGGAAAAAAAACTCACGATCTTCTCCGCGAGAAGATGAATCAGAGTTTGCAACGGATGAGACAGAACTCCTTAAAGGAGCTCTGATACCATCATAAACTCCATGAAAGCTGAATCTCTCAGCTGAGAAAACGCAGAAGAGAAAAATGATTCAAATGAATGTTATGTATTGAGTAGTATGTACACGGTCTTATATACACAATGCCGCAGGCTAGCACCGAGTCAGTTACAGGAGAGAAAGAGAGAAACTAACTCTAACAAACTATGACAGCTAAGCAAACAAACAAACTGCTACTGCTACTTGTAACGGCTACTAGCTTCTGCTTCTGCTTCTGCTTCTGCATAAGCTATTAAACACTAACTAATGTTTAAATATTGGTAATAAAGAGAACCAGTATTGAATCAGTTGAATCAACCAGACGTTTATTGATACAAGTTAAATAGCTTAACATTTTTTTAATCAATATATCAATGTATCATGCAGTTGAATGGAACAGAGTTGTAAATGTTGTTTATGCATGATATCTTTTGCTCTACTCATTTTGTTTTCAGTTCACACAATGAGAATTTTTTTCTTTCTTTCTTGTTGGTACCTTCGGAAGAAACCGGAGAGAGTGAAGAATCCGATAACGGCGAGGGCCGATTCCGGAACTTGGACAAGCTTGTTGAAGGTGAAGGGGTCATCCTGAGAAGCAGAGTCAGGCAGAACACGAACAAAGAGGGAGATGAGGAGAGGGACAATGATGGCGAGGACGACGAACAGCGCGTTGGAAACGAACCTTCCGAGGCATGAAGAGTGATCAAGAGCACAACACTTCAGGCTCATCCGAAGGTTCCTCAGTTCATCATTGGTGATGGATTTTGATCTTGCATAAGATGGCTGCAATAACAAAGGAACATTGGTGGGTTGTTGTTGTCCTTCATTTGGGTGAGAGAGGCCAATGTCTATTGTGGTGGTGGACTTGGTTGGTTCTGTGGATGGCTTCATTGTTTTCTAAATTTGGCTATAACAAAGAAAAAGTGACTGAGGGAGTTAATGAGAGTTGTGTTTGTGTTAGTGATCTACTATATGTTGATGTGTGAAAGCAGAAAACATTAATTAAGGAACCAAAAAAAGGTAGAAACCTTGCTTCGTCTTGTGAGGGTTCTTCTAGGTTTCTGTGAAGCCAAGAATAAAGGGCTTGCATGATATGAGAACTACTTGTGTTGTTGTGTCCATGGAAGAAAGAATGACTTGCTTTTTGTCTGTCAACTTTTTGTTGCCCTTTTCGTTTCTTCATCGTTATTGTATTTTTTTTTTTTTGAGAAATTCATAAGGACCATTAAGAATAAGATTAAGGGAAAATCTTATGTTTTATTTACTATTTGACAATTGATTATTGTGAGTCATTCTTAATGATACTGTCGAGTTGTTAAGTGAAAAATAAAACATAGCAAGACTTCATGCTCTAAAAGCACCTTATCTCAGTTAGCATTTTCTATTCTATTTTACAATTTATAATATTGTTGCCCTCACTTTCTCTGATATACAATCACATAAGGGAAAATGTGGTGCAAATATCACAAACTGAATACCTAAATGAAATTTACTGTTTTTTAAAAACTTGCGTTATTGTGTTGATGCAGAATCTATGTTGTAACAGAATTCGAATGTATATTACTAAAGCTTGTGTTTTAGATTCTCATGTCCAAGTCCAACAGAAGGGGAAAATGAAAAATTCCTTTGTTCAAAAGTTCATAATATTTCCAGCCGTTGCACCAAACAGTTATTAGCCCATTGTTTCTATTTCTGTGTTTACAATTTGTACATGGGCTCACTTGTGACAAACATTCATTAGCTCATCATTTCTTACAATTTTATACGGATTTAGATCTGGTAAATACTCATTGACTCATTACTCTTTTTTTACATATATAATTCTTTTGTGTCATGTGATAAATATTTATTGGCTCATTATTTCTTATTCTATCTGTATAATTCATATTGGCACATGTCAAAATTAGGTTCGGTATATATTCTTGTGGAAACTAATTAAAATCAAGTTCAATATTCTTGTGAGAACTTATCAAAATTAGGTTTGATATTTTTATAGGCACTTATCAAAACTAGGTTCAACATCATTGTAGGCCCTTATCAAAACTAGCTTTGGTATTCTCGTAAGCACTCATCAAAACTATGTTCGGTATTCCTATGAAAACATGAGAAATTAGGTTCAATATTACTATAGGCACTTTTCAAAACTAGTTTCAGTATTCCTGCGGGAACTTATCTAAACCTAGTTTGATATTAGAGTCAAAACACATATCAAAAAGGTTCCATATTCATATGAGCACATATTAACGTCAGGTTTGGTATTTCTATGAGCACTTTTCAAAACCAGGTTAAATATTCCTGTGAGCACATTTCAAAATGAGGTTCAATATTTTTCTACAAATTGAATTGAGAAGAAAGAATTATCTCAGTTTAGATTTGAATTTGAGTTCCTAAACTCGATAGAGTTTTACAAGATACATTTAAAATTTGGATTTTTAATTTTTAATAGTAAACTCGACAATAATTTACACAGATTTATCTAAAGCTCGAGTTCTCAATCTTACATTTTAATATTACTAAACGCTTACTAAACTTCTTATTATAAAGCAAAGAAAAGACGAGGAGGAGGATCTTGGCCCAACACATGGAAAGTCAAGTCCAATGGGGGGTAAACCAGCACAAGTTACATCCATCTGCTTATCATGCATACTGACAAATTAATTCAGACATAACAATGTCACACCAGACAAACAAGTGACATACAACAATTGTTCTTAACTCATTTTAGACACAACCTATGCAAGGAAGAAGACATCACCCTCACCATTAACAAGGAAAAAAACAGCTCCAAACCAGCCTATATCATATATAATAACAATTAAACAAAAAGCACCTTAGGGAAATGTGGTCCAAACACTCATACTTGGCCGGCCTAACCAGCTCATACATGCTTTGTAGAAAATAAAGAGCATTGTCAATGTCACCACCCCCTTTAAACCATAATCTCAAATTCCTTATGCATACACACACACACTCCTTTTTCCCTTTCTCAACATTCTAACCCATTTCAAGTTTTTCATCATCTTCCAAGTATGTTACATAAAACAGAATACTCATTTCTCCTATTGCTCTCCATGCTAGCCACGTGTCCTTTCCCATCACTGAGTGACACAGACGCTCAAATTCTTGTGAGGTTCAAAGGCTCATTGTCCAATGCTGATGCCTTAAGGAATTGGGGCGATGAGTCCATTAATTTGTGCAACTGGGTTGGCTTGTTATGCAAGGAACAAAAACTTCACGGATTGAAGCTTGAGAACATGGGACTAAGTGGCAAGATTGATATTGACACACTCTTGGAACTCTCAAGTTTGAACACTTTCAGTGTAATGAACAATAATTTTCAGGGTCCAATGCCTGAATTCAAGAAGATTGTGACCCTGAGGGGTTTGTTCCTGTCCAACAACAAATTCTCTGGCGAGATTCCGGACGACGCCTTCGGAGGGATGAGGGCGATTAAGAGGGTGTTGTTGGCCGGGAATGGGTTCAGTGGCCACATTCCTTCATCCCTTGCTCAGTTGCCTAGGCTCTTGGATGTGGACTTGCATGGGAATAGCTTTGGAGGGAACATACCAGAGTTTCGACAGAGGGATTTCAGGGTGTTTGATTTGTCGAATAACCAGTTGGAGGGTCCAATTCCTGAAAGCTTAAGCAATAGAGATCCAAGATCATTTGCTGGTAATAGACTTTAGTTCTTAATTATATGAAATTTAGAACTAACATCAAAGTTATTGTTAAATTTCGTCTGATTTCACTGCTTTGCCGAAACCAAACTATATAGATTCAAAGATAAACTTTGTTGGACATTCTTCTTGATTACATTGCTGTTTGTTCGGTCCTAATAAACTAGATGATTTTCCAGCTATTTGGAAATTCATTTTCAGTCTAACGTGTATGAAACTTCAGTTCCTGATAAGAATTTAACTGGTATTGATATGATGAAGAAAGTTTATGCATCATCATTTGACTGCAAAAATTGAACTCCAGATTTTATTCAATTGGATTTAGCTGGTTTTTACATTTTCATTCAATCGAACCCTTTTATATGGATAAAGTATTAATATTTGTTGATGTGTCAGTATCTAATTGAATCACAATCTAATTGAATGATAGTGAGTGCAACAGAATTAAACTATGATCAATTTATGCTCATAAATTTATATTGGACAGTTTTATTTCTTCATGATTTATTCTTTGAGGTCATCTTAGACACATGTTTTTTAATCTAACTTCTCCTTGTGCATATCAGGCAACAAAGGTCTATGTGGAAAACCACTTAACAACCTTTGCAACAACAGTGTTCAACCAAACCCCCTTCCACATGAAGAAAAAGGAAACAACAAGAAGAAGAAGCAACGAAACATCCTCATCAGTGCAATCATAGTTGTCGTTGTGGTTATCCTGGCTTCGTGTATAGCACTCCTCCTCATCCGCCGCCGCCGCCGCAGACAGAGCGATAAAAAACCGGCGCTGGCTGAGGCTGCCGCACAACAACAGAGCAATAGCACTACAGCTTCAGTAATCGACTCAAAATCATATGATGATGTTGCAGCAAGTGTAGTAGCATCCAATAACAAGAAGAATGGCGATCAAGGTGGTGGAGGAGGCTTGAACTTTGTGAGGAGAGAGAGTGAGGTGGTGGCGTTTGATTTGCAAGATTTGCTTAGGGCCTCTGCTGAGGTTTTGGGGAGTGGGAGCTTCGGATCAACATACAAGGCTATGGTTGCGAGTGGTCCTATTGTGGCGGTGAAGAGGTTCAAGCACATGAACAGCGTTGGGAGGCAAGAGTTCCATGAGCACATGAAGAGGCTTGGGAGGTTGACACACCCTAATCTGTTGCCTCTTGTGGCATTCTACTACGGGAAAGAGGAGAAGCTCTTGGTCTATGACTTTGTTCACAATGGCAGCTTGGCTAGTCATCTTCATGGTATGGCATCAAATATTATTTGTAAGCATATATATGGTATGATAACTCAATGAGATGCGGGCCCCATGGAATGGAATGTCATAATAGATGTGCTGTTTACATTAATAGTATCGACCATGTTGACACATATATATATATGATTGATTTGCAGGTAGGCGTGGTTCAGGGTTGGACTGGGCAACTCGTGTGAAGATCATAAAAGGCGTAGCGAGGGGCCTATCTCACTTGCACAGGGAATTTCCGGACCAGAAGGTCCCTCACGGCCACCTCAAGTCCTCCAACGTCCTCCTCAGCCGCTCGATGGAGCCCCTCCTAACAGAATATGGGCTCGTCCCAGTGGTGAACAAGGCCCACGCGAAGCAGTTCATGGCGTCTTTCAAGTCTCCCGAGGCGAGGCAGCACGACCGCCCTGGGGAGAGGACGGACGTATGGTGCCTCGGGATCCTCATACTGGAGGTGGTCACGGGGAAGTTCCCGGCGAGCTACCTGAGGCACGGGAAGGAGGAGGAGAGCGAGGAGCTGGAGGAGTGGGTGAAGTCGGTTGCGAAGGAAGGGTGGAGCGGGGAGGAGGTGGGCGGCGACGAGGGTGAGATGGTGAAGCTGTTGAGGATTGGGGTGGGTTGTTGTGAGTGGGATTGGAAGAGGAGGTTGGATTGGAGGGAGGCTGTGGCCAAGATTGAGGAGCTTAAGGAGATGGATGTTGTTGAAGATGAATCCTCTGCTGTCAGTGACTTGGACTTCTCACTTTGATTATTCAGCACAAGTTCGTTCTTGCGTCATTTCGCCAATTACTTCTTTCTTGTGACGTCAAAGATAAACAAACAATATTATTATTCATGAGACACAAAAAATGAGACACAATTTGAGGAACACTGATTTTCATCCTTATTATTATTACAAAAATACTACATGTACACATAATTTTATACACTCATACATATACCATTAATAATGCACAAACTTTATTATCATGAGTGCACAAACATTACAAACTTATAGATGATATTCTCAATTATACTTAATTAAGTGCACAAACATTACAGACATTAAAACACAAACTTTATGCATATAAGCATACGGTGTATGTATGGCGTATATTTTTTAGTGTACGTGTAGCAGGACTCTTATTATTATTATGTTACATTTTTTATTCATTTCATCAAAAGTATATATAGTTAAAGAAACAATAATAATTTGCAAAATAAAAGTATCAAATTATAAATGTAATGGTGCAACAATGCCAGCATGCATGGGTGAAAAGGGGGCATTCGTTACAGAAAGGGTAAATTACCTTTGTCTTTTTTGTTTTGGATGTTCCAAACTAAATTCTTCTTTATTATTATTATGTAATTATGTAACGATGATGATGATGATATTGATGAGTAATGCATACCATACTCTACTTTTGAAAAGTAAACAAAAAATAAAGAAAAAAAAGGATGGATATTGTTAGAATGTTTGGCTATATGACCTCTAAGATGGCTATCAAAGTCATTTGCAAAACAAGTTTTCGATTGGGCTCAACACTAGATATGTTGAAAAAGTATTGAAATAACTTTTTCAAACAACTTTTTAACATAATGATATAACTACTTAGATTAGCTAGTAATTATAATTATCTTATTTCATTCAATAAAACATTCTTTCAATCTCATTCGTAACAAGACAATCATGGAAGATATGGAGCATTGTTTCCTCATTTAACGCACACCGCGGACACATAAGACCATCTGTCATATCTCTTCTTCACTTAGAATGATTAGTTAAAGAAGATTCATGTATCACAATTCACATAAAAATAATATATTGATGACCTTTAATTTTTTAAATATCCTTCAAAAGATAACTATAAGAACTAGAATAGGAAGACGACACTATATGATAAAGAGATTTAACCTTAAAATAGGAAGACAACCTATATCATCAAGACCCATAGCTGCCACAGGACTTTTAACATTTCATGCAATAATCATTCTTAAACTTGGTTTAAATTAGAGTTTTCTTAAATAATACTAATACACAACTTTAAAAAAAAATTAGCGAAAATCTTTGACAAAAATTATGGCGAATCGCTAAACCAAATAGAGTAGTATAATCAACTTATTCATCTATATAAATCAATAGACAAGTAAATTTTGATAAATTTTCCGACTCCCTAGCAATTCTTGTCTTATTCTTAAAAACTAAAGCTAGGAAGGGCAGCTAGATGAGTCGGTTCTCAAGTCCGAATGCGCTAAAGCAAGAAGAAAGAAAAAACGTAGAAGAGCATTTGGGCTGGGCCTGGGCCTGGGCCTGGGCCTGGGCCAACCATAAGGTCAGTTTCATGTTGACCGCCCCCCCTTTCTCTATGACACACTCGCGCGCTTGCTCAACACACCGCGCGCGAATACAGCCAAAGCTTGAATGCGTTGGGTTTTTCCGCGAATTGGTTCTAAAGCTTATCTTGTTGTGTCCGGTAACCGAATTCGTGTTCTCGTTCGGTGAGTCTTTGTTCGGTCACAGTTGCGGAGGAAGTGAAAGGGAGTGGTACTGGTAGTAGTAGTAGTAGGGCTTTTCAAATTTCGATTCATTTTTTGTGGCAAACCCTATATGGGTTGGTGGGAAGGCGTTGAGGAACCTAGGGTTCTCGTTGCACCCGGTATATTATTCACCTACGCATCCTTGATTTCTCATATACTATAATTGGTTGTGTACTATTTTGATTATTGTTGTTTTAGTTAGTAACCCTCAGTTTTGATTTTTGCACCTGGAGCTGATCTTATTTCATAATTATTGCTTTGGAGTGGGGAATCTGTGAACCTTTATGTATATTGGATATGGTGGTTTTGTGTAAATGTCACCAAGTACTGTAATTTGTGAACTCTGAAAGCGGATAATGTTGTTTTAGAATGTACCGTAAAAGAAACACTGACAAGGATGCCATTTTTTATTTCCTTTAGAGAAAATACAAGTACAGAACAAGAGGATTTAGATTAGACTCAAACAAAAAATTATGCCAAGTATTGTATGGATTTTAATGGTTAATATATGCCCCAATAGCCTAGGTAAGTTACAGCTTCTGATTACCCATTTTTTCTTTCTTTTTTTCAAAAATAAAATAAAATCTGGAAGTGCAGATCCTGGTACCAGCGCAAATAGTTTGGGACGGATGATATTACTTCGTCATCCCAAATCTGGTACGTCAATAAATATCCATGTTTTATGTTCTTATAATGCTCCTATTATTATATGATTAATTCTAATTTGTCAATCTCGATCTCTTAATGTGTTAATCAAATTCAGTACAGTTCTGACAACAATATCAATATCATACCATTTTTCTATAAATTTTTCTCGAGGAATTGGGCCTTGTTGAGTGAGGGTTTTGAATGTTCTGGTTTTGTTTGTTTTGACAGGGAATGAAACACAATATCTCTTTGTAAATGGGTTGCTTCAAGAACTTCAATGGTTTAAGAACTTGTATGGATCTTGGTTTCTGGGAGATTATGTTAGTGAAGGTAGATGCTTGATTATCGAAGATGCAAAGTGTGCATTTTGCCTTATTATTTATGTTCATGTTGCATTTAGGCACATTAACTTTTCTCATTAATCTCTTATCCGATGAAATCATTTACTTCTACTCTCTTCAAAATAATATTTTTGTTCCTTCTCTGTTTATATCATGTTATTGTTCTGATCTTTTCCCCTAAATTAATCATCCCTTATTCTTATCTTAGTCTAAATGAAAGCATCATGATTCCTCTTGTTATGTTAGTAGTGTCTGGGTCTTACTCCTGAAGAAACTGTAGTAAAACAATAGTTTAGAGAGAAATTATTTGTGATTTTTCTTATCATCATCTTTATTATTTTACTCTCCAACAGATGGTCGGTTGTATTTATCCACACCAGTTGATCCTGTTTTCATCATGTTGCCTATATTTGAGGAAGCTAGAATGAAGGTAAATCTTACGTTTCTTTTCAACCATTGGAATTGGAAAACATTTCTTATTCTCACGTTCTTTTCCATTTGAGTAAATTCTTGATCAATTACAGTTTATAGCTGATGAAGCTGAATAAAAGTTTTAGTTGCACATCTGGCACATCAAGTATAGAGTCCACCCACACTAATATAAGTTTAACCATTGAGGAATCCACATTCAAAGTTGAAGATATGCCTTGTTTGGGAGGTCCATACTTTTACTTCTGAGAATTGTGAAGGGATTAGTTGGTCTAAAGTACATTTTTTTCGCCCCAACAATTTCTATCTCGGAATAGCACTGATTTCTTTAAAATGCATGCAGAAAGGGGATGACCCTGGAAAGTTCAGGCAAGTGGATGAAATCTTGTTTATTGATGGGTACCCTGGATATCAGCAGTTATTGTCTATTGTGGAGAACTGTATGCAAGTAGTTTGTGATGTTAAAGGTGATCCAGTGCTTGTACACCTTCTATTTACAGCTTTAATGCGGAAACTTGCTAAGTTATCTCATGAAGAAATTTATTGGGAAGTTACTGTGGAAAGAAAATGAGAAGTTTGTTGTTGACTTCATATCTTTTATACTGGCAATGACAATGAAGCTTGGTGACCTCACTGTTAATCATTTTCTTACTTGTTTTTGATTCTCCTGGTTCTGTGAATCAGTAGGGGATATGATTCGGACTTTCGATATAGGCAATAGTTTAGATTCCCTATGTAATGATGCAACAATACTGTCTATAAAGGTGGCTGTCTGATGGGAATGCATATAAGATGAATATTGCACTTAAATTATACTGAATCATATTATCATTATAGTTATGGAAGTTATATGTGATTGAGGTCATTAAATATGTCCTCTTCTTCCCTCGTGCATATGCAGAAGTTGGATCCTCAAAATTCTTTAGGCTTGATGACTCAAAGGTTTTACGTTGGCTGTGCTATAAGGTGTGTCTGCATTTGCTTTATTCTCATTTTAGTTTACACAATGTAGTCACTAAAAGAATCCCATCCTCCAAGTGCTATGAAGGTGGTGTTCTATTTAGTAAATGAATGCCTGACTTTGTGATGTTTATCATGTAAATGTGACTAAGAATGAAAAATTACTCATCTACTTATACTACAAACTTTGCACCACTAGAGATTCATAGCCAATCTCCACAGCGGGTTGTTGATACGAGTATCCCTCTATAAAGTAACCCGAAATATGCTTGGGTTGCTATATAGAGGTTTTGCTTTCTAACTAACTTTTCTATTTATCTTATGGTATACATTTGTCAGACTTTGATTTAGTTACTGGAAAACATTTCACATATACTGAAGATTTTATTATGATCTGTCTTATTTTAGGTTTACCAGCTAAAACAGACACTACCCAAATTGGACAAAAACTATGCTGTCCAAGCAGAGCAAGACACATGTAAAGTGCCTATGACCTATTCTGCTAAGATTTTGAGAATTTTATTATGTTGTGGATTAACCGAGAGTCGATAATATTTTGTATACAACAACAACCAAGCCTTGTCTAGGTTAGCTGCATAGATCTGACAATGCCTAAGTGTCCTATCATACACCAGGATAATATTTTGTATACGGAAAATAAAATGACTGATAAATGGGGCCATTGGAACTGTGCTTGTGCGCAAGCAGGTCATCTGGTCTTGGATTTATATCCTTTTCCGCACTTTCACACTGATAGGGACTTTGTATGGGCAAAGTCCCACATCGGGTAGTATGGGCAACTTGATGGGGTATTTAAGCTCTTGGCTCTCCCTCCCTAACAGCTAACTTTTGGGGATGGGCTCTCCAGAGATTTGGGTACCTATCAATGGTATCAGAGCCGGTAGTCGACGCATCGGAAATGGCTACCTGCGGAGGGGCTGACCGGCCAGGGCCGAGTGAAGCGCCATAGAGTGGAGCCGCCGGGACGTCGGCTTTCCGGGGAGGGTGTATTGATAGGGACTTTGTATGGGCAAAGTCCCACATCGGGTAGTATGGGCTGCTTGATGGGGTATTTAAGCTCTTGGCTCTCCCTCCCTAACAGCTAGCTTTTGGGGATGGGTTCTCCAAGGGTTTGGGTACCTATCACACACTTTGTATTCTTGCACAACAGTGGTGAGGGTACATTTGCAGATGGAGGCTGCTATTAAATAAGCAGCTGAATTCTGCTGTCTAGATATTTCATTTAACATAATGTTAACGCAAATGTGTTTTAAAAGGATTTCCAACCAATCAAAAGGGTAGTGCATACAGATGCATGAGCATGTTGTAGTAACACCCTTTGCAAATTGTGGAATTGATATTTCTATTTTGTGTAAAGCTGGCTAAAACTTTTTTCTGTGCATTATACAGTACATTGTATTGAAACAAATGATGTGTTATGTTAGTTGTTAAATTTGTGTGTATGGATACTTGAGGCACTTATATAATTATATCTTCCAGTACATAATTCCCTAATCCCTTGATATTAATGACGATGCTTCCCATCATACATAAAGTACACACTCTGGTCTCTGTCTCAAAGTTTTGATGTTCATTAACGTACATGTTACTGATGCAGTGGTAGATGCAGTCTCTATATTAGGAGAGTATTTGAAGGATGAGCCTTGGTTGAAGCTTTTGTGTAACCATCTTAAGTATGGTCCTTCAAAATTTTCTATTATAAAGATTTTATGTTTTCCTTGTAGTTGTAAGAGAAACCAAGGCCGGGTTGGTATAGCATTCTTTAATTTAGGTTCCTTAATAAGGAGAATTTTGCTTTTGCAGGTTAAATATACTCGAGGTTACTGGAAAAGCACAACCAAGTGCTGAAGGTAGTAATTCAGCATTTTGTCCAGTACAGGTATCCACTGGGACCCAAGAAGGATAATTCGTTTGGTTCTGTTTTTGCAAAATTCATTGTGATAAAATTGATTTTGAAGTAGTGATTTATCTGTGATATTTTTTATCATTTTGACTAAATTTTCCGACATAAATACATCAACCAACCTTAAAAGTGATAATTTTTCACTTCAAGCAAAATTGATTTTGACAAGTAGTCAAACTGAAATCCAAACAAAATTGCAAAATTGATTTTTGGCTTTTGCATTTTGCCTTGTTGGATTGTAATTTTGTTTGCTTCAAATTAATTTGATCAGGAACCGAGGGATGAGAAGAAGGCTGCAGTTGTAAAGAAGGGTAGGCAAGCTAAGAAAGTAAAATTGGAGACAGAATCACATAACATCAAAGATATGTTTTCTAGGGCCACCCGAAAGAAAAGTTGAATTATTCCATTCCCAAATGGGTCATTGTCATATTGTAATCGTTTTCATGACCTGCGAGAGTAGTGGATAAGCATCGAGTCATATCCTAGTTTGTACCGTCCGTTTTGTTTTATTTTATTTTATTTATTTCAAGATTTTTACTACATTGTTTATTAATATATCAATTTCTATTTCACATGCTGTATTTATTATCCTCAACTTTTTTGAGCCCTCATCTCATCTCATCTCATCTCATCGCATCTCATGTGGTGCGTTTCGCATTCCAAAAATGGCAGGCTTTTTTTTTTTTATAATATCCTATCATTTTCCTACCTTTAAATTGTCACTATCTATCAATTTAACTAAAATTCTTAGTTGTAGTAAAATTCGTTTAATATCTTATTTCTCAAAGTGGAATACATCACATTTTAATATTTTTTTATTTAGTCTTTAATGTTATTCGCTCTACTAAAAAGCTTAGTGATAATATGATTGGTGGGTCAACCCCTCTACCATATGGGTTTGTAACCGTGTGCTGATTTTATTTACACGACAAAATCAAAATTATTTACTTCGACGATAATTAGACTAGATTTTGCTTATATAACAGAAAGTTGGACTTCTGAGAAGTATTTATTTGCAGCTGCAAACGAAAGCCTCCCATACTGTCATGTGGTAGTATATCCGCTTTATTCGTAGAGCATATGCCCAAAACTAGTGAACGTCACCCTCAAGGCCTCAATTTGCTATTTTATCTTTTCTTTAGAGTATTTGATTTTCAAGAAAAAGAAAAACAAATACTATTCCATCAAAAAGAAAGTAGAAACAAAAAATAAAAATAACAAGTATAGGAAGTCATAAATCTACAATATCCGTATACTATTTATTATTTTGGTTTGTGTGCAGAGGGATTTTGTGAGTAATCCACCTCAACATATGGCATAAAAGAATACTTATTGTTGCACAAACTTATTAACTGTTAAAATGCGATAATGGCGTGTAATTTGTCAAGCTCTTAGACAATAATTATCTCACCAAATACCATATTAAAATTTTAGAGCCGGGATTTTGTTATCAAAATTAACATTTAACTTTAGATTAGATAGAGCGTGTAATGGTTCTGAATTTGTGATGACATGATATATAATACGCAGTGTGTACTTATCAAGTCCCAATCATATAGTTATATAAATTAATTAAATTAAATTAAATGTTGTTCATTTTCCCACCGTTCTCCATCACCTCATTTCCATTTCGTCTGGGAGACTCAACCATCTCTACTTTATCTAACGCTTCTCTCTCTGCTGTGCCCTTCTTCTTCAACCGCAGCTGCAAGGTAATAAACTAGTTGAAAAGTTGGAACTTTTTCTAACAGTTGTGCTTAATTGAATAAGCACAAGATGCACTAGAGAATATCATGTAATTTCATCTTAATTCGATGCATGAATTTTACGCTGTTAATTAGCTCATGGCTTTTGATCTTCTTCTTCTTCTTCTTGAGTTATTCTTTTGCCAAATATGAAGAAGCCAAGTTTAGGTAACATGTTTTTGAGACCTTAACACTGCAAGATGATCAAGTCATTGATCATCATTCAAATTTCAAAAATCAAAACATAGATAGAGGAACACGTGGTTTTGGACTCTTTAGAGAATGCCATGGTCCATCCATTAGGAAGACCCTCTACGCAAGCCTGAAGCATCCCCGACCTTCACATGCTTGATCATCAGTTTCTTCTATTGACCCTATTTAGGACCAACCCCCCCAATTTCCACTTCATAAATTTCTGACCTAGTAGTTTGGTCCGTATAGCTAGCGCTTTGAACAAGTGCAGGGCTTACAGTTAATTTGTTCACATTTTAAGAAAGAGCAGAAAGATGCCCTTGCAAACAATCTGAAATTGTTTCTGTTTACAGGTCGGTCTATTTGCCCTTGCAGGAATATAAAGTGTGAAATTCAATATTATTATTCACAAGGTAACACTTCATTTTGTATATTTCTTTCATAATTCATTTTTGTCCTTGATCAAATTAGGTTTCAAGACAGCTTATTAGAGAGAGATTGAACAACATATCTGTTTTCTGCAGTTCCGATGGCAGGGTTTGAAGCCAAATATATTGAAGACCATGATATTTTGAAGGTATTTGCAGCTGAAGGCGTTGAGTTCCTTGTATCAAGTGAAGGGAAGGTAACTTAGTTTCTGTAGAACCCTCCTTCTATATTTTTGTTCGTATGCGTGCGCACATGCGTGTTTGTTGATTAAACAATAAAAAGGGCGGCCAATTCCTGAGGCTCTCCCTTGGTAGGGTATTGGGAGGGTACATGTACACAATTTTACCCTCACAAGTGAAAAGAATGTTTCCAGATTTTGAATCTGTAACCTCCAAGTCGCATGGCAGCAAACTTATCATTGCGCCGAGGCTCACCTTCTCAACTTGAGATTAGACAATGGCCTGGTTAATGGATTCAACTTGAGATCAATGGACAGTTCCAGTAGTTCAACTTCTAAACTATCCTCAGAAGTTCTCTCTCTTTCTCCCAGTAGAAAAATAAATAAAAATATAAACTCAAAAAATTTCCTATCAATTGCATTGTTTGTGATTTTATTCACTTTCAGCTAATACTTGCCATGTTTGAATCACGAAATTAGGTACCATTGTCAGAATGCGATGGGAAAATCATCTGCCTATTTTTCTCTGCAAATTGGTGCAGGCCTGGCAGAGCATTCATTCCCCATCTGATTGAACTTTATGGCATACTGAGAAAGAGGGGAATAAGTTTAGAGATCATCTTCGTCTCCTTTGACCATGATGAGGAAGGATTTAAAGAACACTTCAAGAGTATGCCATGGCTAGCTGTCCCATTTGATGCAAAGTTGCATAGAAGGTTGATTGACAGATACCGAGTTGATCGGATCCCATCGTTCATTCCATTATATTCCGATGACGTAACAGTTGAAGACGACGTGATTGGGACCATTGAGGATTATGGTGCTGATGCATTTCCTTTCACAAAGAAGAGACATGAGGAATTGAAAGCCATAGACAAAAGGAAACGTGAAGGAGCAAATCTGGAGGATTTATTGGCACATGAAGTACGCAACTTTCTCATCACTGGAGATGATAGAAAGGTAGCCTTGTGCCTTGTCCAGACTTTTTATAATTAGCAGGTTCGAATAGGCACTGGAATTCCTCAAACAGGTTTGGGAGTTCCAACGATTTTAATTTTATTTTATCATTTGTGGATTTGCGTTTCATTGCCCACTCACTTGATTGTGCTACAAAGCCATGGCATTGTCAAACGCCAGTATACTTTTATTCCAACATCATTAATTTTATCAAAATCTCTTTTCAAATAAATGTACCAAACATATTCAAAATCCCTTGTAACTAAAATCAATTATGGCGGAATCAAGATCATCAAGTTTGTCAACACAGTGCTAAACACACTGTATGGTATTGTGCTCATATGACATCCCTTCGTTGTTGCAGGTACCTATATCTCAACTAGTTGGTAAAACTGTAGGCCTGTATTTCTGTGCCTACTGGTCTCCTCCTTGCCGTGCCTTCACTATCCAACTTACAGATGTGTACAATGATCTCAAGGCTGCGAAAGGCAATTGCTTTGAGATTGTTTTAATCTCAACGGATAGAGACCTTAAGGAATTCAATGTCAACAGAAGTAATATGCCGTGGCTTGCCATCCCATATGAGGACAGAACTAGGCACGACCTTTGTAGGATCTTTGATATCAAAGGAATTCCGGCTTTGGTCCTCGTCGGGCCAGATGGCAAAGTGACCAGTGAAAATGGAAAGTTTATGGTCTCCTCATATGGTGCAGATGCTTTCCCCTTCACTGAATCGCGGATAAGGGAGCTTGAAGCGGCTCTGAGAAAGGAAGGAGAGGCTTTGCCTCAACAGGTTGAGGATGTCAAGCATGAACATGTACTGAAATTGGATAAGGCTAAAGCATATGTATGTGATTCTTGTAAAATGCAAGGAAAATTCTGGGCATTCTCTTGTGATGTATGTGACTATGACCTTCATCCAAGTTGTGTAGAAAAGGTCAACAAAGACTAAAACTGGTGGAGAATACATTCAGAAGAAACTTGCAGCCAGATATATTGTAGTGAAGGAATTTCAGACGCTGTGAAACACAAGGAACATATATACTACATATACTCCACTCCTTTCCTATCAATCTGTTGTTAAAAACCTGCCATCTCAAATTAAGTGAGAGGTAAATGGGGTGAGCTCGTGTTAGGGAAAAGTTCTGATTAGAAATTATTCTGTTTAAGAAAGTTTAAGCACACACTTCGTTACAAGGAATGTATGGATTATATTTAGAACCATCATCTTGCATGTTTGAATAGTAATTTTTGGTACAACTTTATACATGTATGATCAAGTAAATATAAGGGTGAAAAAGAATGGAGAGATAAATAATTATTGTTTTCAGAAAAATTGTGTCCAAATTATCAGGTTTTATTTGCAATTTACTAATTTTCAATGAAATGCTTCTGTTCTATTTTTCAACTTATTTGCCTCACCTCCTCTGATATACAACACATAAGAGAAAATTATGGTGCAAATATTACAAACAGAACTACTTTGAGTTATTAAATTAAATTGTGAACTATAAATGAAAATCGTAAGTTTAATTTTTTCTTATTAAAAACCACATGTAATTGTGTTGATGCCGAATCTATATTGTCAAAATTCGTATGGACTAGATGGTGGTTAAATACACAACATGGTTTGTTCATGCCATGTGTGACTTTACATAATAGTAATATTATTGACTTATTGTGAGTAATAGATTTCATTGCTAAGAAGGACAAAGTCAGAAACAGCCCGCAAAGTTTGGTTAATTGGGGGGAGATGAAATAGAATTTAGACCAATCTGTGTGGTTGTTACATTCATTCAGTTAAAATCTCAAAATAGTCAAAAACAAACCCAAAAATGGACTTTCTTTTGTTGTTTCAGGTTTGAACAACAAAAACAACAAAATGAATAGCAACAAAACTAACAAAAACAAATTAAACTAATAACCTGTTGCCTCTCATAGCCGTCAAGGGAGAGGGACAGAGAAGAAATAAACAGAAATTATCCCATGTTGTTCCTCAACAGAGATTTTCACACGGTTTTTCTTTCATCCAATGCAACCTCAAGGATTTTTTTGGCACAACAAAGCAAAGACCTCACAAGTTAACTTAAAAAGGCAAAAAAAAACCGAAGAGCGAAAATTAGTTTGGTTTCTTAGCATTGGAAAGATCACAAAGACTTTTGAAGATTGAAAAGAGTTTTCTGTGGAATCAAAAGGAACAGATAGGAGGAATGTGGTTGCCAAAGAATCAATCAGATAGGAAGGATGGTGTGAATGGATCAGTGGCAGTGGCAATAGACAAAGAGAAGGGAAGCCAAAATGCACTCAAATGGGCCATTGACCATCTTCTCAACAAAAGTGCGACTGTAATTCTCATCCATGTCAAGCCTGCTTCAAATTCTCGTTCCACGCCATCATTACCTTCCACCCCAAGTGAGTATACCTTCTACATACTTTGTTGGAAAAATGCTAGAGTCAGAGTTTTTCGCATTGTTTATTTGCATAAGTGATAATGACATGTTATAGACCCTTGAAGAATGAGTGAGTGAGTCATATCGCTTTATTCTGGCGATTTCTGCTAACCATGTAGCATTGCTCCGCTTTGTTACATATGAAACTGCCATTAATTAATGACATGACATCAACAATGCCTTCTTGCAGCATTTGTGTATTTCTGAACCTTGAATTTTCCTATGCCTTGTTAATGTTTTGACCATCCTGACAAGAAAAAAAAAGGGAAAAACAATGAATAAAAAATAAAAGAGGTAGCACGAACAGTTTATTAGTAGGCATAGGAATAGCCTGTTGATTAAGTACTCCATTGGCTACAAGATTGATTTTTCACTTCATTGATTGCAGGGTCGGCGATAAATGGAAGTGGCGAGGAGAGTACGATGCTTGGCAAAGAACCAGAAGGCCAAAACAAAAGCCTTTTCCTCCCGTATCGCGTCTTCTGCACGCGGAAAGATGTAAGTTATTTTTTCTTCCCAAGAAAAAAAAGGAGAAAAAAAGAGTGAAAAAGATCAATGCCTTCAACTGCTCAGTTTCAGAAAGTGGCCAAACATAATTGTGGAAATGAAATCAGCATACAATTTGGCAATGGTTCTCATTTAAGAATCCTAGACATTAATATTAGAATCTCATCATCTCTTCTTCTTCTTTTTTGGGTGAATGATCGTTGGATGATGGACCACAGATACAATGCAAGGATGTCCTAATAGAAGACGGCGATGTTTCCAAAGCTATAATTGACTATGCTACTCAGGCAGGAGTTGAGCATCTGGTTCTTGGCTCTTCAACCAAAACTGGTTTGCTTAAGTATGCATCTCTCTCTTTCTAAGTGACATAATCATTTGGAAAAATTTTAATTTTAACTTCTAGTCTTCTACCTTCTGTTATGAGGACACAAGCAATAGTCAATATGTAAATATAAGGTGTCCATGATGAGGAATCTGGTTACTTTAAAAGTTTGTGCCATATTCCAGATGATATATGCATCGCAGCCTAAGACTTCATTTCTTCATTTCAGCTTATGTTTATGTGCCTAGCTGTGTGGATATGTATTACTAAGCGTTAAAAAAAAAAAAAAAAGGCAAGCCTAAATTTGTAGCCTGAATGATTTCCTAAATAAACTTTTTCCTCTCATCAGAAGATTCAAGGTATCAGATATCCCGGGTGCAGTAACAAAAGGTGCACCGGATTTCTGTACAGTCTATGTTGTTGCCAAAGGAAAGATTCAATCGATGCGATCTGCTACTCGTCCTCCTCCAATGACAGGCACTCATGTCAGGCCAGAACAATCAGACTCGCAAATAGTGCAGTTGGCTCAAGGTGTGAAAGGTTAGATTGATCCCTTCATGTACCATGGGTTTAAATCTATGTATGTATTGTTAACATGCTTCTCACTGAGAAATGTGGTTTCTATTAGAACATGAAAGGAAATCCATTGACGCAACGCCGCGTAGATCAGAGGATGGAATAGATCCATCATTCAGGTGAGTGACATTATGCACTGCTTAGAAAGTGTCTTATTCTTGATCTACCAATTAGTTCTTTGTTTGGTTTATCATCTGAAAACAAAATTCTACTGGATGCAGGTCTCCATTCACCAGGAAAGGATATAACACCAGGGCATGGGAAAATACCATGCCGGAGTCTGACATATCCTTTGTAAGCAGTGGAAGGCCAAGTACAGACTTCATGTTCTCTGCATTGTACTCAGATTCCGGGATATCCAACTCCAACCCTCGGCTATCATATGGCTCGGAGGCAAGGCTGTCATATGGCTCAGACTCAAGGCTATCTTATGGCTCAGATACAGACGTAAACTACAGCTTTGAGTCGATGCATCTCACAAGAAGGTCTATGGATATCAACACCCCTCCTGATTTCTCATTCGAGAATGAAAAGCTTTCTTCTTCTACATCGCAAGCCGTGGTAAGGACAAGCAAACAATGTGCATTTGTATTTTTTTCTGCAGTACCTGTGTATAAGTCTTAGTCTAGAGATGTATTAGTAACACGTGTTCTCCACTCTCCTTACTATCTATAAGCTTTCTCGAAATCAAATTGATCAAAATCCAGCCGTCATATAGTAACTGCATGCATAACTAGTTCCTTAGCTGACAAGGGTCCAAAAGAAGTTCATAACCTAGGTATATTTTGTCAAAAAGAAAAAGGGAGGATTTTAAAGATTTGTTTGTTCTTTGAAGTAAAGCCATTTTATTTTCACTCCTGCACTGCTTAGACTCCCCTGATTGTACCTGTCTTATATTCTGCATATTAATGAACATTCAATAAATGGATGAATAATCAATGATGGAAGACTTGGTCTAAGTAAGTGTATCCCTTTACAAGAGAAGGGAATATTTCTAAATCCTAATTGCAATTACCATGCGGATAATCGTGTGCTGCAATTACAGGATGATATAGAGGCTGAAATGAGGAGATTGAAGCTGGAGCTCAAGCAAACAATGGAAATGTATAACACAGCCTGTAAAGAAGCACTAACAGCACAGCAGAAGGTATGAATTAATACCTTGTTTTTATCTCTAGAAAAGCTCAAGAATATCTGATACGTATTTCGGATAACAGGCAGTAGAACTTCAGCGTTGGAAAATGGAGGAAGAGAGGAGATTGGAAGAGGCAAGGCTTGCCGAAGAAGCCGCCTTGGCAATTGCAGAGAAGGAGAAGGCCAAATCTAAAGCAGCCATTGAGGCTGCTGATGCACAGAAGAGGATTGCAGAGCTAGAAGCACAGAAGAGACTAAGCGCAGAAATGAAAGCACTTAGAGAAGCAGAAGAGAAGAAAAAAGCACTCGATGCTTTATCACACATAGATGTCAGGTATAGAAGGTATTCAATTGAGGAGATTGAATCCGCAACGGATTTTTTCTCAGAGTCGCTAAAGATTGGAGAAGGCGGTTATGGTCCAGTTTTTAGGTGCCTCTTGGACCACACGCCTGTAGCAGTGAAGGTTCTTCGTCCTGATGCCGCACAAGGAAGGTCACAGTTTCAGCGAGAGGTAAGCATAGAAACAAAACACTAGTTGCATTCATGCAGCACCTCACCATAAGGAGATTTTAGTTTCCTTACTGCACAAGTCATGCTACATGGAACATAAGTGTATTTTGTACGCATCAAATGAGTGAATCAAATGTTTCTGGACATCAATATTATAACTAGACATCATTGTATCCTACGTCTACTTGAACCGTACATGTCTGTATATCTAGTTGAATTGTTTGAATGAATGTTACAGGTTGAGGTACTGAGCTGCATACGGCATCCGAACATGGTTCTCCTCTTAGGGGCCTGTCCAGAATACGGCTGCCTTGTGTACGAGCACATGGCTCATGGAAGCTTGGACGATTGCCTCTTTCGCCAAGGCAACAATGCCCCTCTTCCTTGGCAGCTCAGGTTCAAAATTGCGGCCGAGATTGGCACCGGCCTGCTGTTCCTCCACCAGACGAAACCAGAACCTCTGGTCCACAGGGACTTGAAGCCAGCCAACATCCTTCTTGACAACAACTATGTTGCCAAGATCAGCGACGTTGGTTTGGCCAGGCTAGTCCCTCCATCTGTGGCAGACGCCGTGACTCAGTACCACATGACATCGGCTGCCGGAACATTCTGCTACATTGATCCTGAGTACCAGCAGACTGGAATGCTTGGGGTGAAATCTGACATATACTCCCTTGGGATCATTTTCCTGCAGATCTTGACAGCAAAGCCACCAATGGGATTGGCCCATAGCGTCGAGGGCGCCATCGAGAGAGGGACATTCACTGAGATTCTTGATCCATCCGTGACTGACTGGCCGGTAGAGGACGCCTTGAGCCTCGCGAAGATGGCGGTCAAGTGTGCCGAGTTAAGGCGGAAGGACCGGCCTGATCTTGGCAAGGTCATCATGCCAGAACTGAACAGGCTAAGAGAACTTGCTCAAGATAATAACTTGTATGCAATGTTAGGCAAGTGTGGAGAATTGCCTCGCCAGAGACAAGTTTCTTTGCAGATGGTACGTTTTTTCTCTATGCTCTTTGGTTTAAATATGAAATCCATTCAAATTGCCAATGCTTAAGCTTTTTGATAGAGGTAATTCTTAACATAATATCATATATCATAGCTTCTACTACCAAGTAGTTTAGAGTGAAAAGTTGGTCCCTTTCATTAGAGTGGGAAGTCTCACTCTTAGTCCTTTAATGTTTTTTATAACATAATGCTGAGATGGTTGGCAATGTGGGGTCCAAAAATGATGGTTCTTGGCATATGTTCTGATTTGTCTGTACAGTCCACCTCTACCCAACAACTTAAGTTTTTGGGAGAAATGATTTTTGACATTCGTGTTATTTATGTGATTCCGAATAACTAGCTTCCAATAATGAACTTATTATCATAATCCTCGCCTCTCTATTTTGCAGGATGAAGGATGTCCTCCAGTTAACACATCATCAGTTGGTTATTGACAAGTCAAAACAAGACCTTACTGAGAAAAAAAAACTCAATTTTTTTATTGGATTGATCTCCAGGATCGAGTGTAAATTACTTAGGTGGATGTATGTAATAGCATTCTTGATTCTCCATTTTGTGTTTTTTTTCTATTCTTCTCTTTTTTCCTCAATATGCAGCAAAATGTTGAGTATCACACAACCCAAAACCAGGGTCTCAAAATGTAATTGGGCAAGAAAGCAAGAAAAAGTGGTGCTAATTATGCTATCACCTTCTTAAACGACAAGAGAATTCACATATACTCGTGAACATATTTTTTTCATATACAACTCAATGCATATTGTGTCAGTTGTGGTAGTTAATAATTTAACATTCTCTCTTAACTATAACTGACGTACACAGATTAAACCTGATGTGCATTGTTCGTATCAATTTTTTTTTTTGGGTAATCAAAATTGTGGGATAATGCTTTCGCAATTTTGAGAGATGAAACATTAAAAATTATTTTTCCACTCAATAAATGTATTTCATGATAATCAAACATGTGATCTTTATTGGAAGCCAAATGGTTTACCACTTGTCTAACAACTTGATGGTATGTACATCATGTCGCGTATTTGTATATGGTAAGGACTAAGGAGTAACGAAATAGGACGGGAAAGTAAAAAAAAAGGTAAAATAAAATAGAATATGTCTCTATTTTAATAAAAGGCCTAAATATGTTTTAGGACCTAATAAATTTATGAGATTTAATTTAGATTCGCACAATTAATTTTTAATTTTGGTTCAAACATATCATAAATAAATTGTATGATTTGAGTTCATTTCATTAATCGAACTCTGTTAACTGTTGATGTGGTTAATGGAGTGTCATGCTAGCACCATCATGTCAGCAAAATAAATTTACGTAACCCATACCTTGACCCGGCATGGCAAAAATACCCACAAATCCGGATATCTACAGATATTACCCATGACGGGTATGGGTATGCCAACAATTTTCGTACCCATGAGGACAGGTATCCATATCCATTTACTAATGTGTATGAATACGAGTGTTGAGGTACCCAACCCATAAATACCCATTAATTACTCATTAATATATAGAATTATGTCAAAAAATTTACATATATAAATATAGAAGCTAAAAACCCTAATTTATTTTTATTTACAACGTTATTGAATTTTTATTATGTATTTTGTTAATTTAATTTGCGATTTGTTAGTAGTAGTATTGTAATATATTATATTTGATACTGATTTTTATAAAAATTTTCCTTTTTTTGAATTGTTTGCAAATTTTGCGGATACTCACATGGATTCAAATCTTTGTGGATAAGGGTACGTGTAGCAAAATAATAAACAAGTATGGGTATAGGTATGGGTACGAGCACAAGTAGCAAAATATTAAAGGAGTATGGGTAGTGGGGAGCATGCACTCGTACTTATGGATACTCATTGTCATCCTTACACATAACCCATTATTTGACCCGAATTTGCCGCCAAATCATGACTCATCCACCACCCAAATTTGGGTCAAATAGCAAGTTATGGGTCAAGTTTAGACTGAAATAAGAGTCGAGTGGGTTTATTTTGCTCTCATGACATTGCTGATATGACAATTTGTTAGTCATATCAACCGTTAACATAGTTCCATTATTGGTAGGAACTAAAATCATAGAGTTCAACTAATGCCAAGGATCTAAACCTTGTAATTTATAATATGTTTGGACCAAAACTAAAAGAAAAATAAATTTAGAGACCTCAACCAAATCTCAAAAATTTATCATGGACCCCGAAATATATTTAAACTTGAATAAAATATTTGTCCCCCTTTGACTAACTCTTTGTTTGGATAGAAGGGACAATAAATAAAGAGTTTGAGTGGTACAGGAAGAAATTTATAGTTACTTCTCTCGTTTTGAAATCATGCAAAATATTTTTATTTTCTTGTTTCCTTCTCATCACCCAAAAGAGGGTCAAGTATGCAATATGGGGTTACTGGTACGGCATTTACACTGATACTGATAAGAATGTATTCAATCTGTGTGTGTTGTGTGTCCTTGATACAATGAGATAATCATTATATATTGGCTATGGAAAGAATCAAATCATAATAAAGTAAATCAATATAAAATCAGACTAAATTATTCCAAGATTAATGATATTAATTTATTATAAATATATTCTAACACCCTCTCAATGTAAAGCTCATCTAGCTTTAAGTTTGTCACAATTTAATGACTATAGTGTCTGCATGGAGGTGGACAAGTCCTATCCGCACGGAGAGGAGTAGGTTGTATTTGAATGGAGGTGGATGATTTCCTAGAAGCAACCATTGAAGTTCCTAGTTCCTAGAAGTTTTAAACCTTGCTCGGGCCTCCTCGATCTTCCTTCAATGTCTCAACGATTGACTATAAATCAAGTCCCAACACAAGAACAATATAAAAACAAAGAAAACACTTCAAGACAGAAGCAAATCGAAGTCATAAGATTATATCAACAAACTCAATTAGAGTTTAATCGATGCTTAACCATCTTAAACTCTAAGGCAACAAACTAAACCAAAGCTTAACCATCAAGACAGAAGCCACAACTGAGACTTGACCACCAAGACAGAAGCGATTACAAAGATATAAGGCTAACAAAATCTTAATCAAAGCCAACAAGTAATCTTTCACATTTGAACACAATGGGTGAAGTTGCAGTGAAGTCATTCCGAGTTGTGATACTTAATGAACTTGCGTCACGACCATCACTGGTCGTGGCAAGGGTCGTGTCGCTCTCTAGACTGGTATCTCGAGTCGTGTCATTTGCTGAACTAGTAGCATGAGCCATTTCAGGGCCCATTCCAATTTCTAGACGCCAATCTCGCATCGCGTCATGACCCCCTGACGTTGGTATTGGGTTCTTTTAAGCAAGGAGGATCAAGCTCAATCATTGGGTCATCATGTGCATCACCCTCTTTCATGTTCTCTTATGCAAGAACGGTGTTAAAAGGAATTCATCCTCAATAAATTTTACATCTCGAGAGACAAAGAAAACTCATTTTTCTAAATCAAAAAGTTTTCACCCTTTTTGCCCATGCAGATGTCCGACAAACATGCATTTTCTACTATGACTGTCAAACTTATCCCCTTTTCGATTTTGATTATGAGTATAGCACAATGACCCAAACACCCTCAAGTGTTCATAGGAAAATGGATAGCCATGAATTAGTTCATACACGTCTTGCCATTGAGCACTGACAATGTTGTGTGCTTAATCAAGTACCCTGCAGGTAAGACGCACTCACCCCAAAAATGAAGAGGGAGCTTCCCTTGAAATCGTAGTGCTCAATCAACATTTAGAAAATGTCAATGCTTTTGTTTTACTCTCCCGTTCCGTTGTGGTGTCTCGATACACAAAGTTTGATGAACAATTCCATGTAGCTGAAAATATGGGCAAACATGTGAACTCTATTCCATTGTCAATGCGCACTATTTTGACATGTTTATTATACTATCTTTCAATGAAAACGAAAAAATTGATCATCGATTTTGACACTTCATTCTTTTCTTTCAACAAGTATATCCACACGGTTTGAGATCAATCACCAACTAAAGTTAAAAAAAAAATATGATGCACTATAGGATGAAGGTGTTCGGTAAGGTCTCTACAAATCACAATGGATTAAATAAAAAATATTTGAGGCTTGAAACTCACTTAAAGGAAATTTATCGCTTCCTTGTTTTTCTCTTTCACACATGTAGCAGACTTTAATGAGTCATTCACTTTTACAATCACCATTGATCTTAGGAAGCATTTGAACAACCTTGAAAATGAAGATGCCCCATTCTCTTATACCAAAGTTCAAGTAGATTTTCTTTGCTAGTTTGACAAGCTTGAACATTGCTTGCCCAACAATACAAGCAGATCCCATATTTTCGCTCACCTGCTCTGATCAACATCTTGAAAGTGGGTTCCAGTATAACACACAACATGTCAGTGAATTGTACCACACATTTTGCCTCAACAGTCAGCTGCAACACAGAGATCAAAGTGCATTTTAATTTTGGCACATATAAAACATTTTCAAGTTTGAGTCCTCCATCAAGGATCATTGATCCTTTCTTATTGGCCAACACACGTTCTCTGTTGAGCAGCCTTACTGGGTAACTATGTATAGTCCGTTCTTCAAATAGGTTTGTCAATGTCCCTGTCATATGATTAAAAGCACCACTGTCTATCAACCACATATTTCAAGCTTTATTATTAGTCATCTTTTCAGTCTCATTGGTTTTTTTTAGGGCTGTCAAAATGAGTCCGGCCCTCGAGACTGACCCATTTACTTAGTTAAATGGATGGACCAAACGTTTAAAGTCCGGCCTGCGAATAGCAAAAACTCATTATGGCCCAGCCCCTTTAGTCTAGCATGTTTAACCTGCTGGCCAAATTGGCCCGTTTAGTGTTAAAATAGGCATAACCCCACGAACTAACCCCGTTTACCCGCATTAAATGGATGGACCAGATGTATAAAATCCGGTCCACGAATAATAAAATCTCGTTAAGGCCCAACCTGTTTAACCTTAAGTGGACCGGGCCTAAATGGGTCGAGCTAGCCCGTTTGACAACTCTAGTTTTTCGCGAGTTCAACATCTTCATCGGGTCCAGCCACTGTTCATTGCTCAGACCTGCTACCTCATGTCTCTTGCTTTATCTTCCCGAGGCACTGGCACGGTTTGTGCCAACATGTACACCATTTGCGTGAATCATTTAGCATTTCCATTGGTTTCTCTGGTTGCTTCTACCATCGTTCCTTGGGTGGTCAACCCACCATTCGGGGTTGTCACTTGTGTTCATCTTACAAGGCGATGAAGTCTTCTTCATTCCATCACCCTGAGATTTCAAGCTTCTATCTTTATAGGTTTTCTCTTCCATTCGTGTCATCGCAGCAATGAAGTAATTGTCTTTGCATTTGTCAGATATCAAAGTCTAACAAGGTCTAATACTATACTAAGAATGTATTCAATTTGTGTGTGTTGTGTGTGCTTGATACAATGAAATAATCATTATATAATGTTTAGAGATAGAATCAAATCATAATAAAATAAATCAATATAAAATCATATTAAATCAATCTAAGATAAATTTAAGATATTAATTTATTATAAATATATTCTAACGGATACAGTTCATATTTTTGATATTATATATCTATATTACTACTACTACTTGCTTAGTTTTTGAAACCAATTCAATTTGGGAAAATGAGTGGTAAGGGCCACTAAGGATGCCTAATTAAGAAAAATGACTAACAACTTTTAGATTATTAAGAATAACCGTTAATATTTTTAATTAAAAGGCATTTGTTTTAAGGTATAATTGAACATTCTCGGAAATGTTGACTTGGCAATATTTTATTTGTGCATTTATTTTAAGGTATGCAAATTTATGCTCGGAAATAAATCCTTTCCAAGAAACTTATTTACTCAAATTTCTATCACTTTTCGTTCTCACCTTAGGGGTTGGGAATACTTTATTCCCATGTCTTGAGAATAAAATTAATGTATGAAAAGACTAATTTATCCTCATTATTATTTGGTTTTCCTCCTCAATTGTTTTTCTTCTTGGTGCTTATTTTTCCGTGGTTACACTATTTACACCCGTATATGTAGCCATCTGCAATACTCCTTGAAACCACATAGAGCTAGCATAGCGTTCGTCGGAGCTTTTCACTATTATAACCCCATTGAGCCAGCCAGTGATTCATTGTGCGTTCTTCATTGTGAGTACGTTTTTCTTTTCTACGTACAATTTGTTTCAACGTTTTTCTTTTCTACGTACAATTTGTTTCAATTTCAATTCTTATGAATGTCCATGCTCTGATTTGTTTGAATTTCTTTTTTTTTTTTGTCATCTATTAGGTATATCTTTTTTTTTTGTTGCCCAAGAAGTGTCCATCGCCAACAGCAACTAATCTCCCTTCAAGGCTTCGAGATCACCGAAGTGGGTATGTCTCTCCCAACAAAGTATTTTCCATACGTAGCGCCAAGAATCAAACCTCTAACCAAATGTTTGAGAAACTCAGTTATCTACCAATTATGTTTTTGTTGGTATTGACGATATCATATGTGTTATTGTTTATTTATTTATTTATTGAATTCGTTTAATTTCTAGCTTTATATTGTTTAGTACAAGTTGAAAAAAATTGCAAATTTATAATTTTAATTTTTTAGAAGTGTAAATTTTTTAAAATAATAAGAAATAATGTAATTAAACCTGTGTATTTTGATAATTGACATACATATTCGTAGAAATATGTAATATCAACCAAACATGTTTGTAATTTATTCTTGGGAATCTAAAAGATATTCCTAGAAATTTGAATTTTGAAAATAAAATTTCTTACCCCAAAACAAACGCCCCCTTAGAGAGAATGACTAAATTTTGTTTAACACTTGATAATAATACCCTTTACTAGTCAATATTAAATCATTGTATTCAATAAATAAAAATTAAATCTATTGAGCCTAAAATACTCATTCAAGAGTTGATCTCGTGAGCATGAACATTAGATCATGTACTAATATCACTAAGCTACACATATATTTGTAACATTTATGTCTTTTATTTAATATAGTTTACTTATTTATTTAATTAAATTTAGTTCAAGCATTTCAACTAATAATCCATTAGTTATAATATATATATATATATATATAATACCTAAAGTATTATTAAAAATGGGTTCAAAATATGTGTTATTAGGTGCGTCTATTTCAACTTATTTGATTAAAAAAATCACTTTTTTTGCTAAATTAATCAGTTTTCGTATATTCAAATAATTTTTAAAAAAATAATTTGAATTCTAAAAAAACTATTCTTTTTTTGTTTTAAGTAGAATCTAAATGAAATAACTTCTTAAAAAAAATTGATTTATCAACTCTAAAACAAAAATTATCTTTTTAATCACATTTTTTAAGTTGAAATAAATGCATTCATTATCTTATGATATTCTAATTTTATATATATATATAAACATGTTAAATTTCTAATTATTTATGTTATTTCATTATATTTATGAGTTTAAATGTATTTTAATATAATTATTTAATTATATCCGGTTCAGCTATTGAACCGATGACTTATGGGTTGAATCAGTGCCCCAGTAACCTAGTATTTCGGTCGAGCCACCGATGGAAATGCTTGAACTAAATTTAATTAAATAAATAAGTGCAATTATATTAAATAAAAGTCATACATGTCACAAATATATGTGCTAACTTAATGGTATTAGTACACGATCCAATGTTCATGGTCACAAGCTCAATTCATCTTGAATGAGTTTTTTAGACTTTTGTTTTTTGAAAAAACTAATTTTTCCCAACAACTTAGCAAGCAAAACATGCAGTTTGTTCAGGGTTTATATACCGATAATTAGTGTTTAGCTACTAATTAAGTTAATTATATTAATCCCTCAAAAAATTAATTATATTAATAATAATTAACAATTAAGTTCTTTCACTGATACTATGTTAAACTTACAATTTTGAATTTTGATTGAATCCTGAGTCTTGAATGAGTTTATCTCCTCAACTTAAATTTAACTACAAAGAGTTAATATGATCGATTTTTGACAATTTAACAGGTAATTTCTACAATTTTTTCAGGAGGGGCAGGTGCACGTTCTAATGCGTAACCCTAAGTTGAGCAAAACTCATTCCTAACCTAGCTTTGGTCTCCTACTCGCCCATTGCAAGCATAATATTAACATCGTGGAAATGTAAATATAAACCAGCTAAAATGAGTCAAGCACAACTCACTTTCATGCTGGATCAGCGGTTGTGTTAATAGCATAGGCCTGGTTTAGTTTTTATATATATATACACATACATACATATATAAAATAAAACAAGTTTTGTATCAATATGTTTCTTCTTTGTTTTCCATTGTCAAATTTAATTCAATATGCAGATGAACCCTTGGCCGGGTATCGCAATTGCCCAGCTAATAATAGCTTACATGGTAAGAATAATGATAACATAGACTAAATTTATCATGAGTTTTATACATGTCAGAATATCATTCATTAAAAATATCTATAATTATAAATATATAAATGTCATAGAAACCATTCATTGATACACTGTCACGTGTAAAATTCATAATCAAACCCCCCGTTCATATTATTCTTACTGCTCATATAGGTACGAGTGTACAGTTACTTCCACTCCTCCCCTTATCAAGAAGTATTATTATACGTCAAGACATTGCATCAAAAACCTGAGTAGGAAATCATTAATAAAATGAATGCAATCCTTGATATAAATTGTTCAGTTCTAAGAATGAGAAAAGAAATGATGCATCATGATAAAGCAAAGCTTATGCGTAGTGGTTGAAAGACATTCAGGCCCCTCAACACAAGGAAAAGTTAAATATCGCAATAAATTTAACTAGTATGTATCACTGCTGATACAACGTTCTATGAACATCAGTATTTGATCCATAAAAGAGCAGATATTCTGCCTTGTAGACCACGTAATGAAAATTAAGAGTCGTAGAATTATCAAAATTACAGAGTCAATACTTAATATACAATACCGTCAATAAAAGAACTACCCAAACATTAAAAAAAAAAGAAAAAAGAATTCAATGCCCTTTCTAGCAAAAACCCAAATAGTTCCCTTTTTCTAAGTCATCAAACATAGTAGAAAAATACAAATTACAACAAGAGATAAAATTTTACTTAAATAACAAGCCGCAATAACTCAATCAGAAAAACCCAGTTTGAAAAGTAGGATGTGCTGTGGGGAAGCATAAGAAATGAGACTCTGGTTATATTCCCCCGGCAGGCAACAATGCAACGGTGAATTTGCATTGGCCAATGTTCTCAACGATAGTACATAAGCTGCTGTCTTGATGAATTACCAGTATATCCATCATACATGGCTTGAGATCCCGCCGAGTTTATGCCCATTGAAGCAGGAGCTAGGCCATGTTGCCCAGTCATTTGCAGAAGAGCTTGACCCGAAAGGCCAGATACGGCGGCTTGACTCAAGGCCAGCTGGCGCTGATAAGCCAACAACTCAGCAGGAGAATAGCCTTGGTTCATTCCTGCAGTGGGGAGTACTTGATATGGTTGAGCAGGAGGGGGCAGTGGATTTGAAGCTGTTCCAGGAGGAGTTGGCTTGCTACCCCATGAACACTGCACAAATCAATTAAAATACATATTATTCAGTGAATACTTAGTGGCCATTTAATTTCATGTCATGGTGCTTAGAAATGCATCACATCCATGAAATATTTAAATTGCATTTGGAATTCAATTCAGTAAGATTTTGACTTTCCATTCGACAATATAAAACCAGGCCATCATTCATAACGAGTGGAGGAATGCCAGAAAGTATGGCCTTCATGCCATCTAAATCCCACCCCCCCCAAACAAAAAAAAAAAAAAAAAANTAATTTCTAAGTCATCTTCACTCTGCATAAAAGGACCTATGGCTAACACAAGTGGAGGCAATTATAAAGGAAAAACATCAACCCCAGCACTGATATGGCAATTATTTTGATTACCAGATAAGCAACAAGTGGAAAATTTCTCACCTTCATAGACTTCCCACGAACTATTCTTCCATTAGCCATCTGAATGGCCAATGCTGCTTCCTCGTGAGTGTTGTACCTGACAAATCCAAAGCCTTTATCCCTCTGAACTCGAACCTCCTCAATAACACCAGCCCCCAGTACATGGAACTGACAATGGAGTTCAGTTTGTGTCACCTGTAACCTCAAACCACATTTGTAGAGTTATGACTAGTTACTCATAAAGAAACTTATGAAGTGAACCAATCATATTTCATAATGTGCAAGAAATTTCAAGACAGTCTGATACTTGGACCAGTTTCATACTGCCAGTGTGCCACAGATTTGACAGACATTCCTCAATAAGTAGATGCAAGAAAAGAGTACTAAAATTAGATCAAAATGTCAGAAAATGTCACTACTCTGCACCATGATTTTGAATGCAGAACAGTCACAGTGAGTTCTGCAACCACATCAAACACCAAAATTGTGGTAGACAACAGCCACAATTCTCCTCGAATCATGGATGCTCTTTTTATTTTAATTGAGGTCAGATCCACAACGAGAGAATAAAAGAGACTAACGAAAATGTGAAAAGTGAACACATGTGACTGATTACTGTTCTTCAGATGCCATGGCACTTTGTTCTTTTGGTTACAAGGTCAGAAGATCAAATGAGGGGAAAGGTAAGTGATACATGCACAAGGGGGGTAAAAAATAATAAATAAATTGAACATTACATCACTAGAGGACAAGATGAAAATTTCAACATGCTACAAATTGACGTAATCTTATTCAGACCATGTTGGGTCATTATCTTATTTTAGTTGTGTTTTGTTTATTTATTTTAAGTATTTAGAGTATTTAAATTTGTTTTCTTTTATTAGTCCAATCTTAGGTCTATTGTTATGGGGCTTATCTTTAGTTTAAATTATATTTATCTTAGTTTAAATTAGGTTTATCTTTTGTTTTATCTTTAAATTAAATTTGAATCTAATGTATAAATACTTTCATTTAATGAGAAACAAGAAGCAGAGTATTTTTTACAGTAAAAATGTGAGAATTTTCTCCTCTTGTTCTTCAATGAACATGCTGAACTTATCAATGAATAATTCCATTGTGGCGTTCAAACATTTGGTATTCTTGATTCTTGTTGTATCATATACAAGGGTTAAGAATCCTCTTATCCCAATTATCTACGTTCCTAAGAACAGGTTCCTTAGGGGTTTAGTATGGAGAGTTTTTATCCTATTCTTTGTTTTGAGTCAATGTGTGTTGGGGTTTCGGGATCATTATATCCTTGGGGTTCCACATTAGTAAGTGTGGTGTATGACATTGAGACTGAGGTGCTCCTAAGGAAGCTGGGTTACTATTGATAGATTCAAAGACATTTTGAACAATAAAAAGAATATCATATCACCCAGCCCAAATATAAGTGACAGCTGATCAAATAAGTATAACCCTAAAATAAGTCACCCAGCAAAACTGGAAAAGTTATCGCAATCCACCCAACGACCATGTATTGAATAAACAAAAATAATAAATCTTTTTTCCTTTTAACAAACAGATATTAAAAAAAAATTTAAAAATTATCTCAGTAATTTAGAGGTAGTTGTTATCATTCTAAAGCCTAGTCAAAGGGTTTAAAGTTCAGACTAGGAGCATCGTGAGAACGAATCAAACAAGAAATAAATATAAATAGATAAGGAAAAATTGGTGTGGTATAAATTAAGTTCAATCTTGCCTCAATAAATAACTCCTAATATTTTATAGAACATATATTTAACAAAATCCAGCATCGGTTGGAAGTATGATACATGTCCAAAATTAAACAAACCAATAAACACCCAGAGTTGACTTAGACTGGCCAAGTTATAATTTGAGTGAACACCAAGCACAAATTATGCTTGAATTTATTTATTATTTTTATATAAAATTATTCTTGAATTTTGAATAAACTAATTTGAGGTGTTGTCGATTATAACGATTAAAAAGGTCTAGGCATGTCTATATCCCTAATCACATGTAACTAGGCACTCAAGCAGTTGAAAAGATTGTAACAGAAAACTATTGTGCAAACACTGAAAATTTTCTGGCACTTCGGTTTCATTGGTGTCAAACTGATAGTGATATAACAAAACCATAAATACAAGGGTATTCAGAAATACATCATTGAAAAATATACACATGCCATAAAAATTCCTCCGAAGTTATTTTTAAAGCTTATTCTAGCAAACCACACCAGATACTTAAAAACTTCTCCATATTTTTTAACAAATGAATGAGATTAATTTTTGTACAAACAATAACCATGACATTTTATTCTTCAACTATCACAACTTACATCATGGGGAAGGTTGCCGACATAAACAGTGGTGTACGCAGGATTGTTTTCAGGAGCATCCTCATTGTTGCCATTATCTTGGCCTCCATCTGCGGAGCACATAAAAAGAATTGCAATTATTATTTTGGATAAAAAAGAAAAAGAATTACAATTATCCATCAAGAATCTTAAATTTCCTGAAAGTGCATGGAAAACAGAGAAGAAAATGAAGTTGTAGAATAGGGGGTGAGGAACCAAATCAAAAGTAAATCTAGTCGTTGTAATCATTAAATGACTCTATAAGCATAGATACAGAAACACTATTCCAAAGAAGTAATGGATAATGCATATTGCCAAATAATATTAGAATACCATGTAAACAAGGAAACCTTGCTAAAATCCCACTCAAACAAAATTAACTTCACTATTTCTGTCTATCTTAGCTATTCTATCTGGTCTACCATTTCTTTTGAACACATTGTGATATAAGTGGCACACACACTATATCACACATGTATATATTTTTTATAAGAAAGGCAAGGCTTGTGTCTAATAAATGTGAACTACCAAAGTCAAAAATACACATGCTATCAGAATAGACGAGGTCTGTTACACATTTTGAATAAGTAAAACATCACTCAGCAACAATGTATGTAAAACAAATTCAAACCAATGTAATATCCCCAGTCTGGAAAAATAACGAAACTTAAACCAGAACTTTCATTTATATTTTCATGCTTCATAGATACAGGCGGGCACCCAGATATTTAGAAAGGTACATGATACCTGAAGATCCATTAGTAAGCACAACAGCATTTTGGTTGTCATTGTTCTTCTCTTCATTGGAGCTGCCACTAGCACCCTTAGTTGCCCAATTGCATCGTATCTGCCTATTTCCCAGCCATTTACCTATAAGAAGCAGAAAACACCACAAGTTGGTAGGAACAAAAGTAAATGACAAGAGAAGCAGGAAAAAACACAGGAGGAGATGATGAAATGCCTACCTGTCATATCATTGATGGCACTTTGTGCATCCTGCATATCAATTGCATAAAGATATTGTTAATGATAATTTGTGGCGGTTGAGTTTTGCCATGTGATTAGTGTGTGGTTATGGAAGCATAAGATCTTACAAAATAGCTAAGTATTAATTACCTATTCTGAAACTATGCATGTATTATTTCCCTAATGACTATATATATTGATTCTGGGCAGCCTAATAACCTAAGCAGTTCTGCCACACGTACCATTTCACTTCTATTTTATTCCCTAAAAATTTAACAGACATCTAATTCATCACATACTTAACATAGCTACACCAAGCTAGTTTAATTTTGCGTATTTCGGTCTAGTTTAATTTGGAACATTACATTTCACTGATTTTTTTTAAGACTTATTATTCTTGTAAAATACTACATCTAACAAAATAAGGAAAAAAGAGATCTAGAGTAACAATAATTATCTTTCAAAAAAAAAAAATTTTAAACTTCGCAGAAGGGTTCTTTGGTTATCTCTCCAATACATTGCAGTATACAGAATAAGCAATACCTGATGATCACGGAAAGCAACAAAACCATATCCTTTTGAGCGGCCAGTTTTGTGATCCCACATGACCCTTGCATCACTGAAAATAATAATATAGTAGATGAAAAGTAAGTTCCATGACCAAAATATATTGCATGACAGAGTGACTAATTGAAGAGTTAATTTCCCCACATCAATTACTGGTCTTCAACTTGTCACTACTAATAATGACTACAGTACAATCACCATCACAAAGAAAAGAATACACCTTGCTCTGGTGAACATAATAATTGCAATAAAGGGGGGGAAAGCAATGAGGCACTCACGAACAACTAGGATAGACTGAGAAGCATGCAAATAAAGTTGCATCAGTAACCTCTGGACTCAAATCACCGACAAATATATTGTAGTGCCCTGATGATTTTAAAATAAAATTAAAGGAAAATACAATTGAAAATAAAAATTAAAAAAATAATGCCCCCAAAAAAGCAAAATAATCAAAAGTCAGCCAACAATAAATGACTGCGCTTAAAAGTAACCTGAAGTATCTTCCCTACTGCTATTGGCATATGCCCAATTCACCTTAAGTGCTTGACCATATCTGCAAGAGGAAATAAAAAGAAAATAAATTAATGCAGTGTTGCAACAAATTGAGGAAAAATCTAAGAAACTTGTCAAGATTGCATAATTTAAACAGCATTCCTGGAGCCATGACAGTAATATGTGCATTGCTAACTAAGTGTTAGGTCTATTAGTAAGAATGACTGAACAAGTGAAAAACAACAATAATTCCTCTATCTCCAGAATAGCCAGATGGAGAACACCTTTGCAATTCACATGCCATGCAAATATGCAATAGATCCAAAATAACCATGTATGAAATGTAATGCTTACAGCTGCCGTCCATGCAGTGTCATTATTGCAAGAGCTGCAGATGCCCGATCGTGGTAGTCCACAAAACCGTAAGAGGACTGCAACAGTGATGTCACCAATAAAAAAGGGCAAACAAATCAGCAGACAAAAGAAACTAGAGCATAGATAATAGGGATAAATACAAGGACAACAATATAGCATATGCAGATACTAAATCAAGAGCCACTATCGGGATTCTGCTCCCCCGCAGCAAAACTGATGACTGTCAATTTGACAATTTAACACACAACGTGATCTAAAGCAATCTATGACCTTCTTAGCTGCTGCATTTTCTCTCTCTCAAGCTCTCAGCTTTCAGCATACACTAATCCAAGTTAGAGAAGCCCTCTTACACTGCCAAGGTTGGTAAACATCATAATAGACAAGTGGTCATATATTTGGACAACAAGGAGAAGGTACTACCACCCCCATTCATCACAAGAAGAGAGGATTTTAAAGAACAAGGTTAGCAAAAACCTGAATTCTTTGTTATTAAAGGTTGGTCTCACCAAACAATTGTTTTACTGATGACACGTTTTATAGGAATATGATGCATATAGGGAGGATGAGCCTTGGCACAAAGGTAAGGTTATTGCCTAGTGACTTGGAGGCCACGGGTTCAAATCCCGGAAACAGCCTCTACAATTGTGGGACTAAGGCTGCGTACATCTACCAGCGGGAGCCTCGTGCACCAGGCCGCCCTTTTTTTCTATGAGCATATAGGAGAAATACTTGGATGCTCATGGAGCACATTTAATGCATGTTCCATGAGCATCATGAACAATTGATATGAATTTATAGTGTTTAAAAAATATAACAAAAGCTAGTAATCAATGTTTCATGATGCTCATGGAGCGCGCACTAAATGTGCTCCATGAGCATCCAAGTATTTCTCTGCATATAGGAGCTCGTTTGGTTAGGGTTATGAAAAAGTACTTTTTCAAAAGTGGAACCAGAAGCAAGAGTAAAAGTAGAATCAAAAAGTTATTTTATGTTTGGTTATAATTATAGAAGTACTTATACTGTTTTACCATAATCAGAAGTTGTTGAGTTGTTTGGAAGTGAGGATATAGAAGTGCTTTTTTTAATAAATTACAATTGAAGACGCTTCTCAATAAATATGCTTGGATAAAGTGTCATAAATTCACATGGGAGGGAAGCAAGGGTATACATGCCATTTTGAAAAAACATCGAAGATATTTTTGGAAGTGAAGTTTGCTAAGCATTTAATGCACGTCTTTTTCTCTATTCTACTGTTTCTGCTTAAAATCAGAAGCAATTCTCTATCTACTTCTCAAAGTAAGCAAAAATCTTAATATTTTCGAACTACACTTTTTCGAGAAGCACAACCAAACAACTAAAACAAACTTCAAAAGTACTTAATCAAAATAAGTACTTTTTTCTCTCTCAAAAAGCACATCCAAACAGGCTCATCATTTCAGAACTCGAAACCTGTAGCCTTTGTGCAGTAAAGACTCCAAGAAGAGTTTCCTGAAAGAAACTATGGGTCAAGTAACTCTAAATTCTTATGCAAACCAGATAATTTTAAAAATCACTCATCAACCTTAAGAATCACCATATTCATAATTTCATATTATTAGTATTATAAAGGAAAAAAGAACACAATTGTTTTAATTTTTTGAGACAAAGCTTGTTTGAAGAGGTAGATTATGAGCAAAAATAAATCAATCATTAACAGAGAATAACAAGTTGAATAATGAGTCAAACCTTATCTTTTCTTATGAGCTTGCACCCAGCAAGAGGACCAGCACTCTGAAAAACTTCCGCAAGAAGCTTATCGGTGACATTTACATGTATATTTCCTACATAACTGAAAGCACATAGCCTCAGATTAGTTAGCTGTCAAAGTAGGAAAACTATACACTAATCTTGGTACAGTGGCTATTTAATACCACATTTGACTATTTAATACACTGTTATTTTTAAGAAATTTGCATAAACAGCTATAACTCGTACCAAATAGAAAACTGAGATACTTGGACAAAAACATAAAACCAAGGAGTAAGGACAACAAACATCTAAAACCAGGAAGAAATCCAACACTCACACACTACGGCATGCAGAAGTGTCAAAACCAGGAGGTAGATTTCCACTTGGAACAGGCTCCATCTGCAAATTTTCAAAACTACAAAGAATAAACAAAGGATAAAAAAAAGGAAGAAGAAAATAAGAGGTCTGAGCACCTATAAGAAGATACCCAGATTGAATCAAAGTGAGGAAGCAAAGACAAACCAAAATAAGTTACATAAAACAAGTTAGTTCATATCAACAATTGTAAAAAAATAATTCTTCAATAGTTAACCCATTGAGTGAGAAAACTCTCTGTATGCTTCTATGACTATGATAAATATTCTATACATGATTTTAACAAACTCCAACCTATTAAAAAAACTTTAGCAATCATTTCATTCTTTCTACTGGTATATCACATACCTCGAGGTCAGGATGAAAAGTAATTGCAAATTAAAAAATAAAACATATAATACTATTACTATTATCAGATATATAAGAAACAATTACATCAAACTGACCAAACATCAAACTGACCACCAGAACATCCGTTCACTGGGAAGACCATTATCAGCACACGATAAATATGCCAAAACAGCTGACTATAACAATTTAATGCAGCAGAAACCCTCAGTAGAGAATACTATATCGATAAGCACCAAATAAAGTTGAAATAAACACCACATTAATCCTTATTATTCATGAAAAATAAAGCGATGCACAATCTTGATATCAATTCTACAAGGCTGTGCCAAGTAGCAATAAGAGGCCCAATACAAAATCATAAATTAAACACTGAGATCATTTAAAGCAGGGAGGAGAGAAAAAAAAACCCTAGGTACACAACAAGAGCAATCAATGACACGGAAACCCTATATGTACACTATATGGTCCTATACCCTAATTTAGTTTGTTTTGTTCTTTTATTGAAACATAACACGCAATCGAACGCAGAGCAAAGGAACGTGGCATTGAATACATTTGGTGGGGGGGAGAGGAACCTGAGACATGGCAGCAGCAGCTAGCATGCCAGGGTGGTACATCTGCTGTTGCTGGAGCAAGGCTTGCTGCATGAGTGCTTGTTGTTGCTGCAACTTCAGCCTCTGTTGCATATTCCCCTCCTAATCCCGGCACAGCGAGAGAGAGAGAGAGAGAGAGATTCCGATCGCGACCTCCTGAAATTGGTGAGATTCCCGATTGATTCCTGAGAAGAAAAAAAAAAGCACGAACGGTGATTGAGAGAACCGAGATTCGGACGGAATGATTCCGAAATGGAAAAGGAATAATGGCGAGAATAATTGGAAGTAATCGCGAATCGGCAATTCGAATCTGCGATTGGGAAAAGGAGGAGGAATTTTGTTTCTCACCTAGAGAAGATGTGCGATGTTGGGGCTGGGGAGGATGGTCCCAATTGCGTGGCTAGTCTTTGTTTTTGGAATTCGCACTCTTTTTTATCTTTTTTATTTTTATTTTCCTTTTTTCACCCTTCCTTTCTCTTTCTTACTTCACTCCCATCCTCCAACCACATCTTACTGTAGTCTGTAGCTCAAGCCGGGGATACGGACCTTGTGGTCGGGTCGGGCTAAATCCGTTTTACTTTTTTCCCTCTAAATCTCAATGGTATGATATCGCCAAGCTAGCATGAGCTCATCCAATTCGAGAAGAATTATGTTTTGGCACTCATGTTTTTGTGGAATCATGGTTTGAGATTTTAATACAAGGTAAGTATTATTTTAAGTTAATTTAATTATAAAAAAAATTGTAAACCAATACATTGTTACACATACAATTAACACTTCTCAATTATGAATATCTTCATTCTTTTCTTTATGCCAAACACACTCTTGACTTAGAAAAAAATACTTAATTATAAAATGACCATTCATCCCATTAGTTTATTAAATCTAGGGGTGCATATGAGTTCAAGTACAACCAACTACCCATGAATTCAACCTAATTCAATTTTATGAGTTGGTTGAGGTCATTTGGTCAAAATAAGTAAAACTCGACCAATTCAATTATTAATTAAGTCAAATATCAAGCTTCATAAAATACACCCACAAACCCAACCCAGTGACTCGAAATTAAATGTTTTTTTATCTAACTTTCTCAATGACCCATAGGTCCAAACTTCCATCCATCATGCCTCCCGAAAAACAAAACTCCACCCATTAGATCGAATGCCATATAACACCCGAGCAGCTATTTGGACACCAAATGTGTTCAAACACCCTATATACACCATATATGGAAAGGAAAAAAAATAAAATTGTTATGTTTGGTACAATGAGTAATCTATCTGACACAACTAACATCAACGCGCGTGCATGTGGCATCAACGCCTATGCACGTGATATCAACGCACGTTAAGACAACATCAATATAATTATTTTTTTGTCTTTTAAACACATTCTCTCTCCGTCAAATCACACTCTCTCTCAATCAAGTGATATTGTCTCACGTCAAAAAGCAGACTCCCAATCTCTCACTTTTGTATACCAACATAATAGAACTAAACATCAACATCAACTTGATGTTTTTTTTCTCTCCAATATCAAGCTCATTCACCACATGAGTATCAATATAATAAAAATAGGTATTGATGGCTATAACTATTACGTTAATACATATCTATATTATGGTGATGCTCAAGTGTTTTAGAAATGGAGAGCAATAGGAAGAGTGCGATTTGATCGATTTGATTGAGAGAGTGTGTTAGAAATGGTCAAATTTTTTATTATATATTATGGTCACTACTAAATGCCAATGGTATGGGGTTTAGAATGTTTAGATATTTAGGTGTGAAAATAGAATTATTGAATAACACTCTCTTCACATCAAACTCATACTCAATACCTCACAAACTTTTTATTTCTCTCACCCTAACCCAATCCACCCACCGTCAAACAACTGCATGTATGTTTGGTTGCGCGGTGCAACCATTGAAAACCGATTTTGAGAAAGCAAAATTGATTTTGTTTGATTTGCATGATGTTTGGTTTTACTTTTGGCCAACTCTCAAAATCAACCCATGCATTCAAAATTAATTATAGGAGAAGTGATATATTCTCACTTTCACGATGAGTTAAAATCAAATGTATCATTGTTTATTATTTTTAATTGTAATTGTACTCATTTAATCTTCACATACACTACCTCAAAAGTTGTATAGTTTAGGGCATATTATTAGATTATAATATAAAATTGTGATAAATTAGCAATCAAAAACAGAACCGATGATTATGAAGGGTCGATGGAGATATAGAGAAATGTAGAGAATGAATAGAACAAATGAACTTCTATCACCAAGAGGGCATTGTGTTTCTTGTGGTGATTTCTGATCAAGCTAGTTTATAATCTATGAGATACAAGCTTGTATACACGCTAAGCTAGCCAACTAACCCAGTTTAACTACTACCAGAAAAAACTAATTAAGCTATAGAGTTGGTAACTAACTTAACGACTAAAACCGGTCAAGCTTATTTAGTCACGTGATGGCACTTGGTGAATTGTTTTGGTTGGATATAGATGTAACCCCTCCCCACAAGCTGGTTTGTAAATATCCTTAAGGCCAGCTTTGACAAGAGACGTGTAAAAGGACCAAGGTGCATGACCTTGGTGAATAGATTAACTGGTTGTTCTTTGGTGGAAATGGGCAGAAGATGTAGGAGGCTATTTGGGATTTTTTCACAAATTGTGTGGCAGTCCATCTCGATATGCTTAGTATATTCATGAAAAGCGGGATTGCTTGCAATATAAATTGTGGAGCGGTTATCACAAAATAGAGCCATAGGGCCTTGCTAAGATGAGTGTAAGTTTGTGAGTAGAAAACTGATCCACTGAGCCTCAGATGAACTCTGACCTATTGTGGGTTGTTTTTGTGCATTTCCATGAGATTAAATCCTTGCCAAGGAAGAAAGAGTGTTAAAGCAGGAACCCTAGTCAGCATCTGTGAAGCCCGTGATTTTGCAATAGGAAACAAGGGAAAAATTCCTTGGGCAGGAACTAATTTGACAAATATGAGGACTCCAAGTGCAGCTTGTCGGTGCTCTACCATAGGGTTGTCAAGATATTGAGATAATAGGCTAACAACAAAGGTTATCTCAGGCCTAATGTTTGTTAAGGAAAGTAATCTACCAATCAATCGCCTATAAGCAGTGGGATCCGGATGAGGAGCTGAACCAGACTTCTATAATTTAATACCAGGATCACAGGGCCTAGACACAGGTATAGATGATAAAATACCATCATCCTATAAGTTCAATGGCATATTTTCGTTGAAATAGTGTTATGCCTTGCTTTCTCCTAGCCACTTCCATTCCAAGGAAGCATTTGACATCTACCAAATCTTTGATAGTGAATGTGTCATTAAGGAATTATTTTAAAGAGCTGTTTTATTTAAGTCATCACCTATCATGAGTAGATCGTCTGCATAAACCAAAACAATAGTGAAGGATGTGTTTGTCTTCTTAACAAAGAGAGAGAATAATCAGCTTTTGACTAAACATAGCCATGTTGAATGAGGGTTGCAGTGAGCTTACAATTCCACTGACGGTTGGCTTGTTTTAAGCCATAAAGGGACTTTAAAAGCTTGCAAATGTGGCCTTTAGTTGTTGCAACACCAGGTGGGATCCTTATATAGACCTCCTCATGTAGGTCTCCATGAAGGAAAGTCATGTTGACATCAAGATGCTTGAGGTGCCAACCATTAGCAGTTGCCATAGCAAGGAAAAACCTTATAGTGGTCATCTTAGCAATGAGGCTAAAGGTTTTCAAGTAATCCAATCATTGGATTTGAGTATGCCCGTTTTCCACTAGGCAAGCTTTATGTCTCTCAACTATCCCATGTCTATATTTCACTTTGAAGACCCATTTACATCAGATTGCCTTCTTGCCAAGAGAAAAAGAATCCAAGTTTTGTTGTCATTGAGAGCTTTCAACTCAGCTTCAATGGCTTTGTGCCAACAATCATGAATTACAGCTTCTTTACATGATGTAGGTTCAGCGGTAGAGGATATAGCTAAGGAGAATGCTTTCTGGTCTAGATTAAGGTTGTCATAGGATAAGACACTACTGATAGGAATCAGACTACTTGAGGATGTTGGTGAGTGACTTTGAATGACTATATTGCAACGGTAATTCTATAGATATGGTGGAGCCTTTCTGGCCTGAGTAGACTTCCTTATGGCAAGTGAGTCACAAGATTGTGGTGGTGTATGATCTAATGCATATGATAAATAGAGAGGAGATGTGGCAGACGGTGTTTTGTGTTTTGAGAAGTAGATGAATTGTCTATGGATTGAGGTGCAGATGAAGGATGAATGGTGGGAGATGTGAATGCAGGGTTAGATGTATGGGAGTGTGTGTAATGAGTGAAATCACTTGGTGAATTGTGTGTGGATGTGAATAGTGCATCCCGAGAAGATATGTCAAATAAGGATGAATTGTTATATGTACAAGAATTTTGTTGAGGAGCAATTTCTGTATCAGAAACTAGTATGTTCTGATATGGGAAAATGGATTCATAAAATTGTACGTCTTGATGAAAAAAAAAATCGTTTGTTTGCAAGTCCAGAAGAACATTTTCTTTTGTACCCTTTTGAAAACCTAAGAAGAGGCACTTTCTTACTCTTAAATCAAATCTTTGATTTGTTAACTGTGAGTGTGGTAGAAAAACATAGAGAGCCAAAAGTTTTGAGATCATTCATATCCGGTAAACTATTATGCAGAACTTCACATGGACTTTTATTTGAAATTTTGGTGCTTGGTAACCTGTTCAAGATGAAAACTGTATGGCCTATGGCATAGTTCCAGAAGCAAATGGGAATGTTGAATTGAAATACCAAGGCTCTAGCAATAGCTAGAATGCTTCAATGTTTTATCTCCACCACCATTTTGTTGTGGTGTTTCTATGCATGAAGTCTGATGGATGATGCCTTTTTGAATAAAAAGCTCAATCATCTTGAACTCATTACTATTGTCTGTTCTAACAACTTTAACCTTTTGTTGATGTTGAGTAAAAACCAAATTAATGAATGATTTTAACATGGTTCTAGTTTCTGATTTTGGCTTCATTTAATAAGTCCATGTGAACCGAGACTTGTCATATTACAATAGTGTGAGAAAATATTTACGGCCAAACACAAAGGAAAAATCAAATGATCCTCAAATATTAACATGAATAATATCGAAGCATTGAGAGGAAACATAAATGCTGTCAGGTAAAATGTTGTTTTTTCGCGTTTTCTATTAAAACAATTGAATTTTGTCTACTAAAACAAGATGTATTAAATTGTTGCTAATCGAATTTTTATAGGTTATTTAGTAATTCTCCATTCTCTATGTCTATTAACTAATAAAAAAATCAAACTCATAATTAACATTGCACAGTTTTTTTCTTCAACGCTTGCTGGGAAAGAAAATTAAACTCAAAAGACTTAGGGAAAGCAACGCAAAAGACTAAATCTTACGATGCAAGTTTAAATATGACATTAATCTTGTACTATTTTTACCATAAATATGTATCTTCTCACCTTCCATCTCTCACTTACTATCCATCTCCTACTCATTTTTCATATATGCTCTGATACTCACAAATGTTTTCTATCATATTCAATTACATTCCATTTCATCCCTTCTTTAATCAATAACTTTTTCACAAGAAGAACTTATTGGCCTCCAACAAATCTTCAAAGATCCACATAACTATTTATTAGAGAGTTTTTTCAACCATGGTTTGCAAAACCACCTCCTCAGCCAATTCTCTTCAGCTTTGAGAAGAGGATAGCTTGTTTAATGAGGCATAAAGAATGTCTAATAAATTAATTTTTTATATAGTCATCATTTTAAATTTTTTTGACATATTTTTATATGCAATTATACTGTTATGTTATAGATGTTCCCAACTGCATTTGCTTAGCAGACTTTTCCTTCAAGGTCATTTAGAATTCTTCAATTCAATTATTTTGGGAAAAGATATGACACGGATTTACATTGGGATGTTTATTTGTCAAAGGAATCGATAAACTTTATAGAGTATAATAGGCTAAGATGTGATAGTTTAGTTATGTTTATAGTGAATGCTATTGGTGAAAGAACTGCGATTGTTCATATGTTTAGTCAATAATCTCGGTTCATTATTTACATGTTTTATGAAAGAACTGCGATCATATTCCATGATTTTCATAATGTTTAAGTAATATGAGATTGAAGATTTTCTCTGATTGGTTTTTCTTTATTCTTTATACATTACATTCATAACTATAGTTGAATTACATCATCTAGGAGTCTGATAATATTTAATTTATTGAATATATTGCAATATGGACAACTCAGTGAAGAATATAATATAACTAAGATTCGTAGTAAAATTGCATAAGAAAAAAAAACCTAGTAAAGGCAAAACAATTACTATAATATACAATTAGTAATTTACTTATCTTATAAAAAAATAGGGATGAAAAATTTTATAAAATTTTTGCAACTTATGCTACATATTTTTTTATATTAAAATGTTATTTAAGATAATGATTTTCACATGACAAAACTAATTATTCATAGAATAAATTACATTAAATAATTATGCAAAGAGTAATTTTGACAATAAAGGATGGAAAATATTACATATCTTGGATTTGATCCTAATAAGAAAATTTACAAAGTTATTAGATAAGATTTCAACTTTATTATATAAGATTCTTTAAGATTTTATAAGCAATATTATGTGCTTTTTGATAAACTTTTCACAATAGGAGATAAGAAATATTACATATATTGTATTTAATGATTTAAATAAAAAAATAGAGGATGAACAATTTTATAAAATTTTCACTAATTATGCTACAAATTTATTTATATCAAAACACTAGTTAATATAATTGTTACATAAGTATCTAAGATAATTCTGCAACACGGACTTTGAGTGTGACTCAAGAGCTTGGAGAGATGAATTTGGCGTCAACAATAAAGTCTAGTTGAACAGCGGCAATACCTGCAAAAGACGCCTTAACGCCCAAGTAAATATGTTTCTTTTATGTATTTTAGATTGCATTTTACACATACCTGACCATGAGCAGTGTCGTATCTTATATAGTTTTACCATGGTGATGGTCGTTTATAAGCGTTGAATAGCCTTTAACACCTATGTAACAACTTCTAATGAGACTTAAATGGGTTGTTTAAAGCCCTCAACAATGCTCTTGAAGCATAAAACCGTCGTTCGTCAATGTGTCGACGGCTATTCATAATCATTATTACTATGTAACAGTTACAGTTCTTTAGCCAAAAAAACCCGAGATAAAGTGAACTCGATTGGTTGACCCGAGATGTGATAAGGGATAAGTTGACATCTCATGTCATGTATCCTTACCTATCTCGGATACTAAGAGTTTAAGTCAAGACATATTTAATCCATAACAAAAATGATTTTATTGACACATAAATAATTAGTCATAGAATGATTTTCTTAATAATATTAAAATTTCTAAAGTGTTAAATTAAACATATACTTAATTTATACAAGAGATGTCAGAAAAGTGAATTACACAATTTTTACATGGGAAATGCCAAAAAAGTGTAATACACAATTAATAATTTACATATCTTATAATACACGTTAATCACTCAATTATTTGAGATGACCCGTTAACTGTGCCATGGCATTGAAACCGCGTCGTTTTGGGCATTTCACACTCACCATGAAAATAATGTCATTCTATGGTGGGGTGATATTGGTTTAGGGCTTCAGGTTATTGCATGATGTCGTTTTCATGGTGTAAAAAGTCAAAACGACATAATTTTAGCGTCTCGGTGGAGTTAACAAGCCATTCCAAGGAGTTAACAATATACATGTGCAGTTCTATTAAGTTTAACAATGACCAAATAATAGAAAGACTAATGTGTTTTTTTTTTATAAATGGTGAAAGATTTTGTCCCTCACAAATAAGACATTCTATCTTGATATTTTATTTTTTTATGTAGTTCTATTAATATCATATTCAATGATATATGAGATACAAATAGACAGAGGGGCTCATGCATAACAAGAGTACATTTATTTTAACTTATTCATTAAAATAATAAATTTTACATATTTACATAAATTTTTAAAAATATTACAATCTCAAAAAAAAATAATCTTTAACTTTTCTAAAGAAGTTAAATAAATTATTATTATTATTTTTAAAAAAAATATATACTTTTAATTGTTTTGAACTCCATATCAAAAGTTAAAATTTTAAGATTATTTAAAAGCTTAGCCCGAAAGAGAGATTCCCGTCAGTGCATGCACAGCAATTAGCATAGGTGGTGTAGGCGGGGGAGCGTACGCATTGGCCCGAAATGTTTCCATCTTTGCTCCACCACTCCCATTCTCACGCCAGCTGTTTCCCTTTCTCAATTTTCTTTTTCCCATTTTTACTCTCCCCTTCCTCCAATCTAACACACTCCATCTCTTTCCTCTCTTCCTCAAACTCACTCTTCACTCTCTCTGTTTCCCCTTTCCCTTTCCCTTTCCGTTGATCCAATCTCCAAATCTCATTCTCTGTCCGTCTTTCCACGAGACATGTGAAGAAGTAGTCACCTTCACCAGGTACACTCACTTCCTCCTTCCCTGTCTCCATTGTTCTCTACTCTAGGGTTTCTCTTTTTCACTTTTGCATTTCTTAGCGCTGTTTAATGTAATGAATCTATCAGCTGGGCTTTGCTTTATTGATTACGGTTGTTGTGTGGCTACTTTGATGGATCCACTGAATGCCGGTTTCATTTTATCTGGTTTAGTTTTCGCTTTTCAGTGGGTTGACTTTGGGTGCTAGCAATCTAGAAAGGTCGTCGTCATTGGATTTGGATTTGGATATTGTTTTCGCCATTGACTGCCCATGGAGATCCGTGGTGATGCAGAAACCAGCTCCTTTTCCAGGTTTGCTTTTCTGATTCCAGATTTCATTTCCCACGTTTCCTTCTCAACTTTCATTGTTAGTGACTAATTCTGTTCCCGATATTCCTGTTAGTGGAATAAGGAGAGACAGAGAGTAGTGGAGCAATGCACGCACCGCATTAAATATGGGCAATGTTGTAAAGTATTACTAAAATTTCCTAACTTTGAGATCTTTCAATCATAATCTTAATACCCGCGCATAACTCAAATTGAACAATTAATAGAGAACGGAGGGAGTGGTGGCGGACATGTTTTATTCTTTGGCGATTTGTTTGATTCACCTTAAAACAGTTTTAAAAACTTATTGCTGGGTATCGCTGTTAGAAATCATGATTATTCAACCCTCTTATCTTGTAACCACCGTGTATTTTTCTACGCAGTTTGTTCGCGGCAGTGTCATATGGAATTGCCTCAATGGCCATGGTTTTTATCAACAAGGCTGTTCTTATGCAGTATGCACACTCAATGACTCTCCTCACCTTGCAGGTATTGCCGATGGAAGTAAAATGCAGAGCCTCGGGCTTTCGTTACTCATCTTTTACTAACTGCAATGAGATTTATTGTTTAGGAATGCTGAATATTAATAGCTGTATCTGTCTTTCTTAGCAACTGGCTACCGCCTTGCTTATACACTTTGGTAGAAGAATGGGTTACACAAGAGCGAGAGGAGTAGATATGGCAACAGCCAAGCAACTGCTCCCAGTTTCAATTTTCTATAATGCCAATGTCGCATTTGCTTTAGCAAGTTTAAAAGGAGTCAATATTCCCATGTATATTGCAATAAAGAGGCTTACACCTCTTGCTGTACTTATCACGGGGTGTTTCTCGGGAAAGGGGAGACCTACACCACAGGTACTCTTTGTTTTTTTGTTTTTTTTTTTTTTGGTAATTTGCTTTTCAGCTAATTTATTGTTGGTGTCAAGCTTTTTATTTATTATCGCATTATTATGATCATGTATGTGTATGAACAAGAAACAACCAAAGTTGTAGGTTAAACTAGAGTGCACACTGATTAAAGAGTGTTCTTAGAAAAACATTTGTCTGTTTTGAAGTGGCTTAGAGGCAGAAGAACCAATTTTAACAGGAGTTCTTAACTAGAGGGTATTAGTGTTTTAAAAAATGAAATAGAACTTTTATCTCCTTGGAGAAAGATTTATCTCAAATAGGCTCTTATATCTGAGAAGGTTATTCAGTGAACAGTGTCAAAATGTTTGTTCATTTTCTCATACATTGGCATGAAGAACGTAATTTAACTAAAATGTGTGGGTTTAATGCCATTTGTTGCTTTTTTAGGAATAATTCATATGATTAACCTTGGATGCCTACTATTATGATTAGTATCTTTTCATATTTCCCCTTTCTTGATATGAGAAAATGACTTGAGGTTAGATTTGCAATAACATGCAAATCTTAATGTAAAATCCGCATTACAGATATTTGACATGAAATACAATTACATTGAATGGATGGGCAGAAGTATTGATTTGGCTACCAATTTTAGTACCATTCACACGCCACACTCAATAAAGCATGATGTTTGTTTTTGTGAAATTTAAGGTGACCCTTTCAGTGATGTTGATTGCTGCTGGAGTTCTCATTGCTGCCCTTGGAGATTTCTCCTTTGATCTTTTGGGGTATAGCATGGCCTTCATTTCTGTTTTTTTCCAGGTGAGACGCTGATGTTTCATTGTCATGTATCTTATAATGGAGTGATGCTTTTCTCATAATGTTACGTACTTATCTGTGCAGACCATGTATCTTGTGCTGGTGGAAAGATCTGGGGCTGAGGATGGACTTTCATCAGTGGAAATCATGTTCTATAACAGCTTTTTATCTCTTCCATTTTTGATGTTTCTCATCATAGCCACCGGGGAATTCCCAAATTCTTTTTCAGTATTATTTGCGAAGGTCAGAATCATAACTTGTTTTTTTGTCTTGGAAGTTGGAATTGATTTGTGAATAAGCTTTCATGGATTGAATGTGTCAAACATTGGACTCTTCTATCTTTTGATGCAAACAATCCAATAATATGCTGATTTCAAAAGGAACTGGTAAAAGCCCCAATATTAGTTTGATCTAGCTACCGTCAGGTTGTCTACAACAGTAAATGGTTTTCAGTATTCATTCATGTGTTTTTTAGTGATGTTTTGGTGCAAAAGCTAATATATAATTTAAACATGTTTCTTTTGCAGAGTTATTCTTTTTCGTTTTTGATGATACTTGCCCTGTCATTGGTGATGGGCATTGTTCTCAACTACACCATGTTCTTGTGTACCATTGTTAATTCAGCTCTAACAACAACTATTGTTGGCGTCCTCAAAGGCGTTGGTTCCACGGTAAGCTAGGACTGATCCCATGTTTGCTATAGAAAATTTCCATCACGGCACAAAAACTTTACTGTGAAATAATTGTCTTGGCACTGAATATTGATACATATATATTATCCATCCATTTTCTTGGTATTTGATTTTATTACCTGAACTGAATGCATGCCCTTTCTATTGTTTTGTATTTAGTGTTACCTGCAAACATTAAATCTGTTTCTTGCTGCTTCTTCAGACCCTTGGTTTTGTCTTACTGGGTGGTGTTCAAGTCCATGCTTTGAATGTGACTGGATTGGTTATCAATACAGCTGGTGGTGTGTGGTATTCATATGCTAAATATCAGCAGAAGAAAAGTAAGACCGTGAAGCAAATAACAGATGTGGAGGCACATCGAAAATAGAAGTGGCGTTGATGATGAATTGCGGTGAAATCTGTTATATATTTTGTTTTTTTTACTTTGATTTACTATGAATGTAAACTTGTACTCCTTCACAATTTTACAGTCATTACAGGCACACATAGTCAACCTCCGTAGCAATACCGACATGAGATTCAGAATTCAATAAAATGAATGAATTGATGTCATCTTTGGCTGGTCTCTTTTAATTCATGCACTATTCTCCCAACAAAGAAATTGAGAATTGTTGAGACGGTTTTGGTAAAGCGTGTTACCAACACAAAGGCTTGGATTTGGTGTTTTTATCTTAAAAGTAATGGTATTTAGATTACTAAAAAGGTGTAGACATCTTGCCTCTTAATGCATATTGTTGAGGAAGGATCTTCTAGAGTGAACATCTCACCTTAGAAGGTAAAATGAAACTTTTCACTACTGGATCAATAAGTAAAAATGAGTCTTACTATTCATTTTCTTGATCCAATGGTTAAATTCCTTTAGCTGAGGTTTTCCCCCCATATTGTGAGCATTGTAGGTGTGATCATTTTGCCTTGCCCATTCCATTTCATTTTTGACAATTATCTTAATAGTGCTATGGATTGTACAGATATTTAAACGGTGTATGCTGTTTCATTTTGTTTGCCTCTTTGGATGCATTTTTTCCATTTCTTTTGGGTACATTAGAGGTGCTTACGGAAGGAGATAAGTGACCTGATGACGATTCAACATTTGATATCACCATAGCACTAAATTCTTAAAGGGGCTGGTTCTAAGTAGTGATTGAGGATCATATCAATTTTTAGATGTTTGGATAAACAATTGTAACAAATTTTTATATATAATTATGTAGCTTTGTGAATATGGAGTTTAGGTAAGATTATTGCTTTATCGAGGTTGTTTATTGGCTTAGTATAATCCCAGAATGTGATAGACTCAACTTATGTACCGAGGAATGGTACCAAGATGTTTTGTCGCGGTGGCGAGATGGGTTCTTAGAAAGTCTTGGTGCAATGACTTCGATGCTCAAGTTAGGATTTGGAGGAGTAGGTTAAGAAGAATATATATGGGATTGATGACGTACCTTTTAGTGTTGCTATTTATAGATTTGTTGAATTAGGGTAAGAATCCTAGGACGATCCCCTAGAATGGGTCCTATGAAGGCATTCTCTAGACTTAGGTGCATCCTTGGAGAAAACACCATGGGTTGGTCCCTGGCCGTTCTGCTTGATCCGGGAGGAATTAGTGGGCACTTTACTGAGCCCAATTTGTAACGAGCAGTTGATAGTTCTTCGTAGATTCTACCTCGTAACAACTTACTATTGTATTATTACCTCAGTTTAAGCCCAAAACCTTCAAACCAAACTAGTTAGAGGGGTGAGTTTACCTAATTTAACTTCCATTTTCTCTCTTAAAAAATTCTCTCGAGCATTCTTCCAATAAATATAAGCCTTTTCAATTATTTCCTTTTCCAAGGTTAGGACTTTGGTTTTGGTTTTCTCCCTAAAGAGTAGTCCACTTACTATTGCCTCTAACTTTTGTTAACCATAAGAATTTCCAAAGGGATTCTATGTATCGATCGAACTAACTCGAACTATTTAATTTACCTTTCATAAAGTGCAATAAGATTTAAAACCTACCAACCAAATCGAGTACAAAAAAGTTAAACTAACTTGATTAAGATCAACCTACGAGCAGCCCCTATAATTTAATCATCAGACATTCATACTAATTTCAGTTATGGAATAATGAAGGAGGACCATCAAACTCAGAAGGTGTAGTAAAAGTGCTGAATAATGCAAAATTTTTATGAAATTCAGTTCGATCATTAAATACGTATTTGCCATTTAGCACTTTTTTTTATCTCCATGGCACGGGCTTGAATTTCCTTACTAAATTGAAACGTCTGGGATTTCAAACATGTCATTGATACCTTGTTAGCAACTAGCACAGAGGGAATACTACATCACATTACCTCTAATTAAGGTTCTGTCGTGGCCCTCCTCGTGCAATGTCTGCAGTTCTCTTGAAAACAAAAGCTGGCCATGTTTCTATTTTTTTTTAAAAATAAAATAAAATAAAATTATATTGCTAGCATTTAATAAAATGGACCCTTTCATTCTCCAAATGATATTTTAGGATGAATTTCAGACACAAAATTAAAGGGGTTAGAAAAACGTGATATTAAATTCTGCTTGAGAAACAATCAATTTAAGGTGCAAGTGACTTGAAACTTTGTGTCACTATCACCAAAATATGGAGAAATGCTGAAAAGAATAAAGCCCGTTTATTTTTCTCAGCAAAGGTTAAAAAAATGCCATTTCCATTTTCTTAGAAAAAAATAATGAAGAAGCCTTCTTAAATTAACTATTGTTCCTTCCAGCAAAGAAAAGAATATAATCATCAATCTTCCAATCAGCAACGTCTCTTCTTTTGTTAAAATTCCCATCCAAAATAATAAATTTTTTATTATTTTTTTGTTGAAAAAAAAAA
>QANU01006445.1:196677-287470 GCA_003254905.1 Nissolia schottii
CTCTTTATATATATATATATATATATATATATATATATATATATATGTATGTATGTATATTGTTATTTACATTTCTCCTCAACTCTGACTTGATATTAGAGAATGTTCTATTTCAATGAAAAGATGCTAGAAAAAGTAAGGAAAGAGGAAAAAAAAGTATTCTCATTTTTTATTTTTATTATTTTATGATAGGATAAAGTTTAAGTCGAAGAAAGCACTCGCTCAGCCCAATGTAAGACATTACATGCTTCTATTTTTGAGGGTATATCTCATATAATTGAAGTTTTGATACAATTTTAAAGGATTTTGTTATTATGTGTCTTAAGGATAGTTGTTAAGAAATTTAAAATAAAATATTTTTTGAACATTAATATTTGAAAAAACTCCTAATTTAATTCCTCTCAATTTTCAATTCGGTCATCTTAGTCTTTTCTAAAATTTTTTGGCTACTTTCATCATTGTTAATTTTTAAAATTGGACTTGTTAATCCTATTAATATTTAACAAATATTAACAATAGACTTAATTTATTAATTTTTTATTAACAAAATAAAATTTTCATTAATGATATACTATTAGAGTTATTTTATGCCTATTAAAATTTTTATTTGTGTTTTTTCATAAAAATTTAATTTTTTAACTTACTAGTAACACAACTCAAGTATAAAATATATATAATGATCACAACAAAATAACATAATAATATTACTAACTTAATAGTAATGTGTTAACTTATTTAACTTAATGTACTAAATTCAATTTTTTGAATCACTAATTAGTAATACAATTTAGGTATAAAATAAATATAATAATTATAATATTATATTACAATAATGTTCACAACTTAATAATAAAGTTGTTTGTCTCTCAATGAAAAGCCTTAGATTCAATTCCTACCTATTGCAAAAGTTGAATTTTTTTTTTAATAAAGGAAAACCTGAGCAAAACCACCTATCATTAGGTGATTATCTTTTTAAAAGTTTAAACTGTGAAGTAAAAATAATCAAACGATTTTATATTTTAATAAGTATAATTGATTAGATGAGGTCACCGTTATTTTCAATTATATCTTGAGTTACATCTGAACTGTGACTCATTTCCAGCAATTAATGTCATGTATCATGGGATTTCTCCTCGCTTGTGATCTGGAAGTATTATTATTAAATACAGTTAAATACCTTCATATCCAAAAATTAAATAAAGCGTAGAAATGAAGAGAGAGAAAGAGTGAGAAGACCCTAGCAGCAGAATTTGATACTAGTACTACGTACATATATAGTTGTATCATTTAACTCATTATTTATAAAATATTATGTCAATTCATAATTTATTTATTATTAGATAAAATTTTAATAAAATTCAGATTCTACTAAAATATCATTTAATAATAAATAAATTATAAATCAACAATAAATATAAATAATATTTTTTAAATAATATAATTTAGGCACAGTGTCACACGCACGAGATGAGTGACTGTAAGTTAGATACAGATAAAATGGCCAATAAATATATATATATATATATATACACACACACACAAGCACACCATTTGAAATCCAGCTCAGGTAGTGTCTGTCAAGATTTAGGTTGTTGGGTGCAATCTAAGTATAATATATCACATGCATGCTGGGGAAGGCAGATCTAGCTAGGAAAATTATATGGACGAGACTCCTATGATTGGACAGACACATCCAACATTAATTTTTGGTTTCTTTTTAATAAATTCGAACATCATAAAATCAAATGCCTTTTTTTGTTATAAAAAAATAATTGTTATTCGTACATAGAATTGTATTTTAAGGCACACAATAATTGTTTAGTTTGAAAATTTTTTGTAATCCCTTTATTGCTTTTATGAAAAAATGTTGAACTTGTAGTTTAGCTGCAGTATGGAGCCTATGGAATTCGTTTTTTTTTTTATAATTATTATTATTAATTAGTAATTCCATTATGGCGTCTAATTATATTATAGGTGTTGTTGTTCTCTCTCTCCCTTTTTCAAGGAAAGCATGATACTCCTCGAGATTTAATAAAACTTCCACCAAATTATCCCTCCGTTGCAGAGACATCGATCATTAGAGCGTCATATACTGTGAGTAGGGCATTAATTAACTGTAATAAGTTTAATTAATCAATCTTAATTAGATGTTATGACCTTAATTACTTAATTATGATTAGACGTCATGAATTTAATTAGTTGTCATGGCATGCATTGTTCATTACAAAAAAGATAAAACTTAATTGGATAATTGGGTTAAGTGCAATGTTTTGAAATGAACCATGAATCATCTTATTCTAAGCTCGAAGAGTGTATGAATAACAGTGTTTATTTGGATGAGTGAATGATTTATAAATAAATACGACGACCAAATAAAGTAAAAAATTATTAAGCTCTATTTATTTATGTCACAATTGTAGATCAAATTAGTTTATTCTATAAATTTACCTAGTGATAGAAAATCGTACATAAGGCCTATTTTGTCAAGATTTAGGGTGTTCCGGCTAGAGGGAGAGGAGAGAGAGAGCGCAATATTGTTCATTTTTGTTAATAAATAAAAATAAATTCTGAGGTATTACTTACAACATCAATACTAAACATTGAAGTTTGTTCACGTCAAGATATGATTAAATTGATTATAATTAATATAACGTGATAAACAATGAAACGATAATCAACAAATCAACCTTAGCTGACTTTGCAATCTTTGATTTTTTTTTATAAATAGTTTAAAAATTACATTGCTTAAATGAAGTTTAAATTTAAAATCTCGTGCATACTTCTCAAATCCCTATAAATGAATTCTATTGACTTGCAATCTTTGATTGATTATACTATACGCATGCTATCTTTAATTACCATAGGTTTTGTTATGGTTATAAATGCATATATATATATATAGTGCAATAAATATACTTGAGTTAATATGCTTATCTGATACTGGTGGTACTTTATTACAGTGCACGGATTAGCATTAATTAAAGCTCATCCGGTGGCAACTAAATGTGGGCATTGCAAAGCTGTACTGAATTTAGGTTTTAGAATTTAGATCCAGCAGCAAAGCTGTACTCTCCTGTCCTTTCCCTCTTCATTTCTGTTTAGTTTTCAGCTTCAAGGGAAATAAAATGTTTTATTTTTTTTTTTTTTCCATAATTCTTATACACTTAATTAAATCCATTTTTATATAGCTACTGATACTATAAATAAGTTTAGATTTTAGTATCGGTTCTGGAGACCGATACACTAGGGGTATTAATTAAGAAAGTAGAAATGGTAAGTTTTGAGTTTATAATGTATTTATTGTTATTAAAAATATATAAGTTTTTTTTTTCAATACAAACTTACCATGTGCTTATACCATTCCGTTTTAACAGTGAATTTTCAATTTTTTAGGGTGTTAGAATATGTCTATTTACAATATTTAAGTGTAATTACTTTTTTTTTTCCATTCATACCCTAATTATAGTGAAACATTTATTAATATAGTGGATGTGAAAAAAATAATAATTGTATTTAAAATAAAAATTTTATTTTTTTACATAAAGATAATTTTGTGAATTCATACTATTTTATGCATTTATCAATATTCTTTTTTGTTTACCTTGATATGTGTAGTGTTTAGTTTTGGATAATTAAAATAGAACGGAGGAAATAATTATTTACTCTCTTTATTCATGTAGTCATTAATAAGTACAATTAAATTAAAGATAGTATTCGAAAGGTTAATATTTTATTTAGTACTTTTCACACTCGTCTTACTTAGTCTATAGAAATTTAATAAATTCATGTTAAACATTAGACTTTCCAAATGTCTTGCTAGTCCCTCCATCTATCGAACTTCTAACGGTTATTGACATATCCGTTAACATTGATGTTTTATCTCTTCTTTCTCCTAATTAATCTTAAAACTATGAGGACCACTTAATCCATCTCACAATCATCACTTCCTCCACCTTGACCTTATGCTCACCACCAACATATGTGAAGTTGTTTGAGATGGTAGGTTAATTAGTCCCTTAATTAAAAAGTTGGGTGTGAATCATGTAAATGAAAAAATATATCGTTTGAAGATCTTTCTCCTTTAAAAATCTCAATTAAATCTAATTAGATGAAGTGGTAATAAAATCAGAATGCTAGTAATTCCATTGTGAACATAAAACAAAATCAACTCTGACCACCACATGTATCAATGTATCATGTCACTACATAGTTTCACAAACAAAACAATGCATGATAATTAATTAGCATCTAACAAATTGTTGGACAATGCTCAATGCTCGCCCCACACAGTTTTAGGTAACACGGGCTACTTGGGGTGGGGGGACCATAGCTCGCGTGTGAGAGGTGTCGTGGTCCTTGTTTTTTTAACCTTGGTTTATTGACTCCTCCAGATAGTGTAAAAGAAGAAAGGAATATTCCTAAAGAAGCTTCCATTTCTAGCTTAATTATTTTCTCATTTACAAAAACTGCACATTAACCTCTCTCAAAGGCCTCTAATTAGCCAAATGTGTGTCTCCTTTTAAAGCAAATAATTGAAATATATGCTGTGTTGAGAGGGCATGGTTGCTTTTGGGTATAATGGTCTTTTCCACACTCTACAGTTGCCCTTTACTAAGCTATTTAGACGCATATAGTCCCCCGTCAGTGGCATAATTATTATTCTCATCATTATCATAATTGTAGAGTAATTCAATTGGTTAAAGTCCAGGCTTTTATTTCATAAGGGCAAGGGTTCAATTCCAGTGCCTACCCCGTGGCAATAGTAAGTGTTCACAAACCAATTAATATTCTACCACCTAATCCACCAAAAAGCTTGATTAATACAATTTGGGCGTCGTTAAAATGTCTAAAAAAGAAAAAAAAAATCAGTGATACAAAACTCCATACAGAACTCCTGCGCTAATTAAATCTTGTTATTATACGTGAGATTTTAATTAAACATCGTTATTATATACTACATAGTGCACAGAATCTTCAATTCCTTAAGACAAGTGGGTCGACCCATGATGATGTTTTTTTTTAATGTAAAATGGGGATATCTGAAGTGTTGTCATGTTATCTTCAAGTCAATCATTTGAACCCTGTTTCCTAGTTAAGGTTTTGTTAATTTTGGTCACTTAATCAGATTCTACGAGCATGCTGTAATTTCTTTTGTTTTCTCTGTTTCTCTGGGAGCCGAATGGGAAGAGAAGAAACCCACTTGAAAGTTAGCGTCTCAGTCTTACAGCTGCACATAGATACCTTCCCCTCATAATGTGGCTTCTCCCATGTTAGGTGGTGTGTGATTCTTCTCAGTACAAAAGACCCTCACTCAATTCACGTTCTTAGCTTTTAATTTGCTTGCATTCTTTGTTCAAATGCTGAGCCTTCAAGAAGAGGGTTCCTTCTGGTTCCAGTAGCTGCAAAAACCACAAAGTTCCAAACTTTCTTCTTTTTCTAGATCTGGGTCTTTACTCTTTTGATCTTTTTAGTCTCTTACCATGATGTGTACTTGAAGGGAGATTGATGAAGTTTTTGTCTTTAAGTAACATACATACTTGTGAGAAAGTTTGTGTTTTGTTCTTAAGTGTGAGTGCGTGAAAGTTTGAATCTTTTGTGTTCCAATGGCTCCAAGATTGGATTTTTCCAACTGGTGGAGCAGGGATGCAGAGAGAGGAGGGGGAACACCGGTGGTGGTGAAAATGGAGAACCCCAATTTCTCAGTTGTGGAGATCAATGGTGCAGATGCTGCATTCAGGCCAATAGAGAAGAATCGTGGCAAGAATGCAAGGCAAGTCACATGGGTTCTGCTCCTGAAAGCTCACCATGCTGTTGGCTGTGTCACATGGCTGGCCACCGTTCTGTGGTCCCTACTGGGAACCATCAAGAAGAGGCTGGTTCACGGAGAAGGGGTTTCTGTGGAGGGTGAAGAGAGTGAGGGTGACAAGTTGGAGAGAGGGAGGTTGCTGTTTAGGGTCATCAGGGTGTTCCTTGTGGCCTCATTGGCTGTTCTTGCATTTGAGGTTGTTGCTTACCTTCAAGGGTGGCATTTTGGGAACCCCTCTTTGCACTTTCTTGGTACCTCTGATTTGGAAGGGCTGCTCCACTTGGCTTATGTTGCTTGGCTGAGGTTTCGCGCCGAGCATATCGCCCCACCGATTCAGGCCCTCTCGAAGTTCTGTGTTGTTTTGTTTCTGATCCAGTCCGTGGACCGGATGGTTCTTTGCTTGGGGTGCTTTTGGATAAAGTACAGGAAGGTTAAGCCGAGGATTGGTGAGGATCACTTCGAGGTTGATGATGTTGAAGGGTGTGGAAGCAGTTACCCCATGGTTCTGGTTCAAATTCCAATGTGTAATGAGAAGGAGGTATGACACCAAATTTCCTTCCTTATACTGTATTCCATTTGAAGCTTATTTGGTAACTAAAGTTGTTTCCAATATTAAGCTAGCAGCAAATTTCTAAGTTCAGCTTGTTTTCTTATTTAGTCAGAAGTAGATTTGGCAAATATCGTAAGAATATACAAAGTTATGATTACCTTATATGCTATGCTTTGAGAATTAGAAGAATGCTCACGTGAAAAACAAATAAGGGAGGAAAAGAGGAGGCTGTGTAGCATTTATTTCCATCTATGTTAGCACACAATTTTAAGTTTATAACTCACTTAGGAATAGTATGCAACCTTCTAGAATTGGAAGCATAGATACTTCCCTGCAGTGATCAAGCCTGAATAACAATGTCAAGTAATGAGTTCCTTATTTTCTGTTTAATTACACATCATGTCTGAATAGAGAATATAAATCTTATCTTGACAGTGATGGAAGGAGTTTCCACAATGATGTTATAAGCAATCCATGACAAAATATAAAGCTGAAGGGATAAAATCTTAATTTTTCGGCTTTGCCTTGGCCCGACTTTATGCAGGTATATGAGCAATCTATTTCTGCAGTCTGCCAAATCGATTGGCCGAGGGATCGTTTACTGATTCAAGTTCTTGATGATTCTAATGATGAGAGCATACAGTGGTTAATTAAGGCCGAGGTCTCTAAGTGGAGCCAAAAGGGAGTCAACATAATCTATAGGCATCGCTTAGTCAGGACTGGATATAAAGCTGGGAATCTCAATTCTGCGATGAGCTGTGACTATGTGAAAGATTACGAGTTTGTTGCAATTTTTGACGCGGACTTTCAACCAAATCCTGATTTTCTTAAGCAAACCCTGCCGCATTTCAAGGTTAAGAGAAGAGCATGAAACATATTCAGTAACATATTAATGAATATTGGTAAAAAGCGTATTTAGTATAATATGTTAATATCTCTATATGCCTTCTATTGCAGGACAATCCGGAGCTAGGTTTGGTCCAAGCTAGATGGTCTTTTGTGAACAAGGATGAGAACTTATTGACTCGTCTCCAAAACATTAACTTATGCTTCCATTTTGAGGTAGAACAGCAGGTCAATGGGGTGTTTCTCAATTTTTTTGGTTTCAATGGAACTGCTGGTGTTTGGAGAATCAAAGCCCTAGAAGAGTCCGGGGGCTGGCTTGAGAGGACAACCGTAGAAGATATGGACATTGCTGTCCGAGCTCATCTCAATGGTTGGAAATTTATCTTCCTAAACGACGTAAAGGTGATCATTAGTGACGGTTGATTTTCCTCATATCTACATTCTTTTTGAGTGCATAGTGTCTTAGATCCCTGATGTACTCTCCTGAATTCCTCAAATTTGTAAATTTTCAGGTTCTTTGTGAAGTTCCGGAGTCATATGAAGCTTACAGGAAGCAGCAACACCGATGGCATTCAGGTCCTATGCAGCTTTTTAGATTGTGTCTTCCTGCAATTGTGAGATCTAAGGTATGTATGATACTCAGCTTCAAGTAATAAAATCGAATAGTGATGAAGAGAGACAAACTTGGATAACTTCCATGTATTGTGTATAATATGCACTTTCTGAAGGGCCTTAAATTCTCTATAACTGCAGGTGTCGGCATGGAAGAAAGCGAACTTAATACTGCTGTTTTTTCTGCTAAGGAAACTAATTCTTCCCTTTTACTCCTTCACCTTATTTTGTATAATTCTTCCTTTAACCATGTTCGTCCCAGAGGCTGAGCTTCCTTTATGGGTGATTTGCTATGTGCCTGTTTTTATGTCGTTCCTTAACATTCTTCCCGCCCCGAAATCTTTTCCATTTATTGTTCCCTACCTCCTTTTTGAGAATACCATGTCTGTCACCAAATTCAATGCAATGGTATCTGGACTCTTCCAATTGGGAAGCTCTTATGAATGGGTTGTGACAAAGAAAGCCGGCAGGTCATCAGAGTCCGATTTACTGGCTGCTGCGGAATCAGAAACCAAGTCGATAGAACAACAAAAGATCCATAGAGGAGCTTCAGACGGTGAACTTGTCGAGTTGCAACGATTCAAGGAACAAAAAGAAGCTGCTCCGGCACCCGCTAAGAAAGCTAATAAGATATACAAGAAAGAGTTGACTTTGGCATTCCTCCTTCTCACGGCTTCCGTCAGGAGCTTGTTGTCAGCGCAAGGAGTTCACTTCTACTTTCTGCTTTTCCAAGGTGTGACCTTCCTCCTTGTGGGACTTGATTTGATCGGTGAGCAGATGAGCTAGTTTTCATTCACAGCAGCAAAAAAAAATGGAGAATGAATGGAAAACACCTTCTACTGATTTATCGGCCGAGTTGCGGTCCGGCTTCAAAATTAGCAATGCAGTGAAGGAAAGTTCAATCTTTTATCCCCCTTATGAAATTAGTAGTACAGGTCTAGAAAAAACACATAAATGATTGCAAGTACCACAGGGTTTCTCTGTTATTCAACTCTATCCATTTTGCATATGCGCGATTCATCCCCAACTCGTATAGGACAACTGGTCATTGTACTCTTGTTGCAGGCATTGGATTCTTGTTATCTGCCGCCATAGATAGGCGTAGAAAATCTTCAGTTTTCTTCATTGTGTTCTTGGGGTTGTATTTGGGGATTGGGAGTTCTGATTCGAGTTTCCTGTTTTTTTACCATTCCACATGTCTTAGTGGAGTGCTTCTTCTTTGATACTTTAATCATAGATTCATAGGTGCCTTCATGGTAAATGGGGTATGCAAAAACAGCACATATTTCTGTACATTCATTGTTATCTAATGTAAACAATAATTTTTATTCCACCAAACTCCCTTCTCCACCCTCTTACTTGTGTTTTACATTTTTTCTTGTATTATTACTATGAATTGCATTCTATAAAATAAGATGGTGTCGGCTGGTAAATTGCATAGACAAGCTCAAGTGACTTTTGGTTCTGAATCTCTTAATGTGGCCCCTTTAATATATTCGTGTTCTTCAAAACTTATGCCTAGTCAGTGAGGCTTACATCACTGAAATGAGTGCCAGAGATATTGGTGCAGGCATGTATGTTGCTGGTGGTGCTTTGTGGTATTGAATTTATTGGTGCCACAGCTTACCACACCATGGTACGAAATTGGCCCCATTTCTTTTTAATGGAACTGTCGGTCATGATATTCAACTTAAGAAGAAAATGACACTAAGTAGTGCCATCAAGGTAGTCCTTGATGTGCCACCAAAAGGAATTCATGTGTTAAAATTACAATAAATATCATAAACAAAGACAAGAACCAATTGCATTTTAACTTGATAATATACAAGCAATGCTGCAGTGTGAATTACAAGTGGCATGTCAAGGAATTCCAATATACAAGAGGAAAATTGTTTTTTGTGAAGCAAACCAAAGCAACTTCTTGCAAGAAGTTTACCCCTACGGCCATCAACTATAATGGGATCACAGTCACTAGTAAAGTGCAGGCCAAGAGAAAACATGAAAGCTTCCCCATGAACAAATAACTAATGCACACATTTTTAGGTACTGATCAGTCTTATTCTATGAAGAATAACACTTTTTAACTCTTGAAGATGCTGTGGAAATCTAGATCTTGGCCCTTGGCAATAGTAGCTGTATTATCGATTACTTAGGATCAATTTGATTTCTATTTTCATATCCTGATTCTGATAGTTCCTCCCTTTTCAGGTTCTTGGGAAAGAAATAGTAAAAACAAGAAATGAAATCAGGAATAAGAATTTTTTGGTTTTCACTATTTTGTTCACAAAATTTTGAAAAAAAAAATGAATCAGAATGAAAACACAAACCAAACATACCCTTAACATTGCAGCTTTAAGCTAATCATCAGGCTCTACCGAGAAGTCTGGCTCTTCAGGCTTTTGGAACTTTGGCATCTCAACAACCTTGATCTTCTGAGCCCCTCTCCTTGTGTTAGCAGCAAACCTTGAAGCCAGTATAGTGACACCTAAGTTCTGTTTCACCTGTGCAGTGTTTGAAGTCACTGCACTGTGATCTCCTTCCATTTGATCCCTGGCTTGTTCATGATCATCACTGAAGGATTGGCATTCCCTCAAGCTAAGGCTCTTTGCCAACATCCTCTTCTTGTATCGGCGCCACGCAGCCTGAATGAAGCAGGCGGCCCACGTCCTCCAATGGTAAGAGTAGAAGCGAAAGGTATGCTGCAACTTCTTGCTGTGGAGGCGCCGAAACTGATTCGCTACAAATTTGAGGTCTTCTGCTCTCAGTGCAAAGGCTTCAACTTCCACAAGGGCCCTAACTGTCCTTGTGGATGAAGGCAAGTTGAGAGTGGATTTTGGGAGCAGTGCCCAAGCAAGTAGCTCTTCTCCACAGAAATCACCAGGCCTCAAGGTAATAGAGTTGAAGAAACCGGTTCTGCCTCCATTTGTGGTTGAGCTTTCAAGCCTCCCTCTAATGATGAAGAGCATCTCGGTAACCGGGTCTCCTTCCCTGACAAGGTATGTGCCTTGAGTACTTAAGGATGATACCAATCGCTCGCATATTGCGTCGAGTAACTGATCATCCATTTGTGAGAAGAAGGGAACCTGTGGTTGCAGAAGGCCATTGTGTGAGGTATCATAACACTTCAAGAAACTACTTAAATAGTTTAAATGCATGAAGAAAATTATTGACCACTTCATGTCAAGAATACGAAGGAAACGCTCAATATGGTCCAGACATCAAATTAGTTCTTCAAAGATTTTTTGTATCAATTCGATCATTCACAATAAAATGTCCTAAATCTTTATAGGACTAACGCGATGTTGTGCATATCTCTAGCAGACTAATTCGGCTATCTACTTCTAGAATATGTTTTGGGAGGAACCTACACGTCGAACAAGGTCCAAGCAAAGGTGGCGTTGGATGTCTCTCCGGAGATCTATAGGGAGGCCTCTTACGATTGTTTCTTCATCGACTCCTCGAGTTGCAAGCCACTTGTACTGAACAAATCTTCGAACACGCTCTCTGAGATGTTGTGGGAGCTGGCGATGTTTCATCCACTCTTCAGTGTCGCGTCGCTTGAGCCTCCACTCTTCAAGCCTCACAGTAATAGATTGCAAATAGGTCTGCATCAGATTGAGCATTCTTAGTGGTGTTGCTCTATGCAAGTCAAGAGTTATTGTACCATTATCAAGCAAAGTTTCACCAAAAGATGTAATAACATGACATATCTAGTTAACCAGTGGTTTGCCGATATTTCAGAAATTGTGTGGGAGATTTAAGAATTCATAGATGTCAAGGTTTTAGAAACATGGAAGTAACAGAACAAAATAAATAAAATTTTGAAACTATACATTTAGAGGATTTGAAAAATCCTAATTACCTGCATGTTACCAATTAAGTGGGAAAACAAAACTAGACCCAGAATAGCTATGAGTATTGCAAATGCAGTTTCCCAAACAAAGGTGCTTGTAGTCAAACCTTGGCCATAGGAACTGAAAATACAGAAAGGAAGATGTTAAATATATGTGAACATTCAGGTGAGTTTCATATCAAATATCCATTGTAAAGAAACACGTTTGAGTGTCCTGAATGAAGAACCAAAGATTTTGCTACTAATAAAAGCAAAAACAAAACGTGATGTTGAAGAGTAAGGCATCACTTCCATAACTAGCAAAACCAAGAATCACAAACCTTAAGTTCTGCAAGCCCCACCACAGACAAAAGAGATACTTCTCTATAAATACAGAGGAGACAACATTGTTTTGCACTGCATTCCCAAAGATCCCATAATTGAAACTACTGCTGCTGTTTTCTGGATTGCAGTTTCCAAACACAGAAGTAGTGTTTGCCCACTTCGCGCGATCACCGTCGTTTAAAGAATTGCAATCCAAGTACTTAAGAAAGCATTTTGTAGGGAGGATTTCATTTCTGCACTCAGATTTCCAGCAACTGGCATGCCTTTCAATTGACAACAGGTACCATGATGCTCCCAATACCTACACAAATAGAGGAATTTGACTAATTTGAATATCTAAAATGCAGAGAGATCATAACTAACTTTAAAGCGTTTAATTGTTATGCACTCTTAGTACCAATGGGTTTTACACTATCCTCCAATTATTTATTGCCAACATCAACAAAAGTTGTCAAGTCTCCCACCCACTACCTCAAAAATTGCACATACAACAAATCGTAATTGAATATTAGTGTAAAACCCTTTTACACTTACGGTGCATAGCAGTTAAACTCAAGTTTAAATTAAATTAGGAAAGACAACTTGTGATTGAGGAGAACGTAACACACATGGCTAGCTAACATGTAAAGTAAAAGATTGTATGCAGCTCCAGCCCAAGCCGTCTTCGTAACAACGCCGGTGGCTTTGATAATCTGAGAGCTTAATGGGAAAATCAAGTACAATCTGGGGACATATTGGAGCAGAACAATGAGTACAAGAGCATTGTTGGTGTGATCAGCATGAGAGCTTCTAATTGCTGGCATAATAAACCATATCACAATCTGCCAACGAAGAGAATCCAACAATGTCATTTAACATCATCAATATCAGAAGACCTTTGCAAACTTCCATGGACAAAATATAAAGACAAAGCAAAACCAAGCAAAGAGACTGAGAAGTACATATGAATTGATGATTACATAAATGACAAAACTCTTGCCCCTTCCCACTGCAATTACTTAGTGTTATACGCAACACTTGGATTATATTCCAACATTGAACAGAAATAAATAAAGAAAAAAAATTCATTATCGAATTGACTTGATTTATACCAAAAGCGATGGTTACAGTTGAGGTGAACTGCAACATTACCTGCAATATCTGAGTTTTGAATCCTAAAGTGTTTACCTAGCCATCACCCTAACCCGAAAATTGTGTAAGCAATTCATAAGGCCACTATTCATTGAACATATACAAAATCAATCTACTCGGATAGCTATGATACCTGAGGAAGAGGCAGTGTAGCTACAAAATCTAGGAAAAACTCGGATCTCAAATACCGCCTCGCGATCAAACTTGGATCCATAACAAGCTCGCCTCTTCCGAATACCCTTGAACTTGGCGACACATAGGCCGTCCTGAACTTCATGGCCATGTTCACCAGATAGAAAACATCGGCCAATGTCCGGAAACACGTCACCACAATTCCTATGTTCAAGTCAGTGGCCATACAAGAAGAATTCCCTTCATTAGCCACCGAGGGCAGGTACAAAAAAAGTGGATCAACAAACAGTGACAGTATGCAAGAAAAGAGGAAAGCGCGGTTCCACTCTAGAATGACGTCACTGCTAGGGTCAAGAATCCTCTTCTTCCATACCTGATGGTTTTCTGGGAATACCTTAAACTTTCCAAAGGTAGGAACTCTTATAATTCTGTTCTTGTCATTACTGCTACTACTACTACTAATTCTGCCTTCAGGGTTCAGAGTTGTTTGAATCTTGTACACTGAGAATGGCTTTTCAAGATTCTGTTTTCCACCATTTGAGAACCTGCAAATTTTAACATCCACAAATCAAATATGTGAAAAATGAAAAGCTGTAATGAAACAATAAAAAGAAGATGATGTGGTAGAGAATTTACCTGACTAGCTTCTCATGTTTTAGCTCCATAATTCTTATGAATATGAACTAATTGTCAAATGCTCACAAAGAAAGTAATACTATATGGATTGCATTGTTGGGAATTGCAAGTTTGCGACACCATACTATGAAGCAAAGAAAACTCTGTTGAGTCCTATCCTATGTTTCCTTTGAACATTACTTCTTGGATCAACAAAACGTGTCTACTGCTTTCACTGCACTAAAACAGAATCTAGAAGATTTTTCCTTGCTTTTGAAGAAAAGGGGAGGGTTTGACTTCAGTTGCTTCTATGGGACAACCGAAAAGAAACCACCAAAACGGCCTCCCACTAACACAGCCTCACATATTCAACTGTAATAATAATAATAATAATAATAATAATAATAATAATAATAATAATAATAATAATAATAATATCATAATGTACATTGGAAATATAACTGTGTGCTAGGAACGTGGGAACCATGACATATCTACACGGTTGGAGTGAAAGCAAAGACAATACAGTATCAGCAAAAGCGTGTTTAGATAGCGAAAGATGGTTGGCGCAATCCATGAGCATGCAAATTCGATTTTCCTTGTCAATGTGATGGACACTTCGTAGATCTTTGTAAACGCTCAAAAACTCTGAAGCAATGTCTTCGTTACCTTAGTGAGAGGATTGTGATATAAGATTTTTGAGATTAGTGTCAAAGTCAATTTCATTGATATGTCAATATATAATCAAATGTCAATGTAAAACTTATATTTTTTAATATACTTTTAGGGCATAAAAAAACTCATTTTACATTTTGAAATATTAGGGGTTGCCATCACATTATTAACATCATGTTTTTGGTTTTAAAATTTTGTTAAGAAAACATTGAAAAATATTGTTTGCAATGCTTCTTTATGAATCCTAAAATAAAGTGACATCTTTTATAGTTGATACATTAAAAAAAATGGAATAGAATACTCTTTCTGGAAAAAAAAATCAAAGACAATCTTATGCTCGATATGAATGATTTTCATGTTGCTTTACCTAATAAGATAGGATAATTAGTTTTTGAGGGTTTAGTTAGTTACCCTTCGCCCTGTATATATAAAACATCTTTTTCGTGAAGTTAGTGGTTGGTATTTAAGAAAAGAAACTGAAAGGGAAAAAGTTAGGCAACTAAAATAACGTGTGAGTGAGCTTAAGGCCTGCACAGGGAGATAAAAAGAAAAAGAAAAAAAAGTAGGAAATCAAATATAATTGAGTGGGGCCAGAATCTTAATGATATCCTAATAGAAAACCTTTCTCCACTCACTTAGGTTGTGCTGATCCTCAATCAACGGCAAGAATCAGACCAAAGTGCCTAGCTAGACGTGCAAGGGACTGTGGAGATAAAAAATATAATACCAACACTTATAATAATAATAAATTATTAGATAGACACAATTTCAATTCATTATATTTAACACACTCAAAAACAAGTTTTAGTTAATATAAATTGAGAAGATCCATTCTCATAAATTTTTATGTTCATAGGTTTCATAGACTTATAGACTTTTATGTATGTATCTAAATATAATGTATTAAAATTATGTTAATATAATAATGAAAATTATTTGAAAAATCTCACTCATCACTATAAATCAACTAAGCTACTAGGATGATACCCAAAAAAAAAATTTATTGCCAATCTAATTTTTGAAGTAAGAAAAACATACAAATCAACTCACTCACTTCAATGAATGACACTACACTTTTTTTTCTTTCTAAAAATGCCAATTATTCATAAGAATGAGTAGATTAATTTGTATGTTAATTAGTTGGATCTATCTAATACTCCATGTTATGCATGAAGGCATGGATTTAAAAAGTTCCCTCCAAAGCCTAGTGAAAAAGTGGAAGTCTGTTTGGAGACAAAATAGAGAAAGAGAGGGAGATACCAAAATTTAGTTTAATTGGGGGATTGTGTGTGTATAGATAGAAGGAATGATTAAGGTGAAAATAAGTTTTTTTAAGTGAAAATGGGAGGGTGAATTTTTAGTTATTTGATTATATTTGTATAGTTAAGATCAAATCTTATAAAAGAAAATATATTATACAGAAGAGAAAATGAATTAATGAACCGAAATTAATTCTTATACATTTTCTTTTTAAGATTTAATCTTAACCATACAAATACAATCTAATAACTGAAAATTTACTCTCACGTTCTCACATCAAAACACTCATTCTCACCTGAATCATTCGCTCTCTTTGTATATAAAGCATATCACACAAGAGAAATGATTTATTATGAGAGTGAAATGATCAAATATTGACCATTAAATCTTATTTAAATGATCAAAATTAAAACACAGTCATATAACTCTTTTAAGTGATCATGTGACTTTTAAATAACTTTTAATATCAAACACCTATATATTATATAATGATACGACCAAAATTTAATTCTCAACCTCGTAATAAATCACCCCTCTTATGTTTTTTTTTTTTTTGGTAAGGACCCTCTCATGTGACATGCCCCTGTACATACGTGTGATATATATTTACTTTAAAATGAGGTTAACACATGAAGCAAATCTAGCATCACATTGTTGATTACCATTCAGCTGAACAACTAAAAGGCAAAAATACAAAAAGAGAGGTATTTTGAAATACCTCAATGTCTTACTGTTCTTTCCATGTCCTCTATCTATCTATCCATTTCCATACATGCCAGAATCGAACCGAGGCCACATGGTTGGGAGTCAAGGCATCACACCACCACGCTACTCGGGAATTGGCATGCAAGGGTATCATTTCTCACACACACAGACATTTGTAGTAATTTAAACAATAAGACAATTCAACTAACTAAACGTTGCCCACTTTTCTTCGTTCCGTATCATTTATGTTGGATCTATAGATTGAAGTTGCCTGCCATATTGAAATGGAAAAGAGAGAAAAATGGCACATATAGGCACACACACATCTTTGTATAATTGTAATGTTATAAATATATTTGATTTTACTTTATTTCCGAATCATATACTTCTAATACTTTTAGATTACGAGATATCTCTTGTTCGGAAAAAACCTTTATGTAGTGACATTTTCTCAACTAAAATTTAAAGGATTGTTCATGATAGGACTTACAAAATTGATGAGCAAAATCTAATTGAGTCACATGAAATTAATTTTTGTTTGACTAGCAAAAGTACAAAGATTATCCGCAATTCTTATACACAAATTTTCTCTCTAAAATTTGACTCTACATCTTCTTCTTAGGAGAGATCAGTCTTGCTCATCGCCTTAATTAACAACCCTTTGTGAGTTGTAATTTCAATATGTGTCTTCAAACTTGAGAGAGATACACACCCAAAAAAACATGCAGTAGTAAACTTTATCCGTGTATGTTAACAAACAAAAGACAAATATTATGCTTTCTAATCACAGAATTAATGCGTGTTGTTGTCAAATAAAAACATTATTACCCTATAGCTCAGAGTCTTGTAAATTGAAGGTCTGTATTTCGATCCTGCATGGGGGCAATTATAGTCTTCTTTTCTAGTTTAAAAAACAAAAAAGAAAAAGAAAAGGAAGGTGTTCCGAAGCATGCACCTCGGTACACTCTCTGGATCTGGAGCTCTGAGATCTGACGAAGGCTCTGGCACGATTTCTAGACTCGCGTTGCGGTGGATACCTGCAAACACTCCAACGCTCAAGTAAACAAGGGTTTTACGAGTATAGTAAGTGATAATTGGATGATCTCTCATACCTGGGATACGGGCTACTATATAATTGAGGTGGTTGTGGTTGTTCCGCATGTCACGGCGGTGGGAAAATATCTCGACCCTGCGTATGGTGGGCAGTCCGAGGATCTCGGGGTGACTTATCCCGAGCAGGTGAGTTAGCGGGGATCTCGGGGTGGCTTATCCTGAGCAGGTGAGTTGGCGAGGATCTCGGGACCGACCTGGGACGTAGCCGGGCCGGTTGTGCAAAGTGGGTTCGCGTATCTCTGGGCTTGGGTGGTCGGGTCGCTAGGATGGGCCTTTATGGCCCAGTCCGTAACAGAAGGACATTGTATCAGTTAAGGACATATATAAATTTTTTTATTTTTATCCGAACACTTTTAAACACGTGTACAAGTAATGGCCATTTGCCTCACTAGGGGCCAATGTTACCAAACAGACAAATACTTACATACACCAAAAACAAGATATGTCATTAATTTCTTTTTTATATACATAATTTTTTTAACTCAATAAATTGATATCAATGAATAATAATGTACATATAACATCGCTCAAAAAATACATGCAAGTATTTGTACGTCACTTCAACTAATAATGGGAGCTGACGCACATCCAGGCAATTGTTTAAGAGAAAGTAACTCACTTTTTTTCAAAAATCTGTCTGTCTGAATATCTTCCTTAGTCTAATGATTATATTTAAAAAAATTATGTTTTATTATAAAATATTATTATAAATGTTTTAATGTATGATATATATATATATATATATATATATATATATTATGAACCATGTTTATGAACTGTCACATGTGATCGTGAACCTGCTTATTGATATAACTCACGCTCGCATCTATTTTTTTTCAGTTGCAGACCACGATGAGGATACAATTCTTCTCTTTCGTTAGTCCGCAACATTCTTTTGGTGAGCTTCACGTTACCGTGAAGTTATTCTTAATTTCAGTTATTTAATTAGTTTATTTTTATGTCAATTAGTAGAATACTCCAATAAATTACTGGCAGGGTGTTACATATTTTCAATTATTTAATGTTGTATTTAATCATGATTTTATGTAAGAATTTTATGAAACAAGTATTTAGTTCATTTATGAAGTTTTGTTTATTTTAAAGGTTTTTCTTATTATTTGTTATAAAACGTGCGTTTTCATGATTAGAACATTAAGATACTTTTGTAAGAGAACTAATCTCTTGCGTGGCAGTGGTGATTTATGGGGTCATCACAAAAAAATACTCAACAAACTTGGAGTTGTGATATTTACCCTCCACCTGACCATGAAGTTTTCTTCAAAAAATGGAGGGGACGTCAAAGTAAAAGTTGACTAGTTGTTGTCAAGGAGATGCTACCAAGTAAGTTTAGAAGTGGGGCACAAGAGAAAGGCTGAAGAAGAAAAATCCAAAACCAAATCCGAAGTCATGATGACCTTGGTGACCAAGATTGTCCAACACCTAGACAGAGAAAGTTATCCCCCTAATCGGAAAGAAATTGATCACTTGGAAGAGGCTCAAAGAAAGGGATCACGCAAGGACGAGGTTATGACATGCATAGAGACCCTGCAGACTTGGAATGTGGAAAACCTTTACAAAGTCAACATCTGATCCCCAAATGTAAGCTCAGATGGAAAGTACTATTTTCCTTCCCCAATATTTTTCCTTAAAGTAGGTTTAACTGAGAGGTTTTTAACCAGTCTGAACGCCGACCAGTACACAGCCCAACTTATTAACGAAATTTTTACTTTTATCTATTGCTCATGCATGCATATAGATCGTCTTCCCAAACAAAAGGCCTGAAGGCCAACCAAAGGGGTCATAACCTCACCAAAAAAAACTCATGGTAATAAAAATGATACCCAAAAAGCAAGCTAGAACGCAAACTTGGAAAAATCAACAACCTGCTACCACTAGACACTTAGCAAACGGTATCGGTCAAAGCTGATAGGTGGGAGGAGGTCCAATACCTGACCTCTAGCCTCAACGAGCTAAGAGCTTTGAGTTACTGCTCTTAAATCACAACAAACACGCACAAAAATAGCCTACAACTGAGTTGTTTTTACAATTCAAAAATAAGCAGCATGAAAATACATAACACGTTCAAAAGATACAAAAAATACAAGAATAAAATAAGCTTGTAACATATCATCCATTCAAAAGTAACTTAAAGTTCACATAAATGTTGAGAGAGTTAAGGCACAAGTTTCCTAACAAAATACAAGAAGAAAAGGGGTCTTCCCCTAATATTCAAATACAAACCAATAAGAATTTAGCCTATACAAAAAGTGCTATAAAAGGGTGGTCATGGTTATAAAACTCTCGAGTTAACTTGTAAACTCTTACAAGTTTACAATTTTACTACACAAAACGAGTCAACACTTATGTAAAATCTTTTTTGGTAAACTCGTACAAGTTTAAGTAAACTCTCAATTCTACTAGCGAGTTTACGAGTTAAAATCTACCTACAAGTTTATGAGTTTACCTCAAAATGTACAAATTTTATAACTTTGTGTTAAATACTTACCTAACTTTATTTATGTTAGACAATGTCTATTGAATTTATTAAATTAATTTAATATATTTATCATAATTGAGTTATGTTTTATCAAACTATAAAATAATACACATGAATAAAGTATGACATGATAACTAAATATCATGCATTAAGGTATATTTTATGATATTTCTTTCACTAATTTAATTTACAGTTAACATTATTCGTTTTTAATTATAAATACAATATTTAATTATATTTAGTTTCTAATTATATTGCTTATAACATATTTTTTACGTATACAAACTCTTACGAGTTTACTGAAACTCCACGAGTTTACTTAAACTTTTAAGTTTGACAACCTTGGGGTGACTAATCCTCCCAAAAAGACTGCTAACCTCAAAATCAAGTTCTTCCTCTGGTGTTGGTGGCTCTTCCACAATGATTTCATTCCCGACCACTTTTTCATTGACATGGAAACAGTCGCGGCCAGCATTAGGAAAAAAGAGGTATACTTGATCCAGCAGGTTCTAGAAAATGATGGTGATGAATTCTAACCACGCGGCCTTCGACTTAAGACACACGGGTCTTTCGCTTTTGTGCTTGAGCAACCCTTCTAACTCAAGGGCTCCATTTTCTCAAGCCTTTACCTAGCCTTCTCAAGATCCTTCTTGGCCTTATCTACATGGGAGATGGGCCTCAGCCTCTTGCTTCACCTTCTTGACCTTTAACCGTAGGTCCTTCATCTAAGTGTGCTTATTAGCAAGAAGTTGCTCACACTTGATAGCAGCACATGAGAGATCAATAACACCGCGAAGTCAGTACCTATCATCTCCTTCACCACATGTTCCTTCTTGATATTCTCATCTCATAGGGCCTCAATAGATGCTCGTAGTGGTATGAAGGATTTAACTGAAAAGATGGACACTCAAAAGGTCAGCAGAAGAGTTAATTGGGTCTCCCAAATCGTCCACCTTACCCTTCACTTGAGAAGAACTGACTCGAGAATGCTTGTGGGAGGAAAAAAACCTAACCCTTTGAACTGGAAGAGCGATCACTTGACTTAACAAGACTGTTTTGAACAACAAGAGCCTTCAAAGATCTTGAACCAGCAAGGGTGGCGGAATCAATAGCAAGGAGCTTAGAGGTAGCAGCGGGCATATGCTCACGAGTCAAGTAACTCACCTCGACTCCTCGCTTCTTCATATGCGCGACAAAGTTTCTTATAGCCATCTTGCCTGCAAGTAGGAAAAACATCAAAGTATCAGCCACCATAGCAAATAAATAAGCAATGCATGAAAAGGCTACAACAGAAAGAAAAGTTAATCAAGATATTTCTTAAACTTTGTTCTAGACTTCTTCAGCCTAGAAAGCTCGAAAGGTTTGCACTCAAAGTGCTTGGAAAAAAAGTTCGTTAATCTCTCCTCCTACGAATTCAACACCACCTTTGGAGCCTTCTTAGAGAGCCAGTCCTTATTCCAATAGAGAGGAAAGTGAGGAACTGCATCTAAGACTAAAAACTCACTCGGAACCTCGTTCCTTAGAAGAAGAAAAAAACCCTTCACATAGCGAGTCTTGAATCCATGAAATGAATCCTCAAAAAGTTTTAAAATAGTTTTGGTCGGACTAGACTTCAATGATAGCAAACCCACTTTTCGTACCACTAGATCTCGCAAGCCGGCCCAAGTAAAACAAACCTAAAAAGAGATGTGAAAAGGCAGGGATACCACAAAACCTACACAACTCCTCAAATCCCCTAAAGCAAAGCCTAGCTATTGGGATGAAACTGAATGGGGGAAACTCAACAATAACGAAGGATAAAATTTTGCAACTGAGTAAAAGGAAGCCTCAACCCAACACTTGTGAAGGTGACCTAATACATATTGAAGAAGTGGTCCTCTTGATTCTCGCAAGAAAAGCAACGCCTTTCCCAATTTGAAGGGAGCTACATGTTGTATACTTTATCGAAAAGACCATCAACTAACAGCTCGTGGTGTCCTCCCCTAATGCCCAACTCCTCGCATGTCAACAGGGAGGGAAGCTGGAGGACCTCGAAAGCAGCCCATCCATACAACATCACGCCAATAGGTCCAATGGGCTGATAATCCTCTTGGGTAGGAGTTAGCTCCCTCACCATGCCTACAAATGAATCACTACAATCTAAGTCAAAGGAATACAAAAAGACCCAATATCCAACAAAAGAAAATGAAAGATGCCTAGGTGGTGGTTCCCCCATGGCACTCTGAAGAGATTCGCCCTCCCCAAACGAACAACATGGGGACACTACCTCTAACTCCTTAACCTTCGACTAACGGGCTTCGGTTGGCCCCCCTCCTCCAATAGCCTCTTCAACCTCGCCCCTACTTCCAGCAGGGTCCCCCACCCCTCGAGGTTAGCTTCCCACACCCGACCAGCAACACAACAGGGACAAAGCAAAGGCACAACACCGTCACCAGAAAACCAAAACACCGCCATCAACACTCTTCAACATTCTTTATCAAAACCCAAAAAGCTTCAAGGAGGCAAAAATGGAGAAACCTACAAACTCCAAAATTAAAAAATAAATAAATAAAAAAAGCGAGAACTTTGTGACAAATGAAGAATCATGCAAATTTGAGATGAGCAATTCAACCATGACAAGAAAAAAAAAAAAAAAAAAGCAAACTTGAAGTATAAAAATACAACCTTGAATGAACAAATTGATGCTTTCGTTGACAAACTCACAGAACAAACAAAGCTTTGAACACAACAATGGAGATTTAAAAAATTCATCACTTTTGGTCCCAAAGCTTCAAAATCTCTACTTTTTCTTTGAAGGAAAGGCATAACAAGCAAAGAAAAATCCAAGCTTGGCAACAAAAATAAGAGCTTTGCAAATAAGAGAAGGATGAGAGCTTCAAAAAAAAAAAATAGAGGAAAACTCACTTTGAAATAGGAAATTCAAACAACCCAGCAGCAGAAGGCAGTTTTTGAAAGCAAACAACAATTTCTGACAGGCGGCAATCTCCCGTGGCAAGCGGGAGTAGCTTCTTGCCACCGTCAGATCTCATTTCTCCCTCTATGGAGTGCACAAACTTTTCAAATATTTTTGAAATAAGGAAGAGAATGACAACTGAAAAATAAGGGAAAGATTTAAATGTTTTTGAAATTGAGAAAGAAATGACTTTTGAAATACATGGGAGAAAAGGAAAAGTCAACAAAGATAATATGGACATTTCTCACACTTTAAGTGAGGGCAATCTTGTCCAAACACTCAATTTCATTCAAATCAAATACATCAATCACAATGTCGCATGGCAACATCACAACAATTGACATAATTATACATAAGATGAGAAACAACAGATACCAAGAGCACGCTCGGGTGTCAAGCTCACCACAAAACACCTAACACCCCAATCAAGCTCTCAAGTGTCAAGCTCTCTAGGCGTCGAGTTCCCCAAGAGGGAACTAAGTTCTAAACCTCAACAGATGAGTAATGGAGAATCCGTGGAGAAGAATTCAATGAGTTAACTCAAACCAAATTACAAAAGTACGAAGGTAAAATCACAATACTCACCAACCAACGTGTCAAGCTCATGCTAAGGACAATGTCACAAAGTAGTGACAAAGGACTTAAAGAGCCAAGCCCACCAAGGAATAGTTAGAGCTCACCACCACATAACTAATTCCTAGATAAACAGAATAAAATAAATCTCCAATATGAAAGAAAATTGTTGTTCAAATTCCCCGCATCACCTTTAAAAGCATATGACCTTAAGTCATTAGGTATCATTGTGCCATTGCAACAAGTACACCCCACTACGACGTGTACCAAAAGCCCCGTATTAAAACTTCCGTCAAGGCACCTCCTCAACTATTTACTATTGTGTTTAGATATCCTCTCGTTCCTTTAACAAATTACTTTAGAGTATTTTCATTTATTTTTCTTGTAGAAACCATTGTTTTGTCTTTTACTCTCCCCGTGACAAAAAATATAATGGCAATCTATCATGGCTATCAAAGTTTCGCACGTAAATTCTGTATGATAACATGAGTGCAATCGAAAACCATTCGTGCAACTCCAACGAGTTTCAGAACTATTATAGCTAAGTTCAACAGTTTCTTCTTAGCTGAGATTTCCATGACATTAGTAAGTTCGATTAACTAGATTAATTACAACACATGGAAAACCAAGTCTTCAAGTAAGCTCTTTAGTGAATTGTTGACCACTAAAAGCATGGTGAATGAAGGAAGACAAAGACAGATTTTCCAATTTCCTAGCCAAAACAGTATTGGCATAAAAATTAAATCAAATCAATCTTGCTGCTAGGGCTTTCACGAAATATTGTTAAGTTCAAGTTATAAGTAATTAATATTCTACAATTGTAAACTACAGTAGAATACACATGAAATGACCCCCAATAATGAAAAAGGTTGGAGCTCTGTGTACTTTAGATGTAGAGGGTCATATTGAATGCTAAAAATAGATTGCATCAACTTTTACTCATCCCTTAAACTCACTTGTGCATTTCATTTTTTGATAAAACATGTGTGCCTTATATCTTGACATCACAAATGAAAAAACCCATAAGCCCAACTTCTGGTGAACAGATAACAATTACCTGCCAGAAGTAATTGATGCAGCCCATCAACCCTTTATAAGTTAATAAAAAGCACATGCCACTAGAGTTTGAGGGGCGCACATCACAAGTGGCGAGACTCAATGAAACAGAAGCATGTAGCCAGCTGGTATTAACAACCATTCAAAAATAGAAAATCCCGGAGACGGGCAGCCAGGGACGATATCCCGGTGAATGCAGAAGCACAAAACCAAGGAAGCAGTACCAGAAGACACCTCAACACAAAAGAAAAGTATATACTTTAGCAAGATCTCGAACTTTATAACAAATTAGTAGCAACTACCTTAAATTGACTTTTACCTGTAATGAAACTACAAGAATTCTGCATAGATAAAAGAACACAAGCTGAGAAATCAAGAAAGTAACTAGTCCAATCCCATAGTAGAAGTGAAGGGCAATGCCCTACAAAACAGACGCATGCTGCAGTCGAAGCACACTAGATTAACAAAATCTCATAATCATCTTAACAATTGCAGTTATCAACTCTGAACAAATCAGCTTCTGCTTCGCTGTCGGTCCCTAATGCCATTTCTGCACATTATTGAGCACCATATGTCAGCACACAATTTGGCATGAGCGTTTTATGTTGAAAACCAAAACAAATGAACCAGGTCTTACTCTAGTCATCAGATTTACAAGTCATTCCTTCATACAGATAACAGACTAAATAAATAATGTCGGCATACAACCCCCCCCCCCAAAACACAATGCACTTTGTAAAAGGAACAAGGTATTACTACTACTATTGTAACTTAAAACTATTACTTCCACGCATATTAGACTTGAGCAAAATAAATTTTTGAATTAAAGGTCAAGCAAACTATCTTTCCTGGTAACAACAATGATAAAAACTACTAGCAATTCAGGCCGACCCTGATACCATTATAAATAGCATCAACCGAAAAGAAGTTTCAACCAATAAAATAACAAAAACTAGAAGATCCCACAAATGAAAAAGCAAAGCCATATGCTAGGACACATTCCGGGTGAATGATTTGAAGCTGCCAACCATGAAGTAGTACCAAGATAAATCAAGGCAGAGAGAAGGAACTTAACCCATTAGCATATGGTAGCTCCTCGCGTCCACGATAAGGAGGTGACCTGCTATAGCTGCGTCCACGAGGTGACAAGCTGCGGCGCTTAGGGGACGACCGCCCACGAGGACTATAACTCCTGGTTCATATCAACACATTGTCACAAAATTTGGTGATAGCTAACAAGTTAAAATATACTGCCCAATCATGGGGAAAAAATTCATGCATTTGGCACACAGGATCCAAAGAAAACAATCTCTAACCTTCGACCATAACTTGGGCTCCTGCGGAATTGAGGTGGACTACGGCTACGACGTCTTCCAGAACCGCCACGCGAACGACACTCCCGAGCAAAATGACCAGGTTCACCACACTCATAACATTTCAAATCAGAACCACCACCACCACCACCAGAGCGACCACGACCACCTCCACCTCTAGTGTTGTGAGAAAGCTCTACCCTCCAACCATTCTTACCTGCTCCATGGAAGAACAATAAACGGCCCAAGTAAATAAAACGGAAAAAAGTATGCCATCAAAATGGCTTGCTGTTGATTGAAGTGACAAAAAAGATGGAACCATATTTGATAATTCAGTTTATAAGAAGTTTAAATTATATGATGCGCGTTAGTTCTTATTTAAAAGGCCACTACTGCAGGCCAGGCATGCAAGAGATTATCAATGATGAAGTAGAAGAAAGGGAGCATCTGCTTGCCCATATCCCCTTCAACATATTATCCATAAGAAGGTATTAGCATAGAAGAAATATCAACTACTTAGAAAATCAATTAATAATGGCATTTCAATACATTTAAAACCTTCTAAACATACCATCTAACTCACGAATGGCATCTTGTGCATCTCTGCGGTCATCAAAGTCAATAAAAGCATAACCAGGAGGTCTCCGTGCAACCCACACACTACATACACAACATGGTAAATCATTATCAAATTAAATGTGTAAGCATAAACGGTACAGTGCAATGGGTAGACAGGTAGAGTGCAGAAAAGCAATCAACTTTTGAGCCAGTAAAGAAAATTGTGAAGTTTACAAATTAAATCCAACTGAGAAATATGATACAGCTCGGTAACCAATTCATTGCAATGCAGAGAAGCTAACTTCAGGCCTATAAAGCTAATCAACATCCTGTCTGGAGCGAATTAGTTTTTCGTGCTGATTTCTGTTAGCCCCATATAATTTTCTCTCTATCAAATTGAGCAGAGCCACAAACAGAGTGTTAATACAACAACAGAGGCAAATAACATATGATTTATCCGTCACTGAACACTACCCAACCAATTCGTAATCATAATTTATATTCTTCATTATCCACTTCAAAATTAGAGGGAGATGAGGCACGGTTATGCCCAGACATAACCTTCTTTGTTATTTAATGACTCCCAACAACAATAGCTGACTTTAACTGGCTCCAACCCAATGCTTAAAAGACTAAGAAGTTGGCATCTTCAACAGGAAGTACCATTCTATGACAAAGTATTATTAGCTAGCAAAGACTGTGTCTATAACATGCAACACTATCAAGTAAGGCTTCAATTACCTGCGAATAACTCCAAAAACATGGAATTCATCTTCAAGTTCTCTCTCAGTAACTCGTGGATCAAGATTACCAACATAAACGCGAGACATTGCTTCAATCTGTCACAAGAACCTACCAATCACACAAACAACACAAATCAAAAAACTTCACTTACAATTCATACAAATTATGTATTACCCAAAACTGAGCTTAAAAAAATTAGCTACAAATATGATTTGTCTATCCTTGAAAATCTGAAAGAAAGAAGAAAATTTTTCATTTTCAATTTAAAAGAAAACAAAGACTCAAACCCAGAAGTTACAAAGAAGAAAGAAAAAAAATTGCGTAGTATAAAGGACGCAGCTTTAAATTTATACGAGGGAAAATTGGAGGTGAAGGGCGAAAGGTTAAGCATACAAAACAAGATTCATAGTTTGGATGGGTTGGGATTGGGGAGAAGAATAGCGAATTGGAAGGGAAGGGAAGAGAAGAGAAAGCTGAACCTGAAGTGAAGCGGTGAAGATGTAGCGAAAAACCCTAGCAGAGAGGGTTCAGCGTTTTCCAACTGTGCAGTTTACTATACGCACTACGAAGAAACAAACCCTGAATTTATTTTTGCTTCATTAAAGCCCCAAACTCGCTAGCTTGTACAAATCTCGTGTTTTTTTCCGCAAAACCCAACTTAGTCGTGAAACACGCACAAAATAAGCGCCCCAAACAAAAGTGTCACACACAAATTAGTCTTTGAAGAAAAGAAAAAAAACATGTTACAGTTCCTAATCATTTTTAACTGTATGATAAGATATTGGGTTTAATATATTTTCACTCTCTAATAAATTTTAAATTTTGATTTTATTCTCAATATTTTTTTTCTAGTTCTTGACGTTGAATTAGATCGTTAAATGATAACATTGTAAACGGATGATAAGCAAAGATTAAACCGTACCCATAGCAACATGAGTCATGCTCCACTGTAGCCTCTACAATTTTATACATATGCACATATATAATTCAATTAAATCGTATTTTATATTTATTTAATTGAGTAAATAACAATGACCACATTTTAAGGTTTAATTAAATGACATTATACTTAATTCTTATAAAAAAAAATGAACATCTCACCCCCTTGAAGTTTAACCAAATGAAATGTTTGGAGAGGAAATAGGAGACAAAGTTGGTGGTAGTGAGCCATGGTGGTAGGGTTGAGGGGGTGAGGTGAGAGTGGAGATGGAGTTGGGACGGATTGCAGGGATGGTAAAAGGGGTTGGATAGGGCAAATTAACTTGTGTATAGTTTGCATTTAAATAATTTAGGATGAGACATGTCAATCTTTTAGGTAAGTTAAAATATGTGTTCATATATTTTTTTAGCATGTTTACAAGCTAGCTCATGAGTTGAAAAAAAATCAAAATAAACAAAATTTAGCATTTGAGCTAAATTCATTATGTAATTTGTATTTCACAACATTATCCTTATAAATTGAATAAGTTGCAATATTTTTCAATGTTTCATTCATTTTTTTATTTTGTTTGTCCTCTGATGCACCCTAAATTTAACATTTTTTTTTGGTACCATATCTCTACAAACAAACATAATCTAGGAGAAAACAAGTCTACTTTTCATTTAATTTGTTAAGTATTTTGAGATGACAATCAACCAACATTTGATGTCTACATAGTAAATACAATAGATAACATTAGGCAATAATAGTCTATTACTCAACCAACCCACAAATTGTTTATTCCAAGATTATAAAAAAATTGGGCACCGATTAGGGTAAGGGTTACTAAGGTTGTATATCATAAGCATGTTGTCTTTCACCTATCTAAGGGAAATGCTTTGCTAGGGTCTAAAACCCTAACTATCATCCTCCTCACCTTGTGCGCCTTTATTTTGTTATTGTTGTATGACCCCATCCTTCATTCTCCTTGTGCTCACATTATGGGCTCTGTTTCTATTGTCGCTGTTCATCTTCTCCTGTATTTTCTCTGTGTGTTGACAACTGCCTCTTGTCATCTCCAACTGAAGTTGTCCACCAATGACTTCTTCTCTTTCGGTTGTAAGGTTCTTCACCATGGTGAGTATTTAATTCTTGTTCTGTTGGGCTCCTTGTCATCAATGCACTATCTCAATAGTGACTGCTACCCCCTGAGCATCATCGTTGATCATCATTTGTGTGTGTGGCCTTTAATTATATTTGTGACCTCTCCACAGATAATATAGGATTCCAGTGGAATAACATTATTATGGTGTGTCTCTACAAGGTCGTATTAGGAATATTGAGATTTGAAATTGGCAAATTATAATTTCAGGATTTTAACTGGAGATCCAAAATCTAACCACTCATAGAAAGTGATGACTGAGTTTTCTAAGGGAATATTGAGAGCTGCTTTGAATCGATTCTCCGTCAAGCCTTGTCTAATCCATATATGTGGCCTCTAGCAAACAAGAATTAACGGAGATTATGAAAAAATAAATGTTATGGACTGGGTCCTAAAGGCCCATTCAGGAACTCGTACCCCATGGTCCACAAAAATATCCAACCCAAATAAGCTCCCTCCATAAACATTCAGACAGATCCACAGACCATGACACACTCTCCCCTCGGTGAACATCACTCCACAGACCTTGTGTAACATCTCACTCCTTTCTTACTGAGAATTTCCCCAAATAACTGCTAGTAGACTGCTCGCTGAGTTGATTGTGTGAATTAACTTGTAGAGGTCGGTAGAAATTTCTCGGTAGGGATTTGATAAATTCTGCTGACACTCAAATGATTCCTCTCGACCCCTAGAGATAGATGAAAAACTTAGACTGTCGAAAAAACGGAAATCAGTGCGGTTTCGGACGATTCCGCAGACACCCGAACAGTCCCGTTTGGCCCCGTCTAGCCAGTAGAACCGAGCAGAGAGTCTCAAGTCTCTGGGAAGCCAACCTATACCGGGAGAAAGTCCCAAATACCTTAGATTAGCCCCACAACCTTATTGGGAAGTTTGGGAGATAGCGAAACCGCAAGCGGAATGGTTGTCCGCAAGCGCGGGAGCGTAACGATGTATTAGAGGTATCTGTGAAAAATACTCCTCCGGAGAAAAATTCACAAACACCTTCTAAAAATAATATTCTTAGGAAGAGGGAAATTAGAGGATCGCGACGGTATAAGCAGAATATTTTTCGGACGACCGTGCGCGACGCACCGATACTGCGAGCGATCAAAAACGAGCGAAACGGGACCGGGGTGGGGCCCAATCAGATTCAGCACGTGGGAAGACAGATTTTTTCAAGGAAAATCATTAAATAATCCTTGATGTGACTTGATGTGACCTTAGTATTATCCAAATGAATTAAATAATTAGAAAAGTAATTAAAAATGGCATTTTTGTAATTTTGGGCCAAGGGCAAAATGGTAAAGTGGCAATCAGCTCTTGGGCTATAAATAGCACCCCAAAACCGAAATTTAAGAGGAAAATTAGAAGCCTAGCCGAAACTCTGTCCGTTTACCGAACGACTGCTGTTCCGCCGAACCGGAGACCTAGACACCGCCAGCCCTAAGCCCAGTTCTCTTCCCTCAGGAACCCCTAACCCAAACCCACGAAAATCACACCCAAAACCCCAAGGAAGCTTGCTGAAATTTCGGCCTAGAGGAGCAAGGAGGAGTCCAAGCAAGCTAGGAGCAAGCAGGAACCATCGGAGCCGGGGAAATCGGTGGGTAAATCTGACATAACCACTGTCCATGTGGCTTAAGATGTTTGATGCCATGCTTGTGATATGTATGCTAGGATAGATTAGGTTCTTGCTAGGTTTATGTTCTTTGATGATGATGATGGAAATTGTGTGAATATGTGGCTATGTGCTAGAGATGCTAAGTGTTACCTGAACCTAGGTTAGGAAAGCATGAATTTGTGGTTTGATTTGTTATGGAAATGATTTTAGAAAATTTGATGTATGTTTATGGTTATTATGGCTGTTAGAAATGAATAAGGAATGCTTTGAGGCTTGATGGTTGGAAACCTTGTAGAACATGGAAAATTGCACGAATTAGGGGCTGAAATTCGTCAGGACACGCTGAGCGGCAAGGGCCTTCGCTGAGCGGTCTTTAGCGTTGAGCGGTGTACCTTAGGCGCTGAGCGGCCTGAACGAAGACAGCCCTCCCCTTTTCGAAAACTTGTCATTTTCTGAACCAAAATCCAACTTTTTATACTGCTTGCAATTATCCATGGATCTACTGATTTTACTAAGTATGTTAAATGTTATGATTTAAGGATTTAGGTTCAAATGCTTTTTAAGGTATGACAAAGGTTATGAAATAAAGCTTGATGTTTAATGAATATGAACTGTAATTGGAATGGACTGGAATGATGAATGTGCTATGTGATTATGTGTCATGGAAAATGGTTTTACAAAAGGAAAGGAAAGGAAAAAGAAAAGAAAGGAAAGGAAAAGGAAAGGTATCGGGCATGACGTCACTAAGTCCCAAAAAGGAAAAGGAAAGAAAGGAAAAAGGAATCTTTTCCTAGCTGTGCGTAATAGCCAGCAGGAAGGGCAAGTTGAACCCTGGGCATGCTTCGTCCCTAGCATAAGGACGGGGTAGGGTCCCCTCGCCACCCCTAGCATAAGGGTGGATTCTCCTATCATGAGCTACTGAGGTTTAGCGCAGCCCAGTCCTCATGATACTGAGACAACAAGGAAGCCTGTGGCGGTAGGCCACCGTTACGGGGGGGTTGAGCTTGAAGTATGTGCTCTAAGTGATATAACAGTACATAAGTGGAGGTGCGAAGAAGCTTATAATTAAAATGGGCACGGTTATAAGTGGACACGCACTGAAGCTTATTATGTGATATCTGATTATGTGAAATATGTGACTATGTGTGACGTAGGAAGTAAGATAGAGAACAGATGACTTAGTAATGAAGAGTAGGTTCCCCAGTAACCTAGTTAATTTAGATAAAGCTACTCAGGCTTAGTATGGATCTTAAAATCAGTAAGGTGATAGTATAACTGTAACACCTAGAATTCCCTGAGCGGCCTGAGGTATGTATGAGAAAAAGAAGTTCCCTAATCCCTAAGGTTTCCCACTGAGAGCGCCATGTTCTCACCCCACTCATCCATGACTTCAGGTTTTGATGGAGAACAGGGAGCTACGCAGTACGAGGAGGAGACATTCCCAGGCGGGACAGCGGAGGAGTAGACTTTTAGCTAGTAGATAGTATATATGTTTATGGGCACCATTTTGCTATCTTTGTACTTGTTATGTAAATTATAACTCCTGTACTTATATACTTGTTTATGTATGGATGACCGACCATGTTTGTAATTATGACATATGTTAATTACTTTCATCTTCTATCAATTAAGCATGCTATATTTCCGCTCGTGATGTGTGCTCTAAACGCAACAAGGCTCCTAATTTTATTATATGTGACGTACAAAAGAAATTTTAATCTGGTTCATATTTTGGGTAACACTATGTTCAATGTACAAATGGGACTAAGTACTATCCCCACCAGAGCAGATAACAACTTAGCTAGCAAGCTTGCGACTTAAGTGTAGGCTAGCTAGCTAATGGGTTACACCTTGGAGGTAAATCCGAAGAAGAAAGTCTCAGGTCAGCGGAAGTCACGGCTCTCACCCAAGTATTTAAGCCAAAATGGCATACCAAGTACGACCTAGAATGCATTTCCCTTTGACTTGACCATAGCATCCTGACTTCACTGACTTGAGCGTCGGAGTCCTTACAGGTACCCATTCCGGCATCCCGAACCTGCAGAAGAGCTCTAGGATCCAAATTGCACCGAGAACCTCACTTCTCGATACATAAACTATTCTCAAGAACCTTAGATTTTAGTCATTGTTCTTGTTAGTCATATTTGGAATATATATTCAGTTTAGAATTTTTATCTCTCCTAGTTTTGATGGTTCTTATTTTTCTTTCTCTCTCGTATTAATTATTTGTTGTCTATGGCATTGTTGGGAATCCCCATTTTCTTTCTTATGCAGTGGTTGTTATGAGCTCATCTGTATTTAATTCGTTGAATGAATAAATGAATGAATGAATACAACTAACTATCTTTGGAGGGAAAAAAAGGGTCACCATGGTTGTAATTAGTGGTTACACTTACACAGGTTGGGGTTGGCCCAAAATTATAAGTAAATTTTTATTTTCAACTCCCAAAACAATTTGCCCCACCTTGCGAGTCAGACGAGTTTAACTTGATGTGTCAAAAATTTTAAACAAGTTAAAAAATTTAACCCACCACACAAAAAGGCATGTTGCTTTGTCTCGTCGCCCTATCAAGTTAAATTTGTTTTGCCATCCCAGGTGGGACAAAGGGGGGAGTGGAGAAGAGGGGTGATGGTGGGGTAGTTGGGTGAGATCAAATTAGTTTTATTTATCACAGATAATTAAAATAAGGTCTACTTGTGATCTTTTATTTTGTATCATTAGGTTTAAAAAATTTAATAATTAAAAGTTTTTGTAATCTCCAAATAAAAATTAAAGTGATTATGGGTGAAGGTGATGACTAAAATGCATCAAACATATTAGGGAGCATAATGCTCCTTGCTATTAAAAAATGGTATACCATAATCCATGAGAATTTTGACTGTAAATAAACACTTTCTCTTGCTCTCTATCTCCTCTTCACTCTAGTCTCTCTTCCCCTTACCACCGCCGTGGCCACCCTCTGACCAGTTCACACTGCCTCTTCATGATCGATTTTGGAAATTGTGACATGGTCGTCCTCCACGACGTCAAGAAGCTCAACGAAACTGTTGGCAAAAACAAGATAGATGTGATTCGACAGAGGCCGTTCTTGATCAACAGAGGTCGGATCTTATTTAGTAGAAGCTGGAGTTTAGTCGGCTCAGGCTTAATCTTATTTTGGCGGAGGACATGAGTTATGGTTCAAGATGCTTATTGGAGGGGATATATAATTTAATAGCTGAAGTTGCATTGAAGCGAATTATGAGCTGCTAGTATTCTGCAACTGTGCTTCAAATTCCACTTTTAGTGTAATGATTCTTGTGGTAGGTATGCCTTGTAATGATTATTCTGACGACTTCTTGTTAGTGGTTGTTTAGTTGATTCTCAACATGTTATTTTGTTGTCATTAATTAATACATGTTGAGAATTCTTTTTTCTTTCTTAAAAAAAATAAGGGGTTTGTCCTCAACGAACTTTTTTTAAAGAAGTTTTACTCATGGTTATAAGAGTGTTTTATCTCGATTGGAGGGGGGTAGTAGTTGTAGTTCCTTGTCTGATTTTGAGAACTTGTTTTCTCCATTTGGAAACATTGTGAATGGAATGCTACACAAACTCTAAAAAAAAAAACAATAAAGCTTAAAAATTGGCTAAAGACAAAGGTTTCAACCTTACTCATTAGTCGCATCAAATATCAAATTTCGCTGGTGCATTAAGGCCAGGATTCTTTATTCAAGCTTTAGAATAAAGAATAGTACGTGTCTATTTAAGCACATGTTGCAATGTTAGAGTTTACTGGAATCACAATGACTATGTTTTGATTGAACATCAACGCATGAATTTTCCGCACAAGATGAAACAAAAACCTGGTAGGTTTAGCCTTGTCTTGTTTGGAATTGACAGTGCAATCCAGCTGGGTGGGCATCTCTGTTCAGTACAGTACTATACAAACGTGAAAGTTATGAAGTCCTAAGTGGAATAATGTTTAGGAAGGAGGAATGAAATGATTAAAATAATGAACACGGGTACATTCCTCAGCCATTAAATTAAATTGAATTCAATTTGTAACGTATTATATAATGAAAAAAAAAAAGTCACATTCTATTTTTTCTTTTTTCATTTTTTCACATTCTAAATATATAGCTTACTCGTTATCATGCACAAACTTTTGAACTGATATATATATATATATATATATATATAAACCTCTCAACATATAAAAATAAATAATAAAACAAAAATAAAGAATAAGAAAATTTTGATACTCACGTGCGCAAACTTTTGAACAAGAATAAACAAACTTTTTAGACACATATACAAACTTTTGAATAATCAAAAACAAAAATTATGATCGAAAACAAACACAAAGACGAAGAAGAGAATTTTGTTGCTTATGTAATAATAATACACAAACTTTTCTGTATATAACCACAAACTTTTTAAAAATCTAAAACAGATATTATGACAGACATGAAAACNAAAACAACAATCCCAGCTAACTGCCCTTATTCTAATCGTGACTTTGTTAACCCAGTTCGTCGCGCGACAGAGAAAACAAGGCTAAATCGACTACATCCGGGGGGTTTCTCACCCATCCACACTTCTTCCCCATCCATGACTTTTTTTTTTCTCATTCTCACCACTGTTTTTTATGACTTCGGCAATCCGCCTGGCCATTTCTTCTTTCGAGAATCTGGTAACAGATTCCGTGAAATGCGGGGGTTCCCGGGAGAGGGGCGAAGTCACTCGCCCTAAACAAATGAATAAGGTTGGAGAAGAACGCCTTCAATCCGAATCGGGTAAGGCATTCATCAGAGTGGTTGGGGTGGGGTAGTCTATCATCCCTGCTGAGGCGGGTCATAGGTCTGAATGAGTAATAGGGGATCGAAAGACAAAGTTCTTTCATCGGTCCGGGCATATAAATCAAAAAATGAAAGGATGATGATGGCAAGATATGTGAGAGCCTGGATGAAATATATAAATGTGCTGTTAGCGATCTATCTATATAACTGCTCGCTCTCCTCTCAAGCACTCTCTTGTGTCAGCTTCATTCCGTAGATTCTTTTACCAAATTCTAGGGAAGATCTTGAGAGCTGATGATGAGATTCGAATGGTTTCTCGATCCCGGCTGCTAGTGCTCCCGGCCTGGACGGCTTTTCTGCCATGTTCTACCAAGTTGGAAGATTGTTGGCCCTAAGGGCTGTAAAGGCGAAAAAAAAGAGTCCTTGCAAATAGATTTACAAAGGTAAAACCGAGGATTGTCTCCTCGGGGCAGTGTGCTTATGTAAAGGAGAGAAGCATTGTGGAGCAAATCTGTTTGGCTAATGAAATGATTCTGCTAAAGGAGGGGTAACCTGTGCTTGAAGCTTGATATATTCGTAACTGCATATTTACAATACCGACGTGGTGATCAGTTGGACCTTTGATTTGATTAATTAACATCTCTTTTATTGACCTCCTATTTGTTTGTTTTAATCCTAATCCAAAGGAGGTCAAATTCAGACTGCTGTTCAATTATTTCTGTGTCATTCTCGATCTAACAAGAATGGAATCACGCTCTGTAGGATTTGAACCTACGACATCGGGTTTTGGAGACCCACGTTCTACCGAACTGAACTAAGAGCGCTTTCTTATCACAGTAGATACTATAAAGAAAGAAAAGGATTATTATTGTACCCCCGCATGCATATAGTTTCATTAAATTTTTCCATTTTGATGTCCAAAATCGATTTCAATGGATCCCTCGTTACTGCCCAGAGGANCCTTGTGTTAGAGATTTCTTACTCTTAAGGTTAAAACTCATCGAGATGTTACGCAGGAAATTTTAAATAAAATTTAAAAGTAACACTATCATTCCTAATCAAACTCAATTGTTACATAAAATTACAAGTAAATAATATTTTTCATAAAATAGTGATATTATGTTGCTTTGCTATTCTACATGATTATTGCATTATTTTTAGGATTAATAGCAACTTATCTTCTGAATTATGACGGTTGTGCACTTAACCCTCTAATGTTGTGTAATTCAATCATCTAAACTTTTTAAACAATGCAAATAAGACATTTTGTCACTTTTAATGTCTAAAAGATCTATTAATATATGTGTTTATCACATGGTGTATTGTAAAGACAAAATTATTATTTATTTAAAATAAAAATAAAAGAAAAACTAATTCTTTGAGGACAAAATAGGGCAACAGTAAAAAATAGCATCGACAACATAAAAAATCAAAAGCAATCGTCAAATAAAAATGGAAAAAGCAAAGAGCAGAGATGGCATAGGAGGTGACGTAGGAGGCAACGTAGGAGGTGGACGAAGTATGCAGCAATGGTAATAAACATGAAAGAAGCAGGAACATTTGGTTCAATTTAGAAAAGGAGAGAGACGTCACTATTAAAGGGTTTAGGGAATTGGGTTTTATTTTTTTAAAATAGTTTTTCTTTTATGTTTAATTTATATAAAAGGCAATTTTGTCCTTACATACATTATGTGACAAACACATGTGCATTAATAGACCTTTTAGACGTTAAAAGTAACAAAATATCTTATTAATTTGTCATGTTTAGAAAGCTTATGAGGTGGAATTGCATATTTTGTAACGTTAGAGGATTAAATGTATAATGGCTATAGTAAATAGGAAAAGACTTTTATTAACCCTTACTTTTACCTTGATATTAAAATTAAATCGCATTCACAATTTTTTAGTCCATTATGCATTTTTATATTAACATAAATTCATACAATTAATTAATACAGAAAAATAAAGTATAAAATAAAACTAATAATTATTTAATTAAATATTTAAAATAAAAATATTTAATATTTAATTATATTGATTTAATTTTTTTTTATAAATAAAAGCACTTTTAGAGTTACGTAACCCAACAATTTTTTTTTTCATCTAAATTATAACTTATTTATAAGTTAGTTTCATATAAGAAGACCTTTTACCATAACCTCTTCTCTATAAGTTGACCTTAATCAAGCTATAAAGTTGCCTTTTCATCCTTCTTATATTTTTTCTCCTACAAACTAGTTTCTCTCTTTCAAATCTTAAACATCCTCTTCTCATCCATCCTAAACCAAACCAAATTGGTTACAGTAATCCACTCACCACCGGTGTCGCTCCTGCGTTCTCCACCAGCGACGCTCTCGTGTCACCTGAGCTGCCCCCCGTCTTTCGACACACCGGTAGCACACCTTGAATCCGCCATCGTAGAGCCAGTTTCGCCCTTGGTCGCACCTCCACCACCGTCAAATTGGCGCCGCCGTCTCCTCTGCATGATGTCCATTTCAAATCTGCTCCTATTTCTCAGATCTGTTGACTGTCAACTTTTCTGAAAATTTCAACTGGCTTCCCTTCTCACTCTTGCAGAGTTACTATTAAACATCTTGAAAGGGGAAAAAAAATAAAAAATACATAAAATAGATAGAGAGTAGAAAAATAATGTTGGTATATTATAGATTTATGTTTATAATGGAGAGTGAACCTATTTATAAACTGAAAATTTAACTGTCAAAAGATAAATTATTATCAATCAAATATTTAAAAGATTATAAATCAAATCAATCAAATCAAATCATTTACAATCATTAACATAAATTATTCTAGGTGGGTCTGATTTACTGTAAATTTTGACTTACTTTCATCATGTTTTCAGATCTTTTAATTTTGTGGTCATTTGTAATTAGATTATGGTTTTTGTTTGAAGGTTCAGTTCTCAAACTTTTTTTCATTTGAAGGTTCAAATCTTTGCTTTGGTTCGAAGATTTTCGTTTTGATTTTCTCAAATCTCTTCGTTTTCTTTTGTTCTTTCTAAATTTTGTTTGAAAGTTATGTAGTGTGGGGATGGTGGGAGTGGATGTGTTGATGTTGATGAGGGTGATGCAGGGCGGCACTGACATCAGAGTAGGGTGAGGAAAAAGGGGTTGTGGAAGATTAAATAGAGTGGCAAAGAAAGAAAATTTAACAAATAGTAAAGGATAAATTGGTAAATCAATTAAAAATATTATTAAAATATTAACATGAATTATTATGTAATTATTTTTTAAATGTAATCTTAACTATTAGTTGATTTTTAAATGGTCGAGATTTAGAGACTAATTTGGTCATTACAACTATCCCGTCCTGACTAGCCTTTGCCAAGTCTATATAGTTGGCTAGGAGAATAGAAAAAGAGGAGAGAGAAGGGAGAAAAATAAGAACTAATGTTTGTTTTCGATTGCATTCATTACCTAAAAGGTCATACAAATAAAATAAATTGATTAGATGATTGCATAAGAATCTTTACAGCGTACATTAAAATTAAGATCTATTAGTAAAATATTAATTATTTAAATATAATTATAATAAAAATATGAATGATAATGAACTTAATGATAAAGAATTAAAAAAGCATATTTTAAATTTCATGAACTAAAAAGACTCACCTAAATTTTCATAAAACTTAGTATTATCCATTTTTTTTCATTTTTTGGCACACTCATCAGTGTGTGCCAAGTGACTAATTTATTCGGTGACTTGTAGGCACCTCCAAGAGTGAGACAATTGACCTAGAGATTTAAAATTGTTCTATGCTCTAAGTTAAAAATTGAACCCCAATATCTCGTTTGAACATGTGTTAACGGATAAAATCCAAAATATAATAATCTTTTGAGAGAAAAAAGTTTAATATTTTACTTATTTTTCTCCATGATTTTCGCGAGTGCATACACCAATTTCATTGGCTTTCACATGTTTCTTACATAGAATACATTGAAAACAAAAGATATTTTTTTTCCACTTGCTTAATTAGTATAGAGAAATCTTTTGTTTTCAATGTTAAAAAATGATTTATGTGTGGTTTATGTGTATTTATAACTATTGATTATTAATATTTTATATATTTTTTAGGTCATTTTAAATTTAAATCAATAATATAAATGTTCATAGAGTACACGTGTGTTCTAACTCATAAAATATGTATTAAATATGGACATTGTAACATATATGAATTTGATGCGGGTAAATGTGCAATAATAATTGGATAGAGATTAATGTATGTAACTCTTTTTTGTGTTTTTTTTTTATATATATTTGGAATAACAATTACACGTGTGTAATTGAAATAAAGAAGATAACATGAGAAAAAAAAATGTTACATGTACATCTAATTTTATACACCCATACATACACCATTACTAATACACAAATTTTATTCTCGTGAGTGCACAAACATTACAAACTTATAGATGATATTCTCAATTATACTTAATTAAGTGCATAAATATTATAGACATTAAAACACAAACTTTATGTATATAAATATAAGATATATGTATAGTGTATATTTTTTAGTGTATGTATAACATGACTTTACGAGAAAATAGAGAAATCCCAAAAAAGAGGAGAGATACTTGACGTGATAATTTATTAATTTTCCATACACATTTCTAATACCCTAACACCCCCCCACCCCCAACCCACATCTATACATATGCGCTTAAAATGACAAGCGTGGCACAAAAAACGGCGCATATTACCCTGGCGAGGTTCCCGAAAGATTCTCTGTAAGTAGACACACTGGCCTTATTCCACCACACAGTCACACTTGTTGTTACTACCAAGTCAGAGAAATAGCGATGCAGACTCTACCCGGCAGCAACGACGAGTTCGACGTGATCATCGTCGGCGGCGGCGTGATGGGCAGCGCAACCGCCTACAACGCCGCCAGAAGGGGCCTCCGGGTCCTCCTCCTGGAGCAGTTCGACTTCCTCCACCAACGCGGCTCCTCCCACGGCGAGTCCCGCACCATTCGCGCCACCTACATCCAACCCCACTACTACCCCCTCGTCATGGAGTCCTACTCCCTCTGGGAGCAGGCCCAGGCCCAATCCGGCTACAGGGTCTACTTCCCGGCTCACCACCTCGACATGGGCCCGGTAAACGACCCCACCTTCCTCGCCGTCCTCGAAAGCTGCCGGAGGCACAACATGCCGCACGAGGTCCTCCGGGGAAGCCAGCTGGCCCGAAAATTCTCGGCCCGATTCAACGTCCCGGAGGACTGGATCGGGCTTCATAACCGCCTCGGCGGGGTTATAAAGCCCACAAAGGCAGTGGCCATGCTCCAAACCCTGGCCCACGGAAACGGCGCCGTTTTAAGGGACAACACGGAGGTGACAAACATCAAGCGCGGAAATGACGGAAACGGGGTCGAGGTTTTAACCGCGGGCGGTGAAAGGTTCCGCGGTAAGAAATGCGTGGTAACCGCGGGTGCGTGGGTGAACAAGCTGCTAAAGAAGGTAAGCGGGCTCGAATTACCGATTCAGCCCGTGGAGACTCATTTGTTTTACTGGAGAGTGAAGGAGGGGCACGAAGGGAAATTCGCGATCGGGGGTGATTTCCCCACGTTTGCGAGCTATGGCGGAGAGGGAGGGGTTTATATTTACGGGACCCCAATTTTGGAGTACCCGGGTCTGATCAAGGTTGCGGTTCATGGAGGGAACCCGTGTGACCCGGACAAGAGGCCGTGGGGCTCCGGGGTCAACGTGGGAGAGCTCAAGGAGTGGGTTCGTGTGACGTTCAACGGGCTTGTTGATTGGGCCGAGCCCGTTGTGAAGCAGGCCTGCATGTACTCCATGACGCCGGACGAGGATTTCATCATTGATTTCTTGGGCGGGGAGTTCGGGAAGGATGTGGTTGTTGGTGGCGGGTTTTCGGGTCACGGGTTCAAGATGGCACCGCTGGTTGGGAGGGTGCTGACGGAGCTTGCGGTGGATGGGGTGGCCAGTGGGGTTGACATGAAACCTTTCAGGATTGGGAGGTTTGAGATAACTTCTAGGATTTGAGGGATCTTCCCTTGTCGTTATGATAACCATAGCTGGCTAGCGCAGCTGGGATTGTCAGTGACACCTTGTATTTTGTTTGTTTCTTACTCTCTCTTTGTGCTGTGCCTGTCAAGTCAATAAGCCCGCATTTGGTTCCAATTGTTTGGTTCCCTGGCCAGTTGTATTGAAAAAGAATAATAATAATATTAAATAATCTAAAAATATTAACGCTAGGCCAGTGCAGCATTTTCCCTATTTGAACCAGTGCAGCATTTTCCCTATTTGAAGGTATGTTCCAGTTAACTCTTCTGCAAAAGCATCTGTTTATGGCTCTGTCGCATAGCACTACTCCAAGGATGTCGACAGAATTCCAAATCAAGTGTTATTGGGATGTCGTGTGTGTCAGCGTACAGAAAGACGGTGGTTTGAATTCTCAATTCACACACAACTCTTTCAACGCTAGCAAATTGAAAAGCTATCAAGTAAGGAAGATACACTACCATGGATGACTGGAGGTCAACAAAAAGCCAGAATTTCAATCAATATTTTCTGGGATTATATATATACTCGACAAAGTGCGAAAAGCAATCACAATGATGCTATGACTGACTTATGGATACAATAAAAGAATATCAACTGTGCGATTTGTTGTGGCTAAGTAGTTAAAAGAAATTAACTTTAATAAAATACAGTTAAACAAAGCAAGTTGTCCTAAACCTATGCGGTCAACTTGATCTTCAGCATATGTCCCAATACTTTGGGGTACAAAGTAGGGGGAATATGAAGCCGACTCTTGATCCACTGCTCCTGAAACATTGAGCATCTCTTTTTCCCCTTCCCTTCACTGCTTCCCGTTGTATTTGGAGGATGCTGTACCTTTCATTTTAGTACGGTCACAACAGGATCAAGCAATCAGACACAACTAATTTTGTCCCCTTTTTACAAGCATTGCTGGAATCAACTATACCAATCTACAAGTGGGGGGCCCTGGCACCTTGCTGATGACGTTACAAAGTAGGTAAATAACACAAAACCATCTGGTTCATGACACCAACCCAATCAGGTCCTCTCAAATCAAACTACAAAGAAGGCAAGTAGTGCGTGCATTATAGCCCAGTATATGATAATTCCAAGCCGCAAGACAGGCTGTCTCATCAGAGCTCGATCACATGAAACCCTGCAAGAGTGTGAACACAAAGATTACATCAAGCAATTCATTAAACATAAAGAACCTTCAAATAGTAAAACATAAAGATTAACAGAGGAAGAATATGCCTACCACAAGCCATCAATCATGTCAGTCAAAGGCCTAGTAAATCTCGGGACCATCTTCGATGAAGTGAGTGACTTGAAACCATGGACTGAAAACAGGAGCAGAAACCATAATTACATAAAAGGAACCATAAGCTGTTTGAGTTGAAAAGCACAAGAAATCAGCTCATTATGTAGCACAGCATTTACCTTTGTCATCCTCTTCATCTTCTATCCTATTACTACCTTGGTCCATATCAACAGCAATCGCAATATGGTCACTGTTTCCCTTGCGCAAACTGCGAACCTGAGGTGTTACGGAAGTCCCTGATGCTGTCCACTTATTCATCTACAGAAAAGCCATGAGAAACTCAATTTTTTTAATTGAATTCAACCAAACATGTACTAATTTCATGTTACGAGAAAACAAATATCTCCTAAATTTCTTCTCATGACCTGCACACCTAGGTCAGTTATAATGAAAATAGCAACTATCAATTAATGAATGGAACTTACTTGTTATGTTAGGGTGGGTAGCCCCTAAACATTTTTTAAGTATGATTAAGTAATCATATAAAAATGATTTTTTTAAAGTAAGCCCCTTAAATTGATGAGATCTACACACAATTCTAGCATTTGAGCATCTGTGGAAAAATTCTTTTATACTCCGGTGTAAATCCACTCTTCCTCCACAATATCACTTTTCACCTTTGATTTTATCTCTCCTTTCTCTCTAATTTTCCCAATAACAATCCATGGTTCTCATGTCACATGGAGGAAATCTACTACTGGAGGGAGGAGGAATGACTAATCTATGAACCCCCACCCAAAACTTTCTAGTTTTGCCACTGACTATCAATTCAATCATGTACACATCCTATCTAAGACTACCTCAATTTCAAACTGCTAAGATATATTATGTGAATTCAAATATAATGAGAAAATTGATCATAATAAGGACAATTAAACCTAGAAATAATTTAGTCAAGTTACTAGATTTAGCAATAATAATAACTTATATAAGTATTAATTTAATGTTTTATTATAATTGAAAATCTGGTTGACCAAGAATTTTATTTGATCTGGATTCAAATGTAAGATTCATGTACTAGTATGACTTCCACGTGATGGAAGAGTCTAAAATCCTAGATTCAATGCTAATCTGTCCTCCCACCCCAAAATTACCCTATTCTATCTATATTATTTAAAAAATCAAACAAAAAAGAGAGAGAGTCTCACCGCAATTTATTCATGTTTGTAGGCAGGTAAATATGTGGTGTAACTACATCAATAATATCCTTTTTCACAAGCAAAACTATAAACAAAAGGGAAAATTGATTGTCTCACCACTGGTTCTACTTCCACAATTTCTGAGCTTGTGCTAGCTCCCCTTCCAGTCTCTTCCTCTTCAAGTAAATTCAATTGTGATTCCTTCTCATGCAATGACATCTCAAGAGTTGTTACTTTACGAGTCAACTCGTCTACTTTATTTCTTTCTACTTGCAACATTACATCCTTGCTTTCTGCAACTGCCCTTAGATTCTCCGATTCTGATAATACAGACATGAGCTTCTCACGAAGTATTTCCTTGTGTTCATAAACCTGACTATTGCTCTTTACATCATGATGCATATCATGCCTCCCATCTCGAGATATTATTGTGTCAACCCACATCAAGAGCTCAAATATCTCATCTGAACTTGTCTTGTGGCTTGTTTGTGATGCAAGAACATCATTAGTGCATCTAGTAACCTCTTGCCTTAAGAAAGAAATTTCAGTATCTCTTTCTTGCAATTGGGATTGAAGTTTCTCAACTTCAGCAAGGAGACTTGCAGACAGCTGATGAAGCTCATCAAACTTAGTAACAGTGATGGAAAGCTTTTTCACAACCTTACCACGAGAAGTTTCAAGGTTCTCAATCTCTTGATTCCTCTGCTGAACAGACTTTTCAAGTTCCTCAATCTTCTTTGTAAGTTCTTCCATTTGCATCTCTTCCTCATCAAGTGCATGCATCAGTGACTCAATTTCTGTAATAAAACCAGTTAGTTCCAGAAACATTCCAAGTTCTCATTTACAAAAAGAAATATGACAAATTTACTTGTTAAAGACGCAAGAAATCAGACAAGGCTCACCTTGGTCTTTGGCTGCCAGTAAATCAGTCTGAGATTTGATTTTCTCCTGTAATTCAGCTGCAATCCCTTGCCTATCCACCAGCTCATTCACTTTCTGCTCCAGTATCTTCCTTTCTGCCTCAACCTCTTCCACCTGTTTCTTTAAATTCTGTTCTTGAATCCTAGAAGATTGAAGATCTCGAGAGTAACTGTTTGCAGCAGCTTCAGCATCCTTAATCTGATTTACAAACTCCATGCATATCCTTTCTCTTTGAACATCCTTTTCCTGAAGCTCTCTCTGCCAGTTTGCTATAGTAGCCTTCATTTCCTTTTGGTTAGCATCTAAAAGTTCAATTTTTATACTAGCAAGCTCTGTTGCAGCCAACATCAACCTATCTGCCGAGGTTTTAATACATTCCTCAGATATTAGCTCATCCTGGCCACTGAAAGGGACTAATCCACTGTCAGATGCAGCTGCTTTAAAGTTAATCCCAAGATTTGAAGATGCCACCTTTTCTCCAACAAGTTCAGCTTTTGCATTTTCAATTGCAATGGCAGAATTATTGCATGCTTCATAGAGGTAGGCAATGTTCCCACGTAATGCAACAAGCTCTCTATCTTTTTCCCAAATTTCTTTCTTCATGTTTTCACATGACTCTCTTTGGGAAGTCAACTCCCTTTGAACATTCACCATTAGTTTAGATAGAGTTTTCCCTTGCTCCTGTACCAAACTTGAGTGCATGTGTATGCTTTTCTCAACAAAACTGACATCCGCCAAGAACTCTTGCAGCTGGTGCCCAAGAAGACGACAAGTTTCAACAATGGTATTGTCATCAAAGTGGTTAATTGTATCAAAATTTGACCAAGAATCTGCAGACACAGAGCTCTTCAAGAGAAGAAGATTGAACAGAAAAGGTTTAGTCATATTAGGTCTTTAACAATAATAACAAGGAATGCTATTAAGACTTAAAAAATAAGACACAAACCAGGCCATATAATGCAAGGAAGAAAAGTTTAGTCAACAGCTTAAGATGCAGAGAGTTGGAATCACTTTGCAAAATTGCGTATAACAAATAAATAATCAAATATGCAAACATTCAACATGCAATTGATTAGAAGAAATAGTTACAAGGCACCAATAAATATGTACTGATACTTTAAGCCTAAAAAAATCTCACGTGCAACAAAACTGTCTAATTCCTATGCATATCAACAAGCCATGAATACAACCCAACCCCCAGTATGTCCAAGCACAAAGACAGACTCTTGAAAATACATACATTATAATAAAGCCAGATGAATCCAAAAACAGATAATTATAGTATTCAATAATTTAAATAGTACAACAAATTAAATCAACACATCACTTTCACATATCTGACAACTGCAAGCTATTTTTCTATTTCTCATTCTCAAGACATACTGCACAAAAGATCGTTGATGTAAAATCAAAATAATGAGTGACGAATCAATTACAATCACTAGAGGAGCATCCAAGTGATATTGATACCTTGTTATCGGATGATCTGCATAAAATGTCATCATGTTGTCTGCCAATAGATGGTTCCAGCCAGTTACTAGCATTGTTGCCTTTCATACAAGACCCAAGACCAGCCTCCAGATTCCGAAAAGATTCCAAATCATTGTGAAAAGCACTAGCCAACAACTTCTCAACCTCCAAGAAGCCTTTGCAAAGTTGGTTCATGCTAAATTTTAATCCCATGATCTCAGAAAACTGGTTCGTTCTTCTGTCCACATGCAAGGCTGATAACTCTTCAAGATGTGATAGAGCTTTTAGTTTGGCAGCCTCAGCTGAATCCCTTTGCTTTCTGAGATCTTCAAGTTCAGCAGCCACCTTTGCAAGCTCCTCCTGAAAAGCATCATTCCTTTCTTGGACCTCATTTAACTCAGCCAGCAGTAGCTCTGATGCTCTTTTAGATTTCCTGGACTCTTGTTCTAAAGAAGCCACAGCACCATGCAGATCAGAACATACCTTACCAATCAATTCCAACTTCGTCACTGGATCACTTGAGCTACTGGCACCAACAATCTCAATCTCACCTAACTTGTTCAAAATCACTTTCAAAGTATATTCCCTCTCCTGCAAACAGTACTCAGTTTCTGCCAAATGATTCTTCAGAAGCAATCTCTCGGATTCAACAGCTTCTAACCTATCTGGGAAAATTGACAGTTCTTTCAACTTATGTTCATGCTCAGAAACTATGTGTTCCCTGTTGATGATCTCAGACTTCAAGTGCTCCATCTCAATCCTCATCTCTTCAAGTGTTTGTTTTAGACTGTCTCGTTGTTGCACCAATGACTTCCCTTTCCTAACTGCAACATTCAACTTCTCTCTGACAGAAGCTGACTTCTGCTCCTCATGATTAAGAAGCTCTTGCAACTCCTCAACTCTTTTACTTAGAGACTGAACTTCACTGGATAAAGATATTTGCTTTTCCAAATTTCTATCTCTATCTTCCCTCACAAGCATTAATTCATGCAAAGCCTCCTGCAGATCTTTTTTATAACTATCAATATCAGGCTCCTCCATATCAATCATATCTTTGCTTCTTACCTCGTGAAGAGAGACATCAGCTGTCTTGGCATGGTGCTCATCAAGTGCATCCTCACATGCAGGTTGCTTTGACGAAAGAGCTGCACTGTTTTCTATAAGCTTTCTCAGCATTTGTTCCAAGGAATCAATACTTTCACTACCAGAAAGCAAATTTTCTGTTTCAGATTCTGCCAAGGCATCGCCAACTATATCTCGCAGCTTTCTGATCTTGCAATCGATGGTGAAAATTTTTTCTTCAATGGAAGCTTTCTGCTCCAATTCCTCTTTCAATCTAGTAATTTCATTATGCAGCTTTTCATTCTCGAGCTCAGCTTGCCTTGTCTGCATTGATAGTTTATTGCATTCATTAATTAGAACCTCCATTCTTTCAGAAAGGTGCTCTCTCTCTGAGTTAACAGCCCTAAGATCTTCATGAAGAGCAGATGCTCTCCTTTCAGATTCTTCCAGATCAGCATTTAACAATCCACTGTTGCTCTCATATTTTTCAATCTTCAGCTGCAGAGAATCAATGTGATGATTAGCCTCAACAAGTGATCTTCCTATCCACTCAATCCTATCCTCCATCTCCACAGATCGCAAATGAGAAGGCATATCAATCATATCTACAAGTTCTTCCCATCTTTGAACTAAGTTATTCCTTTCCATCAATGACTGCTCCAGCATTTCATTTTGTTCAGCAAGCCCATAATAGTTATTCTGTAACTCTTCAAATTTTTTTCTAAAATCATCACTTGAATCTGGCTGTAACTGACCATCATCTTTCCATGAATCCGTGAAAACATATCCAGTATCAGAGTGTGAACCTCCTGTGGCAAAATCCTTCTGATCCCAATCATTCGTGGGCGGTTTACCAGAAACTGACCTAGCCAACCATTCAATCTTTTCCGTTATATCTCTAAGGTAAAACTGCTCTGGCAGGTCTACGTCTTCCAAAATCTCCTCTATCCTTTGAAGCATTGAATCTTTAAGAAGAAATGACTCTCTTAATGCATTTGATGAATTGCGAATATATGAAAGCTCAGATTCCAGTGCCTCCATGCGCTCACCAGCCTCTGCATAGATTGTTAGTTTTGTTTCAACCTCACGAAGTCTAGCATCTTTCAACTGTAATTCCTGCAAACATCTATCCAGTTCACTTGATGTCTCTACCAAGGACTGTTTGAGGCCATCCCGCTGCACAACCAACCCTTTCCCTTTGGCAACAGCTATGCCAAGTTTCTCCCGAACAGAGGACACCCGCTGTTCTGACTGCTCTAGTTCATTTGATTTCTTCTGTAATTCAAAACGAGCAGCCGCCAGAGCTTCCTCAGCCTGACATAAGCTTTCCTTTAGAATAAGGATTTCATTTTCATGCTCAAGACGAAGGCTGTCTAGATAATGCATCTTTTCCTGCAACTCAACACATTCCATCTCCTTAGAATCACAGCATTCTTTAGCTGTGTTTAACTGAATATCTGCCCCTCTTGTTTTCTGTACAAGGCTAGATACCAGTGACTCTAAGTGAGAAAGTGGTGTTTCGTTTATTCTGTTCTTCATATCTTCCTCATTCAGCACACCCTCAACATCTTCAATCAGCTTACTGACAGAATCTAAACCAAGACACTTCATGTTAAGTTCCTCCAATTCCTTTTCCCTGTGTATCAATTCCGACTTCATCTCCTTGATGACAGACTTGTGCTCCAGTTTCTCATTCAAAATATCTCCAAGATACTTCATGATGGTCTGATAGTTATTATAGTTCAGTACATCAGGCAATGCCTCACTTAGTACAGCTATCTTATCTTCACCCACATTCCCACAGTGGGTGAGCACAAGATTCCGCAGGTCACTGTGCATCTTGTGCAATACATCAACAGCCAATTCATGCTTCTCATTTACTTCTTTATACGAAGTGCAAATTATTTCATGTTCTGAATAAGTAGCTTCAAGCTTCTTCTTCTGATCCAAAATCACTTCAGTGGCTGCCTTAACAGAAACTGCTAACTGATGACAGATATCTAAGCCACCATGAGTTCCAGCAGCAATGGTTGAGGACAAAGTTCCATGAAGTGATTCATCTAACTTCCCAACTGCTTCAACAACCTCAGTAATAGTAGTATTCCAGCCTTGCTCAAGCAGCATTGCCCTCTCTGTCACCTCCTTCTGCGAATTCTCCAGTTGAATGCCAATAACAGAAGCCATCTCTTTTGAAGAATGCTTCACATCATATATTTCAGAATGCAATTCATTAATTTTTGACTGAAAACTTCCAAGCTTTTCATAAATTTCATTATATTTGCATTTGAGGCGGGCATCATTTTGCTTTAAAGCTTGACAGAGTGCCTCAAGATGACACTTCTTTTCTTGAATTTCACCCAGAAGTTGCTTTGCAGCTTCATACTGAACTGCAAGTTCAATGTTTGATTCTTCCAAATTTGAACAGTGGTCCTTCAATGCTTCAAACTGACCCTTGAGTTCACTGTACTTTGCATCACCATTTTTTCTACTATCTCTCTCCCACTTGAACAATGCACCCGCATTCTGAACATCCAGCCTCCACTTTGTAAGCAATGTTCTCAAGTTTCCAATTTGCTCTTTGGTTAACGAAAATGAGTCTGACTGTGACTGAGCCTTGTTGGAACTCCCAACCTCTACATCATCCTCGTCTTGATGTTCTTTTGATTCAAAAGCATGTACCAATTTAGACACAACAGGCGAAGAAAGTTTTTGACTAGACCTGCCATAGGATACTGATTGAGAATGCAAAACATTAATCGCAATTTCAAACTTCACCAAAACTTTCTCCACTTCATCCAAGTGTGTCTTCAAGGAAATAAATCCGAGAGAATCATCAAAGACTTCAAGTTCAAGTGGATTAGCAGGTGGCCCCTTTGGTGCACCATCTTCAACTGGCTCATGAGCCATGTGAAGAGAATCTTCAGCAATTTCAATGGCCTCATGTTGTCCCCAGGCAACTTGTGCTTGATTTTCAAGGTGGCCAAGTTTAGATACCAGTTGACTGCGTTCATTGCCAATTTCTTCTATCTTAGCCTTATGCTCATTCAAGGTGCTACTGAGAAAGATATTTTCCTTTGTAAGATGTTCAAGGCTCACTGTGACTTCTTTAAGGTGAGCTTCAAATCTCATCCGCTCCCCCTTTTCTATAGATAAGTGCTCCTGAAGATCAACAATCTGAAATGAGAGGTTCTGATTTTCAAGAATAACAGTTTGTTTGTCCTCTTCAAGCTTTTTAATAGTCTCGGTTGACAATGCAAGGCTCCCATGTAAGTTGAAATTTTCTGTTTGTAGACTTGCCACCAAATCTTTACCTTCAACCAAATCAATTGATAACCTTTCAAACTCATTGGAAAGATGCTCAAGTTCTGCTTTGATCTTATTCCGCTCTTCAGTCACCAAAGATAGCAACTTATTTAGGTTGGAATTTTCAGTTTTAACTCCTTCCATTGAACTCTTGAATTCAGTTAACTCAGTTGCCAGCTTCTTACTTTCACATAGATGAAACTCCTTTTCCTTCACAAGTTTATTTTTCTCTTCAATCACCAAAGCAAGTGTTTCATTCACGTCCTTGTTTTCTGTTTGTAAACCCGAAACCAATCCTCTGTAGTTCACCAACTCTGCAGACAGATCTGATGATTCTTTTTGAGACATTTCAACAATATTCTGCATCTCAATTACTCTGGCAGAAAGTGCTTCAACCTCTGCCTTGGCAGTGTTAAACTGATTTTGCAGTTCTACACTCTTGCTGGAAACATCATGTAGTTCAACACGGCAATTCGCAAGCTCTTCAGCAAGATATTGATTCTTTTCAATAACTTCATTATGTGAAGCTCGGAGCAGAGATAGTTCATCTATCAACTGGTAAAGCTGATTATCAGACTCTAGTTGTAGCTCCAGCTGTTCAGATAGTTGCAAACTGAATATATTTTTCATTAAATTTTCAAGAAACAATTGTTCTTTGAGTCTCTGAAATGTTTCAGAAAAATCATGATCTCTATCAGAATTTGCTTCTCTAGACATCAGCAGAAAGTGATACTCCTCTTCATTCAGACCACTTATAATTTCTGCCAGCTGCAAGAGATTAACTGAGCTCTCATCAGCCACTGATGACACATCCAATGGTCTACCCGAGTTTGCTACATCTGATAATTCACGAATTCGCTCCACAACTACAGATCCAACCAGAGAAAATTGTGGGTTCAGCCCCTCCTGAAGCCCCCTGTCCTCTTGAATAAGAACTTCATTACTAGCATGTTCTTGAGTAGACGGCAGACCCATTTCTTCATGTGATGAATCCAGCAGTGATTCTCTCTCCTGGTTTCTTGTAAAAGTTCCAGCAGTAGTAACATTGTCCTCACCGTGCATATCAGAAGCTGAAAACTTATCCGGCATAACGCCCTCGCGAGAAGCTAATACTTCAGCTGGACTGCCTAGCTGTTCCGGTTCACAATAAGCCTCCGCAACTCTAGTCTCCCCCAAGTCCAAAGCAATTCCCGGAATAGACCGACCACTCTCACCGCCAGCCTCAAACAAAGGAAGCTTCTCTTCACCATTGTTCCTTGCATCGAAACGACGAGCTTCCTGCATTGCACCTACCAGCAACAAATGAGAATATAAATCACACATCAATTCTCCCAACCAGCCCCAATTAGTTCCCCAATACCAAAACACACAACCTTTAATCAAATTCAAATGCGAGGGAAGGAACAACCTAAGTCAGTTACCTTATTATCTTCCTCAGTAGTATGGATCACGGATGTATTGGGAATATCCTCAAATAAAAGCAAGGACTCTTCCCTTCTTTCACCTTCTCCTCCTTCAACCATAACTGACTCTCTCACGTCATCACGCGTTGCGCCCCCACCTTCAGGATCCCGAACCTCGAGTGCTAGCAACTCGGTATTACAATCCGGTTCCGTTTGAACACGTGCGTCAACAGGTTCAGTCATCACCGAATTGGAACAAGCGTTGGTTTCAACTCTTTCTGCTGACACAGAGGCTGCATCCGCATCATCAGGCTCATGCTGCTGCGGCTTACTTGATTTTTTTGCAGGTTTTCCATGGCTACTACTACTACCGCCCTTATTGTCCTTCTTCTGACGAAATTGTTGCAGCTAACGAAAAAAATAAAAAAAATAAATTGAAGATTAAGAAATGGCAAGTGCAATGAATCATATACGAATAGGTTATGGAGAGATGCGTACTCTTTTTCTGCCAGCTTCGAGTAGATCGGTACGATTCTTGTTCTTGTCCATTTCGATCCACTATATTCTTCTTCTTCTGCTGCTGCTGCTGCTGCTGCTGCTGCTAAAAGAGAATTCGAATTTTGCAGAATAAGATTCGCATAACGGAATTAGGTTTATGCGACATCAAACATTGAATACAACCTTGATTGATTTGAGTGGGGAGTGGCGGGGTAAGGTAAAGAAAGCTGCGAGACTGAGACGACGTCGTTGCGAATTCAATTTTTTTATTTTTTATTTTTTGTTGAGCAAGGTAAATAGAGGAGGAGGAGGGAGCGTACCGTCGTCAACAGCGTTCTACTCAATTTCCGACTGCACCGTCACGAGTAGAAGAAGAAGGTGAGCCCAGTGTGTTGGTTGCGCAAGTTTGATTTCAAAGTTACGCAAGAGATTACTTGTTTAGAACTCTCACTTGGGGCGTGCAGACATGCCTTGTGAGAAATACTTCTCTTTTTTTTGGGTGGTTTTGCTTGGTTTATTTTAAGAAAATTCATTACGCAATTTTGATTAATGGATTTTTTTTCATTATTTTCCTAATCTATTATTATGTTTTTGTCGGCATATTTCTTCACCCCGACACATGATGTGAGAAATTAAAGGTAAATGGTTAATAGTTTTAGAAAAGGTCACAACATTTCATTCTAAAACTTTTGCAATGAAGGTAAATGGGATAATGCTCATTTTGGTTTTTTAAAATGTAAGTTTGAATTATTTTGGTTATTAAATTTTTAATTTTTAATTTTTAAAATTATAAGTTATAGGTCAAATTAATCTTTTAGTTCATTATCATTACTTTATTATCACATTTTTATTGATTTATTACATTAAAAGGGACAATAACATTAGCTGAGACTGTAAATGAGTTGTCGCTACACTTGAAACTACAAATGAAGTTGTTAGAGCTGTTATGGTGTTAAATGAAATCCGCAATAACAACTAAGATTTGTAGCTTTAAATGTTGTTATAACTATATTTTTAGCTTTTAGTATTGCCACACGGTCTCTATTATTATCACATTCTCATTTAATGCGAAAAATTAATAAAAACATGATAATACAATAATTATAACGAATCGAGAGACTAATTTGACCTGCAACTTACAATTTCAATGATTAAAAAGTCAAAATTTGAATTTTAAGGATCAAAGTGACTCGAGTTTACACTTTTAAGGACCAAAATAAGCATTTCCCAGGAGGTGAATCTTGACAAGTCACAAGCCATGGCATCTAAGAATATCCCTTTGCAGGAAAACTCAAAAGTTTTGTGGCATTTTTGCTATTACATTTGCTTTAAGCTTGGGTAAGTACTTGGGTTTCCTGCTTTTCATGGGGAGGCCGAAGGCTCGTGGCTTTGATTTCATTATTGGGCATCTCTAGCACCGCGCGATAGGTTGGAAAGGCTAACTGATGAATAAGGTTGGCCAACTTGCTCTTGCCAAGTCTGCACTTTCCTCTATCCATAATTATTGTATGTAGAATATCCAGCATCTAAAGAGTGTGACTTTATTGATAGGACTATGCGAGGTTTCTTGTGGCTGAACTATACTTCTTCCTCCTATGACCTCCATTTAGTTCATTGGGACAAGGTTTGCTCCCTTTGGAAAGTGGGAGTCCTGGGTGTGTAGAGTACTCGCTTGGTGAATATTGCTATGCTGGGCAAGAATACTTGGTCTATTGTTTCTCAAGCAGGCAAGCTTTGGGTGCAAAGGTTGTGGCCAAATACTTAACTAATTACGACTTCTTTCATTGCACTACCACTGCCTCAAGTTCATCTCAGCAGAGAGCTATTCTGAAGGCTAGAGATTGGTTACAGAATAGTTTCCATTTCAATGTTAGAATGGTGAGATTTTGCTATGGTATGGTCTTTGGTTAGAGGGTGGGAAGCTCTGTGAATTGGTGCCATCTGTTGATATTCAAGATGTTAATATGTAGATTTGTGATGTGTTTCACCATGGCTCTTGGCACTTTGACTGGTTGGCTACTATCCTCCCACCGCATCTTAAGCAAACCTTGACTCTTACTTCAGTGAATACTAATAATGTTGATATTCTTATCTGGGATCGGGATACCTCTAAGAGAATGTTTTGTTCGAACGACTTGTCATTGGCTTATCCATGCATCGACCCCAAGATCTGTTATTGGTGATTGGATGTTGGTTTGGCGACTTCCTTGCACGGAGAAGGTCTGATTTCTTATTTGGTTTATCGTTCATGGTGCCCTTCCTACCAATGATCTTGCAGGTGCTACTAGTTGTACTCGTTGTCGGAAAGATGTTGAAAGTTTCGTTCATTCTCTTAGAGATTGTTCGCGTGCTTTACAGGTTTGGCACACAATGGGATATGTTGTTGCTCTTGAGTTCCAACCGTGAATACTAAATGTTGATTGTTAAAGCAATTCAACAGAGATTCTATTTTCCTTTCTGCTTTATGGTGGCAATGGCGTGCTCATAACCCTGCTGCTATTGGTGGTGTAACTTTTGAGCCCTATGTTCTTCGTAACATTTCGTTCATGCATTTAGATTCCTTACTCTTGGTTCTGAATTCTTCTTTTTCTGTTGCTACAATGCCAAGGCTGGTGCAATGGGAGTTCCCTCATACTAGGTGGCACATTCTAAACTGTAATGGTAGTGTCCTTGAAAATCCTCCGAGGGTTAGGTGTAGGGGCCTTATTTGAACGGATTCGGGTGCCTAGGTGCTTGGTTATTCGAGACGCCCTCCTTTTTTTCTTTTTTCTCTTCTAAGGTTGGTCACAGTTTAGGTGGGCGTCTCTACTCATCATAAGTTCGCAGGCATCATCAACCAAGTTCATGATTAGATGGCGAGTGATTGGGAGGTGTGCGTGCAGCCTCTTCTACAAGAGGGAAATATGTGTGTTGATCACCTAGCGAAATATGGAGCAATGTCTACACTTTTCCTGCGATTTGGAATGAGCCTCCTACATCGTTAGCTCTCCTGCTTCATGCGAACGCTATTGGGCAACTCATCTCCATGCTTAGCTTTTCTATTCTTTTATGATATACAAGAAAAAAAAAGGGCACAACATAAAATAAATAAATAACTTGGAGGAAAAATAAGTGTGTCTTTGGTTTTTTGTTTGAAGCAATCAGAATCAATTCTTTTTTTTTTATTGTCTAGGAAATGTATGTCACCGACAACGATTAATCCCATTTATGACATGTCAAAAGTGGATATATTTTTACTTTTTCAACTATACAGAATCAATTATGGTACCCTCCTATCAAGAATCTAAGCACTCACTACCGTTTATTTATACATAAAGTTATTCATCACCATAAAATTTTGTTTAACAAGATTCAAAATAATCTACACTACTATAATAATTTAGTGGAGGTACCCAAATAAGATTGCGCTCTATGATATCCCACTTTTTCTTTTCTTTTTTGTCCTTACAAATAAATCGTTTAAAAATAAGTTAATATTGGCAGCAGGTACAAAATGCTTGCAACCCCTCCGCTAGTGTTATATTAACATATTTATCTATTTTTTTACATTAGTTGTTTCTATTATCAATAAGGATGTCGGTGTAGTGGTAAAAGCACACAACTCTAGAAGGAAGACATGAATTCAATTCATAAAAAGAAAAGAAACATTAATTAAAATAATAAGCCTGACTACATCTAAAAGAATTAGTCTTAATAACAAAAAAACATTAATTGTTTCTGTTATCTTACTTAAATATCGACCATTACTATCATCTTCACATATTTTATTATCTCTTCTTTTTTCCCACTCGACTCCATCAAGCCGCCAAGAATATGCACAAAAATGCAATGTGAAGGAATCAAATGTTTGTCTGAGCACTTCCGTTTTCCTCACTGCACTGTGCAGGTTAGGTCAACAAGTTATTTAGGCAACAATTGACGTTTGGCTGAACTAATTAACGTTCTCATTAGCAGGTCCACTTCCAACTTCCAATAGCCACCACATCCACTCATTTCCACACCCCTTCCAACTTTGATGCAAATTTCATAACTATAACTTGTATTGCATGTTGATAATGACTTTTAGTAATAGCAGAGAAAACGATTATGGTGATGCGATGTAATTGTAAAAGCTATTATTCAATTATGATAGTAATAGTGGTAGTTGCTATGTGAATAATGAGTGTTCCAAAATCAATTTTAATATCCTATCACCAGAAGCTGTATTTTTGGTAAAAATTATAAACAGCCAAGGCCCAAAGCCCAATAAAAATCTATCACAACCTTCAGATTCAGCTTGTGGGCTTTCAAGACGAACCAAACGCGCTGTTCCGTTCTCTCTTTACAATGCCTAATTCAAAACCAAACGGCCCTAATTGTGTTATTGTCCAACAACGGCTACATTATGGGCCAATTACTGAGGTAGGCCCAAAACATTTTAGCAGTGAGTTAAGATAGGCAAAACAGTTAAAAAGGACCTACTATTTTTTTTTCTTTTCCCCCCTGACTCTCTCATAGTATTGACTGTGAGTAGGGGTGTGCTTGAGTCGAGTAACTCGTCTAACCTATTGACTCGATTCGACTTGAAGTTATTTTGGATCGATCAAGTCGGATCATCTAATCGACAAGTCAAAATCGACAAATCCAAAGTGCTTGTAGGATTGATTGTTAATTTGAAGTATTCCAAAATTGACACGGTCGAAAAATCGTCATAGGATATATAAATTAATATTTTTTATATATTTTTTAAATTTTTAAAAAATAAAAGAACTCAAGTATTCAAAAAAAAATAGAAAACCCTAAAGAGTACCCACCTCATTCATATGACAACCTCACCTCTCACACTCTCGCATCTCATTTCTTATAACTCATAGTCTCACACTATCCCTCTCTCTTGCCCACCCATTCCGCCACGCCACCACCCATCACCACAGTCTATCGACGCTCTCTCTCCCCCTCACTCGGTGTCGAAGCGCTCTCACTCTAACTTGATGCTCTCTATTATGGTGAGAATGATAGACAAAAGTTTTGAGAAAAAAAAGTTCATGAATATTATGTTAAGTGCCCATTTCTTACTTACATATTTATAGTTAGAGATGACTAAAATATTCACGGGTATTATCTACAATAAGTACGGATTTGCCAGTAATTTTTGTACCCACGAGGACAAGTGTACATACCTGTTTATTAATGAGCATGAATATGAAGATTAAGTTACTTAACCCATGAATATCAGTTAATTATCCATTAATATTTATACACTAATTTAAAAGGGATTGTAAAAAATAACTAATTTTTAGTGTACAACTTTTTTTTTCATTGTTGTCCTTACAAATAATTACTTTTATAATATTTTTTATGACTAAAATTGAAACTCAAATGACCAACTATCCCACTATTGGATGCAGTTTCTAATTATGTTTGGTAACTACGGATCACCACAATGGTCTTTTTTATTTCAGACACTTTCACTATTTGTATTTATCATTTTAACGATTACAATTAATTCATTACGACACTTCATGCCTTTTAAGGCCGGCTAGTTGCTAATAAAGATGATATTTAAGTGTAACCATCATTTTGGTATCCAATTTTTATCCTCTTTTATCTTTACATACTTCATAATCTTGACAATTTTTTATTTCAATTTCTATTTGGCACGCATGAAGTGTGTGCAATCCTTGTTAGTATAAAATTATGTAAGTATTTTCACCTATACAAATATAAAAGCTAAAAAACATAATTCATTTTTATCTACATTGTTATTGAATTTTTATTATATATTTTGTTAATTTAAATTGCGATATGTTAGTAATAATATTGTAATATACTACATTTGATAGTAATTTTTAATATTTTTTTTGAATTTTTGACAAATATCGCAGATACCCACAAATACTTACAAAGAATCAAATCTCCGCAGATATGGATAATGGGTACCCATGATGGGTGTGGGTACAAGTAATAAAATATTAGACAAGTATGAGTAACAAGAGACACATACTCTTATCCACATATACCTATTTTCATCCCTACATACAATAGGAGAAAAGATATTCTAAAGTGAGAATTTTACTTTAGAGGATAAAATGAGTGCTTTTAATAGAAGATTGCAATGTGTGAAAAAAATACTTTCTGGATATTCATTGAATGGTGAATTGGTTTATATACAACCAGTGATTTGCTGGGCAAGTTTAAGGCATAACTATAACAAAGCTAACAAACTCGCTATCCGTCATGCCTAACTATAACTAAAATTCCCAAAATCTTTTATTTTGGGTATAATGTACAATCTATCATATACATTCTATCAGTGTTTACAATTAGATCATTAAAGTAGAAATAAGTCTCATTATTCACTTTAATAATCTAATAATAAAAACACTCATTTTACCCTTTAAAATAAAATTATCACTTTAGGAAGTTCTTGCTCTACCAAATTAAATAATAATTTCCTTTATTTTCTCTTAGAAGCTGTACATGACTCCAAAATTGTCCTTATACAAATTTTGCACAAAAAAACCATTTTTTAGTTGCTTAAATATCTCATGAGATAAATATTTTATGCTATTTAGTTCATTTATTTTTAATAATTTTTACAACTAAATTCATCAAATTTTATTATTATTTCATGATTTTATATGACATATTAATAGATTATATAATTAATGATTTGACCAATGAAAAATTTATTACGACCATATAGAACATGAAATGATAATAAAATTTGATGAATTTAATTATAAAAATTATTAAAGATTAATAAATTAAGTAGTATGTAATATTTATCCATGAAATATTTGAGAAACGAACTAAAACTAATGTCAACGCCAATATAGTTTATTTCCCACCAGCCAAACATTCACACCACAACAAGAGAATTATAATAGCCCAACCTAAAACAAAGGCACACTCAAAGCATATGCCGATAAATTAAATGCCTACTGTAATTATCAATTAGGCACTTGTAATTAAAATTGTTAAAGTAGTGAACAAATTAATTAATTAAACTTTTCAGTAATCAATAGTCTATTAATTTGTTAGCTAATATTTAACTCCTCAAGTTTTGTAGCACATAAAAAATTTGTCCGGCCCAGTGCTAGTAGTTCAAGTAGCATATCTTTTATTGATCATATGCTAAGAGCTAAGTTAAAAAGTTGTGTTCGACTCATCTAAAAAACATATAATGTGTTTGACTCAAAAATATATTTATCTTTGAGATAAAAAAACATAAAAATCCCTCCTTATTTTAGGTAAGGTTTAAACTAAGTGACAATTCAAGTCATTATCAATCGTAAACATAAATAATTATTTACTATTAACAAAGTCCAACACGATTGATAGATGACTGAGTTCCTTAAATATTTGGTTAATAGCTTGATTCTTGACGGTGTATATGAAAAATGCCTTATTAGGAGAGATATATCCACTTCAGTGATCTCGAAGCTTTAAAGTAGGTTTAGTCGTTATCAACAACAGACACCTCTTGAACAACTAAAAATAAAAAAAATAAGAAAAAAAATTATTTACCATTTATCAACTTCCATTTGTTTAACTTAAAAGCTGTATTCACACAAGAGTTCAGCAATTTGTTTTGTGCTGTTTTTTCCTTTAATAAGAAAACAATATAGCAGTCTTTATTATGGAGTTGCAACTTGCAAAAGGTCCAATACTTATTTCGCTAGTGCAAAACACACTGCTCCTTGGTTATTTAACAATCATTTAGGTCATCTTAGAATAATCTCAAATATCATTAGATATATACGTTTATGTTGACGGTGGACAAAACGACATGAAACACAATGGCATGTCCTATTTGATTAATAAAATGAAAAATAAACAAATAAATAGAAACTAAGTTAGACTTTGTGCTTGAGATTCTGATGTGCTTTTTAAGAATATTGAAAACGTCATAAGATAACTAAGAAATAACATTAAAATAGAAGGGGTCCTCTCAAAAACCAGAGACAATGTGATAATTGTTTTATTAGTTAAATTGTATGCATTAAGGAATCAAATCCTCAACCATATCCTTTTCAAATGTTGTTTAGCTAGCGTTAGGAATTAACCCAAGAAGCAATCAAACTTTATAGCTATCTATATTTATATTTACTGTATATATTTCAGTGTTTTTACCCTATTTTACTATGGTAAAAAAAAATAAAAATCTTCTTCTATAAAATTACCATAAAAAAGTATGATATGACTGTCCTTCAAAAATTAATATATTTTTAGAATTTATGGTAGAGGCTTAGCAGTTGGCGTTATATTTTATGTAAATAAATAGTTTTTTCTTTAAGACAAAAAAAAGCGTGTGTAAGTCAAAAAGGAGGATCGTTCATTGTATTCGGTCGTGATAATCATATTAGAGGATTTTTTATTTTTTATTTAACCTTTAATCGTAAATGTGCTAATCAAGGATTTCATGTATGATATCTTTATTCTTATGCGATACTGTGCATTCTTTATTTCGCGTAGACGTAACGTATAGTAGTAAATAGAAAGAATATTTACCTTCTAACGGGAGGCAAAACTTGATTCCAATCTAGAACTACGTATTCATGTTAATTAATGCGCATATGATGAAAAATAATAATCCTACACAAATAGACGAACCATACATAGTTACATACATGTATAAAAAGCATGAACTCGCGATAAGGTTAGCTTATTTTATTTGGTATCTCCCTAATAACGCGTGGCCTATTTGATGCCAATTAATAACAGTGGTCGAATAATAAATTTAAGATTTGAAATAAGTGGCAGGAATATTTAAAAAATAAAATAAAATAAAATGTTCTGTATGATATACAGATCATAAAGACATGTTGGGAGAGATTTGCTAGATTTATTCTCCTACCTAGATACTTTCACAGGCTCAAAGTCAAACCATATTGGGCTAATATAATATATGTCAGCCATTTTATCTGCTTGCAATTTGGACCCGTAAGGGTAGAGTTGAAATTCTTCCAATTCTCAAGTATATATTATAATAATGGATTCTTGTGATCTTAGAGGGTTGTTAATGCAAATTCAAAGGTCCGTGAATAATAGAAAACTGTTCTTCTAGAACCACTCAATAAATCATCACTCGTTCTTCATATTTTGTCAAATGTCACACACAGCGCGCACTAACAAATTCCTTTTGGCAACTTTTTTTAAATAATAATGAAGATAATTCACTCTAATATATATTTTATTAATTTATTGACTTTTAAAAAAAATCAATAAAAAGCTAATCGGTAAATCATTTGACAAGAAGATTTGATCATGTAGAAGGTATATCGCCTTAATTACTAGAATTCCTTCGATTATGATATTTTCAACTTTTTGAGCGTTAAAAGTTTTATTTTTTAATTTTTGTCTTGTTTTATTATATATTTTATCACTTTTTTCGAAATTATTTTTTTGAAAAATTAATATACTTAACTTAAAAAAGTACTTTTAAAACACTTAAAATAAATATTTTTTTTCATATATAAAGACTTAAATACAAAAATAATTTATTAATAATTTATTTTTCTTAAATAAATTATTTACCAAAACCGACTATAATCGTATTGAAAACGGTTGTGAATGTAATGCGTCAAATTGCAAATAACATCTAGAAGGATATTGGGTCTAATTGCTTTTAAATACCTTGGCCATATTTATTTTTGGTTGACAGATAATCAAGCAAGGTCAAAATGTGAAATGGAATTGTAGGAATATGTTATTGTGCACGTGGGTTTGTACAGAACTCTGCAAATCCGTCTTCATTATTTTAATTGCGACAGGAAAAATAAGAAGAACTGAACAAATCAAAGTCAACAAAATTGCATGGGAATTATGATTTTTAAAACAAGATTAGTTAAAAACTAAATGTAATTTTTTATCTTTTAGTAATCATGTATACGATGTATTTACACTTTTATTTCACTCGAATGAACCGTATATATTTCTTCCATGATTTATTTTTCAAAAATTAAAGTTAAATTATCATTATTTTGAAACTAAGGGAAATATACCTTTTAAATATCACTAATTTCAAGGACAATTAGCAGAAACTGTCCTTAAAGTTTTTAAAATTACACTTCACCTCAAAATATGGGCAATTTTACAATTCACCTCATTTTTACAGTGACCAATTACTAATAATCTAGATTACTTGTTAAAAAAGATTATCACCTTTTAAATTATTGATAATGTTACATTGCAGTGTTTGATATGCACAAATAATGTAACTGATAATTTACATTACCACGCTCAAAATATCAAAAGGATTACTANATAAAACTATCATTCCCTCTAAATAATAAATAAAATAAAAATAAATAACAATAAAATAATAAACTAATTAAATAAAAAATAACCATAATAATTAGGGGTGTTCATGTGCCGGGTTGGCCTATACCTGAACCCAGCCCTATATTTAGACCAGGACAATTTTGAGGACCCGGACCCGACCCTAAACCCGATAGGCCCGATCATCTTCGGACCGAGTTAAAACCCGGGTTTGGACTGTGCCAAAGCAGGCCAAAAGGCAATTTTCAACCCCGTACCAAATCATGCTCCTATATCCCATGCTCGAATCATGCTCCCATACCCCATACCCGAATCATGCTCCCATACCCCATACCAAAGGCAATTTTCAACCAAATTCAATGGCAATATCAACATTTATTGCAGCTACAGAACAGGGGAAGATGTCAGCTTACCAAGGGACGACAAGTGCAGCAACGACAAGCTAAGCAATTGGAGGGACGAGGCAAGCTCAGCAAAGTTTGGCAAGCTCAGCAAAGTTCGGCAAGCTCAGCGACGAGGCAACGACAAGCACCGAGAGAGAATTGAGCAGAGAGCAGTGAGAGGGAGAGGCGAGGGAGAGGCGCGGCGCTGCGAGGGTGAGGCACGGTGAGGCAAAATGAAATTGAGAGCAGAAGTGAGAAGTGACGCACTGTGGTTGGATCTAGGTCTTCACTCTTCAGTCTTCACTCCTCTCTAAACTCTGATAGGGAGTGATTGGGCCAATTTTGTGTTTGGGTTGTGGCAAAAAAGAATTGGACTACGGAGAATGGGTTGTGGAAAAAATTTAATTGGACTCTGGAGGTTTTAAAAAAATACTAGACAGCATAAATGCAAAACCAATGGAGATAATTATGAAGGAAAATAAAAAAAATGTATAATAATAGGCTCTGGGCCGGACTGGGTGGCTCGATGCTAGACCCGAACCCGGTATATATTACAATCGGGTTTTTTTTTTATTTTTTTAAAATTGGACGGATTAAAATCGGGCTCGATTCGGCTCTAATGCTTCGGGTCGGTCTGGGTTGGCTGGCCAAACCGGGTTATGAACACCCCTAATAATAACAATAAAAATTAGTTGGTGTATTATGGTAGTGGTGGTAAAGGCAACAATAGTGGCGATGGGTAATGGTTGGGGACGAAAGCAGAAATTAGATAAAGGGAGCTGAAAAATAATAAAATATATTATCAAATAAATATTATAATATATATATATATTAATACATGAAAAGATAAATAATTTTAATTAACGAAAGATAGATATAAATTTATTAGTTATTGTTGAATGTTTGATATGTTGAATGTTTCATAATTATGCTAGAAAAAAATGGTGATTCAGTTCATAAGTTCATAATAATGGAACAATTATAACTATATTCGAATGTGTTAATTTGATTGCTTGATGCCATCTTTTTACTATACCGTTAGAACTATATAGAATTTAAGTTTAAATTCAATTAGAACTATAGCAAACAGGAATTAAGTCTAAAAGTAGTTCCTTTGTATTTAAAAAAGTTAAGTAATTAAAACCAAAAATTACATAATTCAGTTAGAATTATAGAAATTAGGGTATATTAGAACTTTACAGGTATTCAAGTGTAAATGTGGTTCCTTTATATTTTAAAAAAGTTAAGTAATTAAAACCAAAATATATATTGAGTGGGAGTAGAACTCAAGGTATGTAGGGGCCAAGAGGCAAAATAAGCCACTAGGCTATCAAACCTTTCTATTGCATTAGTGTGTGTGTAGAAATTTTAAAAATTCATGGGGCCACAATCCCTACAACCCCCTTGAATCCATCCTTGGTAATGGTAATGGTGGCGACAGTTATAGTGGTGGAAATAAGGGGTTGTGGTGGCAGTGATGACGATTGTGGCAATGGAGAGGAGTCATGGTAGTGCTGTCGATGATGGGTGTGGTGGTAGTGGCAACAATTATAGTAATGGTAGTACAGGTGGTGGTGGGTAGTGGAAGTGGTGGTTGTGGCGATGACGATGTTGATGGTGATGGTGGTGCGATGGTGGTGGTGGTTGGTATATGTTGACGACAGTGACAATGTTAGTGAAAGTGGTAGTGATAAGCTTGATGGTGGTGTGGCTCATGTAGAGAGAGAGGTGTTTAAGTTAGGAATATTTTTGTCAAAATAAAAGTTGAGAGATTACCTGAGAGGTGGTAATGTAAATAGACACTTCTCATAAGGTAATTCACATCACTAACAATGTTGCATAACCGCATTAAATGGTCCATGGAAATATGCTCTGGTAATTAAGCTTATTGGGAAACAGGTGGGATTCACCATTATGAGAGATCGTCTTAGCAGACTATGGCTAATTACTGGACGATTCGATATTATGGACATTGGCTTTGGTTATTTTGTGGTGCAGTTTGAATCGGATGAAGATTGCTCTAAGGTACTTATGGGGGGCCATGGATGATCTTCAATCATTACCTTTCCATTCCTCCATGGTTTCTTGATTTTGACTTGCCATCAACCACCATTGATTAAACACTAGTTTGGATATGATTTTCATGGCTTAATATGGGATATTACGATGAAGACATTCTTCTTGCGATGGCGAGTATGGTGGGAAAATCAGTTATGGTTTATCAAACCACTCTTCTTGCATTCAGAGGTAAGTTTGCTAGGGTTTGTGAGGAGATTAGTTTACATCAACCAGTGGTAAGGAAGATCTGTCCAGATGAAAAATGGTATCGATCGAGTATGAGGTTCTCCATATTATTTGTGCATATTGTGGGTTTTGCAGTTACTTTTCCAAGGAGTGCATAATACCAACTTAGTTGACAAAAAGAGATATAATGGTGGCGAATAATTCACCAACAGTGAAAGTGGTGGTGGTGGTGGTGCAACAACAGGAAAAGGTTCCTGCTAATCCAGCAAGACACACCAGCCCAAATCTTTCCATTAACGCTGCGGTGGAAATTTTGTCGGAAGATGTCATGCACGATGATTAACTTAATGTCACCCGTAAAATCAGGAATAAGGGGAAATCCGTTATCAATCAGAATTCCATTAACAATGCGAATTTTAAACGAAAAAAATTCTAAGTTTTGAGTGATGTGGATTTGGTGCCACCTCAGGAGGAGAATCCGGTACCTCAACGTAATAAAGAGCTGAAAAGGAAGTAGGCCAGTATTGGTTTTAAAGTTAGAACAACCAGGTGGTCAGAGAGAATTTTCAGTCCAATAAAGTGGCCCATGTGATTTCAACAAATGAGGCCGTGGAACATGGATCAACATCTAAGGAGGTTTGTTTACACATTGATCCCGCCAAGCCCATATCTATTGTTGATTTCACTAAAGTCTCAAAGGAATTCCACATGACCCATGATTCCACTTACGTGGATGAAGAGAAGTTTGCTACCGCTTTGAGTTCCATTCATGAGATATTTTTGAAAAATCACCAGAAGAGCACACAAAAGAGCAAGCTTAGTCAATTGAATGGAAAAGCTCTCAAACCCCACCTGAAATTAGAATCTATGAAGAAGGCCTTAAATGATTCAAGGCTTGAGGATGCCTTACATCTTGCTCATTTTGTAACGTCCCCTTATTTGTACACAAATTGACAAAGTATAGCCATTTGAAGAAGATGCAAGAGTTGTCTCGGTTGGAGGATGGTGGCAGTTTCTCAGTGCAAATTTTTAATTTTTCTATTAGTCGCCCTCCTGCCAATACAAAAGAGGATTACATGGAGATACAAGGCTTAAAGCATGATCCTCCTAATTTAGGGCGTGTGACTTATGATGTGGAAGCTGCTACTATTCAGGCCAGGCTGAGTGCTTTAGAGGATAATATTGAGTTAATTAAAGTTAAGAAGATAGAAAGGTCTTCTGGTGGGAATTGAAGGCTTTTTTCAGTGCCTACCCTTGTTCTTTGGTGTTGATTGATGGCTCAAAATTTCATTGTTTGGAACTCTAAGGGAGTTTGTAAGAAAGCCTTTCCTTCTCTTATGAAAGATTTTTGTAGAAAATTCTCTAGTCCTTTTCTTGCCATCCTTGAGCCTTGCATTATTAGTGCTAGAACGAATGGCATTATCAATAAGATTGGCTTTGATGGTTGCTTTGTAGTGGATGCTGAGGGATTTGCAAGAGGCATTTGGTGCTTGTGGCATATCTCTTACCAGGTTACAGTGATCTCCTCTACTAGGCAGATGACTCACCTTAAAATCTGTTGAACAAGGGAACATCATTGGTTCTTAACTATCTGCTATGGTCATCCTCAAGCTTCATTAAGAACGGATCTCTAGTAGGATCTTCATTGTATTAGTGAGTCTATGGTGGATCCCTGGGGTGTCATTGGTGATTTTAATTCCCTTCTTTTTGAAAATAAGCGAAGTGAGGGTTCTGGATCTAGATCTCCTTGCGATGCCTTCTGCTCTTATGTAGATGACTGTCATCTCATTGATTTCAGCTTTCAAGGTCCTTGGTTTATCTGTCAGAAAGGCAATCTCAAGGAGCGTCTTGATAGAATGTTGTGTAATGATGCTTGGCAAGTTAGATTTTAAGAGGCCTCTATGTCTCATCTATCGAACCTTACCTCTAATCACTCTCCACTTTGGGTGAGGATAGAGGGTAGAATGTATATATAGCATCTCCTGAGAAACCTTTTCGCTTTCTAGCAGCTTGACTATCTCATGAAGATTTTAACTTATGGTTCATTCTTGTTGGAATGAGAACCTGGATTGGCACCAAAATGTGACGGCTTTCTCTCTGGCTACGAAATATAGGAATTGGAAGGTTTTTGGCAACATTATTCGTCAGAAGAATAAGCCATTGAATTGGCTCTGTGGAATTAATAAATCTTTGGCTTCAGGCCATAATCCCTTTCTCTTAAAGCTGCTTAAGGATCTGTGGGATGATTATGAAAAAGCTCTTTTGGAGGAAGAAGCGCTTTGGGCTCAGAAATCTCAGTGTAAGTGGATCTTCTTTTGGAACAAAAACACTAAGTATTTCCATTGTGTTATTCTTGGGAGAAGACGTCGTAATAATTTCTCTTCTCTAAGAGCTAGTAATGGTGATTAGACATTTGAGAATGATGACCTGAAATAGATGTCTCATAATTTCTTCCATGATCTGTACAAAATGGATTTTGATCTTGTCAAACATCATGGAGAAACAGATAAATGGGACACTGAAAAATATAGGAGAAAGATAGAAAACAGAGAAATAACAATTGTATTATCTGAGTTGTTATGTTTTAGATGATTTACAATAGAAGGTGGGCCTATTTATAGGCTGGAAACACAACGGCCAAAAACAAATCACAATCAAATCAAATCAAACATAATGTATATCAAATCAAATCAAATATAATATATATTATTCTTAACACCCTCCCTCAAGCTAAAGCTCCGTGAGCTTTCAGCTTGTCACAAGCGAAGGTTGTTAAGGGAAAAAAAGAGCGGTGCCAAGGATTTGTCCGAAAAACATCGGGGACTGCACAGAGGCAGCAAGGCAACATCGGAGACTGCACGGAGGCAGCGATAGGCACCATCGGAGGCTGCATGGAGGCAACAATAGGCAACATACGAAGACTGCACAGAGGTAGCGTTAGGCAACATCGGAGATTGCATAGAGGCAGCGATAGGCAACATACGGAGACTGCATAGAGGCAGCGTTAGGCAACATCGGAGATTGCACAGAGGTAGCGATATGCAACATACTAAGACTTCGGAGGAGTCGCCGGAAGCGACTTTGTCAGAGAAGACGAGAGCTTGGAGACGACAATGGAGAGGGTGATGCGGTCGAGGTGGAAGTCCGAGGTAAAGGAGGCGGCGCGGCAGATGTCGAGGACGCGCTCGGGGTTCTTCTCGGAGGAGTCAGGGGAGAGAATGGAGGAGTAACAGCGGAGGTGGAGGTGGAGGTGGAGGTGGCAAAGACGAGATTGCTCACGGAGGGTGCCATGACTCTGATACCATGTTAAAAGATAACATGATTCTATATATCAGAGATAAATTTACAGTAGAATGTTAGCCTATTTATAGGCTGAAAACTCAACGGCCAAAAACAAATCACAATCAAATCAAATCAAACATAATGTATATCAAATCAAATCAAATATAATATATATTATTCTTAACAGATATTGCTCCTTTTATGTTAAACAAGTGTTTCCCTTCTATCTCGAATGCAGATAAGGCCTTGATTCATAGTCCTGTTTCTATCGATGAAACCATGCTGCTTTGTTTAGTATGGGTGGTCTGAAAGCCCCAAGGCCTGATGGGCTTCATGCTCTTTCCCTCTAGAGTCAGTGGGATTTTGTTAGAGCTATGGTTGAGAAAACCGTTTTAGATTTGTTCGCCTTTCCTTTGCGGGTTAGGACAGTCAATGAAATGCTTATTTCTCTCATCCCAAAGATGGATCACCTAGAGACTTTAGCACAATTTCACACAATTGGCTTATGCAATGTGAGCTACAAGATTCTTACCAAGATCATTGCGAACAGGCTCAAGCTAGTTTTGAAATATACTATATCCCCCCACCATTGTAGTTTTATTCCTGGCAGGTTGGTCGTGAATAATATTATCTGTGATGACCCATAGTATTTTAGGTCCAAAAATAAAGGAAAAGTCGGCGCACTGCAGTGGCGCGAGAATAGAGTCACACATCAGATGCATTACTAGAAGGAGGTCTCATTCTCCCCCTATATATAGAAGCTTTCTGTGTGTATTTAGACTTGTTAATTCACTCAAGAGCTTGAAAGGTTCCACTTTTGTGAGACTTTTTGCTCTATTTCTTTTTATTTATTTTCTCCCTCTCGTTTTTTTTTTCGTGGGGAAGCAGTGCCTCTACGTAGGGTGTCAGGAGCTCTCAACTTAATGCTCCTTAGCGGTCAACCATTTCAGGTGAGTGACTTTCTTCACGGTCTATTTTAGATCATGTATTTATTTTAAAAAATTATTTATTTATTTTTAAAATTATTTTATTTATGCATGTTTTATGAAATCCTAAGGTGTATAACTTAGTATTTTATTTTATGTATTTATGAAGTTAGTTATTATTAGGAATTCTTTTATGAAATTAGTTATTAATTGAGTTATTCATTAGTATTTCCTTATTTATAAAAATAGTTAGATCTTTATTTAATTAGTTATTCCTTCATAATTATTTATTTTAGAAACCTCTTTATTTATGAAAGTAGATAAGTATGGAAATATTTATGAAACTATTTTATAAAGTTATGAAATCTTTTTAGAATCACATGGGATCACATGTTTTATTGCATTAAATATGTCACATTTTGTGTGTATTATTTATGAAATTAAGTCATGTTATGCTATCAGTATCAGTTAAAAGACTATGCTATTATGATCATGTTATGTTATGCATTTAAATTGTTTTCACGGAAGTTATATCTAGGATATAATTGTAAGTCAACAATAATCTATACTGACCCTTGGTACCATTGTAGTAATAATTGGGATTAACTATCAGGGATCTATGGACTCAGGTAGCGTATCTCCAGTTATCGTGGCATAGGTACTTGGGTAGTATATCAAGACTAACTATCAGAGATCTATAGACTCGAGTAGCGTTTCCCCAGCTATCGTGGCCTAGGTGCTTAGATAATGCGTCAAAACTAACTATTAGGAATCTATGAGCTCGGGTAGTGTATCCCTAGCTATCGTGGCCTAGATACTCGAGTAGTGCATCATAAGCAAGATCATAATGTTGGGGAACCATCTATCTAGATGTCCTTATTTAATGATTATGTTTCGAATAAAGATTATGTTTTTATGGTAAACTATCACTATTATAAATGTTTTATGCTTGTTATATGTTATGTATTGCATTTTCATGTTATGTTTTCGAAGTGTCCCATGTCACCATGTGGACAGCCATTCGCTGAGACTCTTCTCAGAGTTCTTACCCCTCAACCTCTCCCTCCAGTTACAGGTTAAGAAGCGGAGTAGGATTGCATGGAGTTTATGGTCAGTTTAGCGACGTTAGAATTCAAGAGTCAGTAGTTCACCTTGAGGTGAAGTTACCTATATGACATGCTAGTTTTATTTTATTTTGTAATTAAGTCATGTCTAGAGTGCTCCAATTGTATACAGGTAGGATCTTCAGACCAGTTGCTTATTTTTTTTATCATGTATATTTATGTTCATTGTAAAAGAGTTTATGTTTATTTAGAAAAGTAAAATTTTATTTATTTTTAATTAAAGTTAAAGTGTATGTTTTTTTTAAAAGCGTTTCTAAGAGACTTCCTCAAGGAAACTAATCCCTTGCATGTCGGTAATGATTTTTAGGTCGTTACATTATTATTGCTCAAGAATTCATCCACAACATGAGAAGTAAAAAAAAGGTAAGACTAGTTTGATGGCAATCAAGATAGATTTGGAGAAGGCTTACGATAGGTTGAATTGGAATTTCATTGTGGATTCTCTCCAAGACATCGGGATTGACAATGAAATAGTTGAGATTATTTGGCATTGCATATCTTCTTCCTCTATCGATATTTTGTGGCAGGGGGACCGCACTGGTGTTTTTAATCCTTCTCGTGGCATTTGCCGGGGGGTCCTTTGTATCCTTATCTATTTGTTATTTGTATAGAAAGACTTTCTCAACTTATTTGTGCAGTTATGGAAGATAGGTTGTGGAAACCTATATCTTTATCTTGGGATAGTCCTAAGATTTCGCATCTTTACTTTGCAGATGATCTTTTCTTGTTTGCGAAAGCCTATCTGGATTAGGTGGACGTTATCAAGCACTGTCTTTCAACGTTTTGTAATAGTTTAGGCCAAAATGTTAGCATGGAGAAAACTAGAGTATTCTTTTCTCACAATGTTAACCACAATCGGGCTAATGAAATTGCTGACGAATTGGGATTATCTCTTACTTTTGATCATGGGAAATATCTTGGCATCCTATTATTACACAATCGAGTGAAAAAACATACTTTCAATAGTTTGACTGATAATTTGAGCCAACAATTATCTAGTTGGAAAGCCTCATATCTCTCTCTAGCAGGTTAGTTAACTCTTTGTAAAGCAATCATCGAGGCCAATCATTCCTATACAATGCAAACTTTCCTCTTCCCTACTCAAGTTTGTGACCAAATTGATAAACATGCTCACGATTTCCTTTGGGGATTCTCTGATGGGATTTGACAGCTCCATCTTGTTTGTTAGGACAATGTTTGCAAGCCCAAACATGTTGGGGCCTTGGTCTTTGTTAAACTACGAATGTTAATCTAGCATTCATTGTTAATCTTTTTTGGGGGGTTATTTTTAATAAAGATAGTCTTTGGGCTCAAGTCCTCCATAGCAAATATAAGTGTAGGAATGCCATTCTCCCTACTATGAAGCCGACTCCCAACCAATCTAACGTTTGGAAGGGAATTAACAGTTTTTTTTGATAATTTAATTTGGCGCATTGGTAACAGTAAATTTGTGAACTTTTGGTGTGACAATTGGATCCCTGGTGTGCTATCTCTTTAAGGCATGGCCTTGGTGTCTTTATCTGACTCTGATTTATCTCTCTCGATGAACCATTTTGTGGATGGTAAGGGAGGTTGGGACTGGCCTCATATTTGATCTTATGTGCCTGTTAATATTTGTGATCAGGTGGTTGCTATACATCCTCCATCCCCTAGCCTTGGCGACAACTCTGTTGCTTGGACTCTTGGCCATGACGACTCTTTTTCCATAAAATCCTCTTACTCTATTTCATCAGATGATGTTTCTGCCGTTAGCGATCACCTGTTTCAGCTGATTTGGAGATGGAAATGTGAGGAAAAAGTTAAAACTTTTATTTGGCTAGTGGTGAAGGAAGCGCTTCTAATGAATGTTAATCGCATAGCTCATCATTTGGCTGTGAATGATTCTTTCCCTTACTTCTTAAATGCTACGCCTGAGAGCATTCTTCACGTCCTTAGAGACTGTGAAGTTGTCCAGCAGTTTTGGAAGCGTTTGTTGCATCCTTCTCTTTGGCCACTTTTTCTCCGACTCCTCTTTATAGTTGGCTTTGCGAAAATCTAAAACGTAGAAAATAGTTTGGTTGGGATGGAGATCAAAACTAATGTGTGTTGCTTGACGTGGCGCTTCACTATCTCTGGTATGTTCAAAATGATTTTGTGTTCAACAATGCCTATCCTTCTGTTGGTGATTTATGGTTTTCTTTTGGGATGAGATTAATGAATTCCTCCTCATCATTTCCCCTAGTATTGAGGATACTTGGGTTTGCTGGGAATTCTCCTCCATGGGTTGGGTGGTTGCTAGTTGTGATGACTCGGTTCACAGTTTTGGTAGTGCAGTGTGTGGAGGCCTGATTTGTGATGAGTATGGTGGTTTTGTTAGTGGTTTTTCTGCTAAGTTGGGGGCTACTTCTATAACTCTGACTGAGCTTTGGGGGATTGTTCATGTTCTCTTTGTTGCCTGGCACTTTGGGTTTGTTCGTATTCATATCGACTGAGCTAAGTTTATGCATTATTGTTTAAAAGTTTGTGTGTGTGAGTACCAAAATTTTCTTATTCGTCATTTTCGTTTCATTTTTGTCTTGTTATTTATTTTTTATTGTTGAAAATTTTGTGCACATCTGTTCAAAAGTTTGTGCATGTACTTTAAAATGTTTGTGCATGGTAACGGTGATTCAACACGCTTAGAGTGTGAGTGGGGAGCATAAGAGAAAGTGTGACAATTACTTTTGTCTATTTAATGCACCGCAACTTTGGTATGATTTGATTTCGTATGTAAAAAATGTTTGTGTAAACTAATATTCCTATAAATTTAAATAGTACGCGTAATGTCATAAGTAATTACCACCAATGTAAAAATAAAATAAAATTATAGTCTTCTAATATTATTAACCATTGCTAGATAAATATCCCATAGAAAACCTATTGCGGGATACATGGCAAAGTAACTTCAATGAAAATTAACAATAAAAGATTAGAAAACAATCAGCTACCAACTAAAAAACAGTGGATCATATTCAAAACTGACATCAAAATTAAAATTTCATAAGGCTCTTCACTCTTTTCACGAGTTCTGTCAGTCTAGTCAACTATTGTAACTGTAACTTATCCAAAGAGAAATAAATGTTGTGGAGTTTTGTTAGAATTGCATAAAGAGTGATGTGGTTGAGAAATGTTATGTGTATTAATTTAATTTTATATGAGAGATTATATTATCTTTTATTTTATTTATTATTAGTCTTAATTTTAAATAAGTTTTAATTTTATTAAAATTTTATTTAATAATAAAAAAATTTAAATTAACACTGTATTTTATATAAAATAAATTTAAATAATATAATTCGTTAAATAATTTTTAAATAATTACATTCATAAAAGAGTAAAACTTGTGATACACTCCATTATAATAAATCCTAAGCTTTTGTAAGTGTAATTATTTAAATATTATTTAAAATAATTATTACAATATCATTTCTCTTGCATAAAATATTTAACCACAGAAATATGATGTTAAATGATGATAAATTATTTTGACAAAATTTAAACGTTAGATGGCGAAATGCATCACATCCTATGTGATTTTAATAGCAACCGTAGAAGATTCAAATCCTCTTTTTCTTTCCTCCCTATTTATTCCATTTTTTAAAAATACAGTTCTCCATTTTTAAATATAATTAAAATTAAGAAGTATAATATTATTATAAGTATTAAAAAGTTATCTTAATAAAAAATTTACACTTATTTAAAAAGAAATATATTTTACTAATTTCATGCATCAAAAAATATTTTATCTTTAATACCTAAGATTAAATTTTATTAAGAAAAAACACTTAATTCAATTTTAAAATATGAATTGAACACATATTTTAAAAGAGAGAAGTATTGTTTAAGAAAAAGAACAAGTTCATTATTATTATTTTTTTCAATTGATTCCAAAAGCATTAGAGTAGCATTTGCATTTTGTTTTAAAATAGAAGTGATAAAGACATTGTATTCAAACATATTTAGTGAGGGGAATGGAGATGATTTTATTTTTTTTTAAATTGATTATGTCTGGCGACAATTTTATATTAATTTTTGTGCTTCCAAAAGAGAGGAATAGATTTTATAAATTTTTTATTACTCCAAAAATATTATTAAACATTAATTTCTTGTTAAGTGATTAAACACATAGAATTATGTTATTATGAAAATTAAAATAGACAATCTTTAAATAATCATTCTCACAAAGATGTGAGACTCTTGACTAACTCACTGTGTTAGTCTCTACATTTTTATAATTATGATTGTTAAAAAATTGTTAATTTTAACTGTCACACTAATTAGTCTCTACACATAAAGAAGATTTGTTCTCTTTCATCATTGATGATAAAGCTTCACACATACAAAATATGATTAATGATGAATCCTCACCCTATTTAAAAGCTAAAATATTATTTGTTAAGTAATTAAGAGTATATCCATCTCAATTACATACTTTGTCATAGAACATCATTGATTTAATGCTTGTTTTGTTTCTAAAATTGTAAGTCTGTGACACTTTAATCATTGAATTTTAAAATCTAACTTTTCAATATCTAAAATGGTAATTTGTGTGATTGTGCTCATCCAATTTATCATCATTATTATGTTGCACGCGTTCGTTGAGTTGTCACATTAAATTATATTGTATACCAAAGGTTAAAATTGTGTGCTATCACTTGAGACTGAAAATATGATTAATGTGATAGATAGAGTCCTAAATCTCAATTGTCATCACATTTCATTTACAATTATAAATGCTCATATAACATCTGAAATAATAAATGAGGTGTGTAACACTTGAAACTAGAAATAAGGTTGTATAATTATATAACAAATAAGATTTATTTGGTCCCCTAAATGAATTATCTCACTTTTATTTAATATAATAAATTAATAAAAATTTGATAATAAATTGTATAGTTAACTTGAATTACAACTTATATAATTTTAAAAAAAATAAGAAAAAACAACTTTTGAATTTGAAAAATCAACACTCAGACTTACCATTTGAAAGACAAAAATATTTGTTTTCCTTCTCTTTCCTCATTGATGATAAAGCTTTACACACACACACACACTATATCCAACCTGTCAGTTGCCGTTTACAATTCTTCAAACACTTATCTCACCTGACCTTACTAACTAGCAATGCCATAATTAAAAAAAGAAAAAGAAAAAAGAAGAACATATTTGAGTCAAACAGAACAACTCAACTGTGTCTATTACCGGGTCAGCCAGTTACCCCTCACACACCCTCCCTCAATATATCTCCCCCCTTCCCCTCTCTCTCCCCTACTCTTTCCCCCCCCCTTCTCAAACCCTCCTTCCATCCCATGCCATTTTGACTCTTTGAATTGTCTCTCTACACGCATACATGGCAGTGGAGCTCATGTGCTTCCGGAAAATGGACGACGACCACAAGGCCATACAGGAGGCCGCCTCCGAGGGCCTCAAGGGAATGGAGCACCTCGTCCGCCTCCTCTCCCACCACCCTTCCCACATCGACACCAACCTCACTAACCTCACCCTTTCCAACTTCCGCAAACTCAACTCCCTCCTCAACCGCACCGGCCACGCCCGCTTCCGCCGCGCACCCCTCCCTTCCCCCTCCGACACCAGCGTCATTCCTCCTCCTCCGCCTCCGCCGCAGCACCCGGCCACGCCGCCTTCTCCCGTCGTCGTCCATCATCCTCCCGCCACCTTCGCGCATCCGCCGCAGCAGAGCCTCACTCTCGATTTCACCAAGCCGAACGCCCTCACTTCCAGCGCCAAATCCGTCGTCGAGCTCGAATTCTCCAAGGAGACGTTCAGCGTCTCGTCGAACTCGTCTTTCATGTCCTCCGCCATCACCGGCGACGGAAGCGTCTCCAACGGCAAGCTCGGATCCTCGATCTTCCTCGCTCCGGCGGCTGGTCCAGCCGTTTCCGGTGGAAAACCGCCGCTGTCGTCCTCGGCAGCGAACAAGAAGCGGTGCCACGACCACCGCGACCACTCCGACGACCTCTCCGGGAAGATCTCCGGCTCCTCCAGCAAGTGCCACTGCATCAAGCGAAGGTAATAATTTCGGATCCGGATCCTCTCCATTAAAATTGTTTTTCCGTTGCGGTTACGAACTGAGTCCGAATTGTTGATAGTCAACGATTCTCGGTAGTGGTGCAGTTAAAGGTGTTTAATGGACTCGGCACGCGTGACAGTGACAACACAGGGGTTGTCTGTCTTGTGCCGCGTTTGACAATAAGCGATTTTTTAGTAACGCTGTCTCCACACAAGACAATGAAAATTGAACCCTCCCCAAACAGAACCCTAACTCTACTTTGTCGTTATCATCCCGTATATCCTTTTTCCCTCTTTAGTTATGTGTGCTTTTGACTGTTGACCTCAGCACCGGGCTCACTTTAGCAACAACGGCGCATTGTAAGCTAATTTAATATTTACTTTCTTATTTCAGGAAAAATCGGATGAAGACGACGATTAGAGTGCCTGCGATAAGTTCGAAGATCGCGGATATACCGCCGGACGAGTACTCGTGGAGGAAGTACGGTCAGAAGCCGATCAAGGGATCGCCGTACCCGAGGTGAGTGATTTGTGACCGTTGATATGATGGTTGATTTGGTCAAAGGCGTGTTTTCTGACGTTGAATTGTTTTTCAGGGGATATTATAAGTGCAGTACGGTGAGAGGGTGCCCGGCGAGGAAACACGTGGAGCGGGCACCCGACGATCCGTCGATGCTGATCGTGACGTACGAGGGGGAGCACCGTCACGCCATTCAGACCGCGATGCAGGATAGCATTCCCGGGGGAGTGGGTTTGGTATTCGAGTCAACGTGAGATTAGGATTAGAAAAATAGTAGTAGGTCGTAGTGGGGGAGGGGCTTTTTGGTAAAAGAGTTGTGGCGGGGGTTGCAATGTAAATTTGGTTCTGATTGACATGATTATAAATTTTATAATGTTATAAAAGTCTTTTACTTTTATTATTATTATTATTATTATTATTATTATTATTATTGGGAGGTGGAAAATTTGGAATCTTGAGCTTCTCTCCCCCCACTAAAGTCTAACCCGTTTATTTTATGATATGATGATTTGTTGATTACCTTATTTTTATTTTGAAAGTAAACTTTGGTGGTGGTAGAATTTGTGGGGTTTTTCTCATTGGATGGAAGTGGGATCCAAGGGAGAAAAGGTAACTGAAATGTTTCGTGGGCCAAATTGGTAAAGGAGACCTCGATCTGAATAGATATAGTATAAGATAGATGCTTTGTAATGGGAGTTGGGAATGGCATCTCAACTTTATGGAATCCAAGATGATAGCAAAGTTGTAATTTTGTGATGTGGTTTAAATTAATGAACTTCAATTAATATGCTTCGACTTAAGTTGGTATTCATTTTTGACTAATGTAGTTTGAATTAGGTTTTGATATATCACGGGAGAAAGCTCCGCTAATTTAGTTTTGAAAGTTCTAATGGACACCTCATTTTCGGTATTTGCATATGGATTTTTGCATGCTTGAATTTTTTATTTTTTTTACCTTAACAAATTCATTCAATAAAGTTTAAACATAAAATTTTATATATACTGTCTAAGCTTGTTTGATGTGAATTAAAAAGATTTTTTTTGGAGCTTAAAGTTTGTGATTTTTTAATAACAATTACAAGATTGAGGTAATTCTTTTTTTGGTGCTTGAGTCTAGTATTTTGTAACAATTACTTAATGTCCCAAATAAATAAATAAGCTTGAAAAACAGAAAAATCGGGATTTAGTATCCCAAATTCTATAAAACTATCACATGCTGATAAATATTTCAAAAATATTACAATCAGATAATTTTATACTTCATATCTCATAATTAGATAAAAAGAATCCACATGTCCGAGAAATTGTAAATTTTATTTGCATAAAAAATAGAAATAAAGTCCCTCTAAAACATCTTTGTTTTAGGGTGAGAAAATGAAAATTTATTTCCCTTTAAATTATGGATTTTGTCAAAGGAACTTATTAAGGAATTAAAATTTAAATATATGAAGTTTTTAATACTTTAAATGCATTGAAGACTTTTTTTTTCCTCGTAAAAGAAAAGACTTTTTTTTTAGTAAAAGCTTTTATTTCTTGATAATTATTTGGCAGTGATTGATAAAATCCTTAACTTATTTAGTAAAATCTACTCACAACATATTTTATTAATCTAAAATATATGATTTTTCTTTTGCACTTTAAAGAATACTCACTTTAGATGACTTTAATTCTAAAAAAAAATGATAAAATGTTTTTTTTACTTTAAAATTTATTATGAATTTCATTATTTCAAGTTGTTTAAGTAGTTGATAAATTGAGTTTAACAAATTTCATTTGATCCATTTGGATTGACTTCTAAAAATATATTTTTTAAAAATTAATAAGTGTTAAAATATAATTTAAAAAAATGTTTTTTTTAAACAGTGTAAAATACCATTTTTCTTTTAAATTTAAAAGGATCTACTTTTTAAAAAAAGTGAAAGAAAATATAATTTTTAATAAAATTATATTATAATTATAAATTAAACCTATTAAAAAAATTATACTTTAAAATATAACTAAAATTAAATATATTTTTTTAAGGCGATCAATACCCACTCATTACCTTCAGGTAAAAGTTTGAAATTAATTAGTATCACTTCGTCACGGCAGAGAAATCTCTCTTATTCCTAGTGGAACAGCCACACTATATATCTATTGATTTAACAGTCTCTCATTTTAGGTTAAAAAGTTGCATACGGTTGTATAATTCATATAATTATTTCTATACTCTTGGCGTGGGTTTGGGTTTGGGTTTGGGGTTGGGTTTTGCTCTTTTCCACCGCGTCAAGCAAAAGGAATCCGAAGCGTGTTTGTGAAATTAGACATTACTTAGAAATTCAAAGTTTTCACTTTCGAGTCATGGCATTTGAGTGCGTTGACTTCTAAAATATATCAGTAATTAGTTTGTAAGAAAGAAAATGTCTATGTATACAATAAAATAGGTGTTAATGTATAATCAACGTAATATTATACATAAAAATATTTATAATTAATAGACATGTGAAGAGCATTTATTTTATTAATAATAGGTCAGAATGCATTTAAAATAATAATAACTATATGGTACAATATTTAGTGTATAAATAATACCGCTACAGTAAAAAAAGGGGGAACTTTGACTTCTTTCTTTAACTGCAACTTTTCTTCAATTTTCCTTTTCAATGACTGTTAATTAAGGTTAGTTATGAAATTTTGAATATATGAAAAAATGGCTTGATTTGACCGTAATTTTATGAATAAAATACTTATCAAAAAATAATTGAATTTTCATTCAAATAGAACATGTTTTTTTTTTATTCTCCTATGCAATTCAATATGCTGTACCTATGTAGCTTGATTTCATCTTGTAGAGTCATCACTTTCAAATAGACTTCAATTCATCCTCAAGCCTTATTTTTGTATCATTCACATGTATATATGATCTAATTATATCGTAATTAATACAATTTATAATTGCGAAATCAGTTTTCGAAACCCAATTTGAAGCAGATATTAACTCCATTTTTCAAAAGTGGTTGACAAATCTCACGAGTCACGATATTCCACGAGCACTACTACTAAATAAAGATGACCAAAACGTGCTCCCAACGTATATTATTCGACCTGAAATTCTTGTCCTACACGCGTGTTTGCAATTTCAAAATGTTGTTTTGGTCAACCTTTATATATATGCCTATTCTATTTGGACCATATTCACAAATTAAACCAACCATATATACTATGTTTCTATTAGCTAGTTACCAAATACCCGTTGTTAAAAGTTTGAAACTAATCAATTCATTCTATCGGTATATTTAAGATATTTTTGACTATTAAGTGTTTGTTTAGTTATGAGTGTCCTAAAGTTAAGTTTAATGAATTGAAAATGAGTTTAAATAATACTCATTTTATTTGACCTTTTTTTTTTTTTCAGTTTACAAAACTTAAGTTTGGGAGAGTTCAAACTTAAGTTTGTCAACTAAAATTAGAAGTTACTTTTTAATTTAAGTTTTGAAACCAGGAAAAGAAAGCTCGGCTTTTGAAACACTATCTCTCTTTCTCGCAAAATGTATTAATTTACCTTAAAACTATATTATGTCCTTTTTAGTAATGTTATCTTCAAAAATACTTTTGCTTTATTCTATTCAAACAAAAACAATTCCCTCAAACTTGTTTTTAAAATATTCAAACTAAATACAAATCAATTATCTCAAATTTAATTATATTAAAAGTAATTTTTTAAACTTAATTATTTCACAGTCAAATCAATATTTAACGTGAACAATGTTTCTAAACATAACTAACGGGGTTGGTCCAAGTGGTAAGCGGCTTGGTATCGCTTAAGCAAGGTCCCGAGTTTGAGACCTTGTGAACGCAGTTATCCCCGTTGGGAGACTCACCCACCATAGCTAGGTGCGCGACCCGGGTCGGCCCGGATTAGTCAAGGCTAAGCCTTGGATACCGGGCAGGCAACATAAAAAAAAATGTTTCTAAACACACACACACATATATATATAATTTATTCATGACCGTGGAAGACTTGGAAGGGAAAGTCAATGGCTAATTAATTATTCACATTACCATAAAGTTTGGTTTTTGATTGTGTTCATGTCTAAATCTTGTTATGCCGAAAAATTTCTTAGCTCTATAACAATGACATCTCGTTATGGTATATAACCTGCGACAGATTCAAAAAATGAGATACACAAATAAAATGAAAAAGAAAAATTATGTATACCACTTTTCTCCCATTAATTTGTCATCATGTTAAATGCATATTTTTTCTCTCCTCTCTCTTCCACTCTCACTCTCCAATTCGTTTTTCTTCTTCTTCTTCTTTTACCTTTTTTTTTCTCTTTTCCCCTTCACTCTTCATTTCCCCGTCCCCACTTTTTCATTTTATGACAAACGTTTTTTCTTTCTTCATTTATTTATTTTTCTAGTTCACTTTTCTTCATTTATCATATACACTATTTTAATATAATTTTTTCTTTATTTTTTCGTCTTCATTTTTTCTTTTTCTCAATATGTTATGAATTTTCATTTTCCTATTCGTTTGTGCAATTTTTCAATTTTTCTGGTCGTTAAAAAGTTTGTGCATATGTGTAGAATAGTTTGTGCATTATTGTTTCCAAAGTTTGGACATATGAACACTAAAGTTTTGTTCTTCGTATTCATTTTCATTTCCGTCAAATTTTCGTAGACAAAAAATGAATCCTCCACAAACCCAGTTTAGATTCAATCCTCTCAAGAATTGATTGCTAAGTACTTAGAAAACGTGGATTAACATCAACCGGAATCCCCTTATAAATAAATGGCAGATGAACAAACTCACATCCCAAAGCTCGTTTCAATCTACTACACCCAATTGGATCACAACAAATAGGAATTAAGACAAATTTCTTGTAATTGATAGACAAACCAAAAATTGAACAAAAACAATCTAAGAGAATCATATAGTTTCTCAGCACCCCTTCATTAGTTGGACAGAAGAATGTCGTGTCATTAGCAAATTAAAGGTGTGAGAGGGGCGCCGTGTCTGACCCGATTAGAAGGCATTCAGTTTTCCCATCAAGCACCATCTTCTCAATAAGTTTATTCAGCACCCTCACAATAAGAATAAATAAGAAAGGTGAAATAAGATCACCTTGCCTTAGCTCTCTCTCAAAATTTGTAACGACCCCCGAAATTGTTACCGGCACGCAATGTTCCCTTACGAAAGCCTCATAACGTGCTAATCATGAAACACGTGCAACTTTTATAAATAAAAAGAAAATACTTTTAAATAAAATCTAAACATCACTATATAATATAATAAAAAGATCCTTTACAAGATACAAAATATATATAATTCAAAATACGTTATCCTCTATTTGTAGTCTACTAGAGCACTTGAAGGACTGACATGAATATAAACTATCCTAAAGACTAAAATAACTGAAGAATACTTCATGACAACATGAAGCTCACCAAGAGTCCAAACTGCTGAGATATACTGAATGAGCAATGCGTCTTCGTTAATAGTATCTGAAAAAAGGTTGATGAAGGGTGAGCCATCACTTAATGAATGGCAAACCCCACTACAACATGGGACAGTTCGTAACTATGACATATAAATGCAATACATAATATATAACAGTCATGAAAATGTTTATATAATAACGATAATTATAATATTAAAACATTCATAAACAAGTGGGGTGTTCTCTAGCTAGATAGACATTCTGAGCATTAAGGTTTCGCTTTATGATGCATTATCCAGACGCACTACCCAAGCATCTAGGCCACGACAGTTGGGGATACATTGTCCGAATCCACAGATTCCTGACAGTTAGTCTTGACACACTACCCAAGTACCTAGGTCACGACAGTTAGGGATACACTACCCGACTCCATAAATTATTGATAGTTAGTCCTAATCTACATGATACATGATACATGATACCGGGCATCATGGGCTACCATGTCCGAGATTTACGGTCTTGCCCTAAATCTACATGAATCCTATTCTATTTTACGATCGTACAGGGTAAACTAAGGTCAACGTAGACTGTCGTTGACTTACAGTTTTATCCTAGATATACTCCCATGAGAAAAGTTTTAAATATATAGCACGATCATCATAACACAATCCTTATCATAACATAACTTAATATCTTTAAGTGTTTTATCTTGTAAAAATAAAGGTAGATTAAGATCTCATGCTTAGGGAGACTCCTAGGTAAGAGAGATGCGTTACAATGAACATCTTAAGTACCAAGTCTTGTTCTTAGCTAGAACCTTTCCTTAACATAAGTCTTCTCCCATCAGAATCTTTGCGTAACCATTATCTTTTATTAAGGGTTTAGCTAAATAATATGAATATCTATATCGCTTAATGCTAATCATACACACACAACATGAATATATTTAATGCAATAAAATGTGACTCCATGTAGTTCTAAAATAATTTCATGATCTTCTAAAATAGCTTTGTAAATATTTATTTCATAATTAAAAAGGATTCTAAATAAATAATCATAAGAAAATTACTAATTAAATAAAAAATAACTAACTCCAAATAAAATAATAAATAACCCTTTTATGGACATTGATTGTAGAACCGATGATAATTAATCCTTAATCTGTGAAGAACCGTGTGCATGGTAATTCTAATTATTATTTAATTAAATCCAATCTGCAACCAAAACCTCAGTTTATTTAAATTGGTTAATTTGTTTTTTGTGAGACGATCTGAGTCATCCTATACTGCATTTAATTAGGTTAACTTAGTTTCTAAATTTATTTGACTAATAGGTAGATGATAACTTCTGCGTCAGTTTTCCCTAACACTCTAACATTCCAAATTACAATTTTTATTTAGGAATAAAGCCTAGATTACTACCTTAATAGGATGATCAATATTAAATTCACCTGCACTTTTGATTATAAAAAAAATGATAGAATTAATTATGCTCCTTCTTTCACCAAGCGTGTATAACTTAATTATGTTACTTTTTATTATTAACCTTTTTTTACAGTTTAACATCATTTTTTTTATAAACAATGGGGCAAGAAAACACTCAAATCAAAACAAAACTACACTTCCACTACATGGAAAAAACGGGTACCAGCCTCATTAACTAACAAAACAAGGGAAAGAAAATGCGAAACATCTCCAAATGTGTGGAAGCCTAATGGTAAACTATGCCTATGTTTGGCCATGACATCAACACAAAAATTTGCATCGTTGAACACATGACAAATATGAATAGATCACTCTGCATTCATAGCATCAGCAACAGCTTTAATCATAGGAGAGCATGGGTGACTCGGATTCAGGGAGACTTGGATAAAGTTAACTACACACTTGGAGTCCAATTCAACAATCACCAGCTGAAAACCCAAAAGGGCTGCCTAAGAGATACTAGCAAAGGCACCCCGAAACTAAGCAAAAATGATCAAACAAAACCCAAAATTGTAGCTAAAGACATATAAGAAAGCGGATTGAACTATAACAGTATTTTGTCTATTTGGAATCAGAATAAGTGAAGTAGAAATTTGATTGTCTTTTTCCGGTTATTATTTTTTATTTTTTTATCTTGAACTTGGGTTAACTTGTATACACCTTATATTTACAAACTTTGGTCGATGCACCATGACCCACACTTTGATACATAGCTCTGTCCCCTTATATAATTCTCATTTTTCACATCCATAACATGCCGGAAATATAATTTCCAAAATACAATTTGACACTTAACCATAATTTTAACAAACATAACATTTATATTATTATAGGTCGCTTTCCTCATGAATAATTTTAAGATAGTTGTTGCATGCAAATAAGGGCCTGTTTGTTTTATTTTTTCATTTTTCATTTCAATTTTAATTACAAAATTATAATATTGTTTTATGATTTTATAATTTTGTTAAAGAAAGGTGCAAATAAAAAAATATTATTTATAGTATTTTATTTACAGCATTCTAATTTTGTAATTAAAATTAAAATTAAGTAATGAATAAAAAAAAACTGTTATTTTGTTTACTGTTCACTCGTTTTCTGCTAATTGAACAGTGGCTTTTGCACGTAAAAAAACAAAAACATAGTGGCTTTTGATTGCCTTATTTTGAGTTGAAAAAGGGTTTATATTAGTATTTTTTTTTCTTAAGATGACTTTTTCAAAAAGTTAATCATTTTCTCCCAACATACACACCCAATATTAAAGCATTTCGGCTCATTTGGCACGCCAAATAGGATAAGGGTTGAAAAAATAATGACAGATAAAATAAAGGTTAATAAGATAAAAATGAATATAATAAGATTTGATTAAATTTTAATACAAAATTTGGGATGACATGAGATAAGGACGGATAGGATAAATCAATTATTATTATTATAATTATATTACTATTATTTCTTATCCATCACACTTATTAAGTCTAATCTCACTTTCATAGGCTAGATTAGCTTATCTATCAAAATGATGGATAAAGAGTCTTACTTATCTAATCTGATGTGTCCACCTAACACCGAATAAAGTAATAATAGACTAGATAACTTATCTAATTCTATCTAATCCAGCGTGCCAAACAAGCCCTTGACATGTAAAGATTACTGTATAAAAATTAATAAAACCCTGAATATTAGAAAAGTATATGGTATTTTTCTTTTTGAAAGGTATATGATGTTTTTTTATTGGTCATGGAAAAGTATATGGTATTTTCTAGGGGCAGATACTTTATAAAATAAATTTAGTCTCTCTTATCGTATTGGTGTTACATTTTTCTGACACTTTTTTAATTAAAATTACCATATAAACTATATAAAAATAATTTTTAATCCTATTTTACGGTCTTTGTTCTAATAATTTTTATAACTAAAAAAAGGCATGTTCAGTAACTAATATCGTTGATGCATAAAGATATGAAAACGGGTGAAGAAAATTAATATATAAGATGTGAAGATTATTATTATTTTTCTTTTATGTTTGTAATTTTTAAAACTTATATAATCAAACAAAAAATAGAAAAAAAAGAATGAAATTGATTCAAGACTTTAAATACTAATAATTTGTTGCTTATTTTTTTAATTTTCATAAGATAAAGGTTGAAAGAAATATGTATACCAAACTTGTTTAAGGAAGAAAAACTGAAAAAATCGTTTTACTTTTATAAGAATCTATTACTTATCCTTGCAATATTTTTAGAATGAGAGAAGATTTAAGTAAATAAAAATGTAAAATACGATAATATTTCTTTCTAAACAATAAAAAAATCTGTCAACATGTGATTGTAATAATAATGTAGTGTTATATTGTTGATCATTGGATAAATAAGTGAGCAAATGCTACATTATATTGTTGAACAACTACTATGATTTATACAAAAAATTAGAATTACATTATTTTATCGACATAATATTAGAATTTAATTGGAATGCACTAATAATGTAAATGAAATTTATACTATCATCCAATTATATATCGACAAATCAGTAAACATGTTGACTATCACACTACTTCTTAAAAAAGTATGAATTGATTTGTCAACCATATATAATACTGTACGTTGTCATTGCATTAAAATTAAACTCATAATATTATTGATGTTTTTCATTAAGAGATGGCCAATAAATTTATGAGTATGTGTAGATAGGATTGGAAAACCTTGGGGGGTTTTATGGCCCACCCCACAAGCAAAATATTTTAATTCCATTTTTATGTTTCGGTCCAAATTGGGAAGGTCCTTTTTGGTTTTTGGTCGAAATTGGTAAGGTTAACTTCTGGATGTGAAGTACTGAAAGGTCATATGGGCCTGAAATTAAACCTCGCTCTAGTTTACAAACAAGCTCAGCCCATTGTTGGGCCCATAGTTTCTCAGGGCCAGTGTGCTTCCCCATGTGAGGTGTTATTTGGGTACTGTTCCTCCCATTCTGTTGGACCTTCCCATTTATGAAAAACAGACTATTCAGACCAAAAAAATAATTTAAACTTATGACTCCTTATATATTATCTAAATCTGTGGTCACTAAACCACTCCGAATAACTTGTTTCCATTTTCATTTTAAAGAAGTTATAGATTTTTGGCTTTAAATAATGTAAATAAGAAAAAACTGAGAAGAAGAAAAGGAATAAACTACTTAAAAAGTAAATAAAATAAAATAAAATTAGAGTGGACAAAAAAAAGTTGAATTTTACCAGTCATTGTTTTTTCTTTTTGATAAGGACCGCCATTGTTAACAGTAGTTTGGTTTAAATACATTTTTAATTCCTGTAAATATGAGTCATTTTTGTTTGGTCCCTCTCAACATTTTTTTTTGATTTCAATCTCTTTTTTTCTTTATTTTGTTTTTGGTCCTTGTCATTCTAAATTTTTGCTCCCTATAAATATTTTAAAATATGCATTTAGCACTTATAAATACTGAAAATTTGGTCCTTATAAATATTTCAAGAATTTAATTTTGGTCCTTATAAATGTGATACCATTTAACACTAGTCTAAACATTAGAGACCAAAAACATTAAAAAAAATTGTAATTTTTCTATGACAAAATAATGCTAGGAAAAGTTGCTTAAAATTATAATCTGCTTTTATGCTTAAAATTTATATAATTTTTGCTTGTAACCCGTTTGCATTTTTTTCAGACCTGCTTTCTTTCCAAAATGAAAAATAATTCATTTCCAAACAGCTTTAATTTTTGGCTTATCTGCTTTAGCTTTATAGTTTATAGTTTATCAATAACAATTGCAAAATGATTGATAGCTCGACAAGTTGTATGCGACAAATTCAAACCATTGCCGTTCTATATTTTATTTTTCTATTTTTATTTGTTGAGACAAACACAACAGCCACACGATTTTTGGTTGTGCGTTTTTCTCGACAATTTTGTTGTGACGACATATAGCAATACTTAAAACAATTTTGGTTCGGTGTGTCATGTGTGTTAATTTCATTCACTCGTGTCATATGTCAATATTTCATTAAAGGGCGAATGAAAAATTCAATAACAAGGTTAAGGTTAACTAGGTATTATTAAGCTTAGTTTTATAAAATAAAAATATTATTTATAGATTTTAAGTAACAACGTTGTTTTTGAATCAAGCTCCAATTCACCACATGCACACCTTTTTTTTTATAATTATGATGGCCCCAAACGAATTTTGCCTGTAAGAAAATAATTTTCTGAGCTACTGACTTTTGGTATTTTAAATAATCCCAAATAGTAAATGGGTAAACTATTTAGAACTAATTTTATAAGGACCAATCTGCCTGCTCTTGAAAATAGGGTCGCTTTCCAACCACTCAACCTCTGATCAATTTTTTTTATGATAGGATTTGATGTGGTCACTCCCTCGCATTGGATTGACTCCGAGTGGAATATACTGCTCCCCCTTACAACCCATCAACTACGCTACCTCCGTTACCCAACTATCCTCATAGTTTAGAGGGATCATCGCTGATTTCTCATAATTGATATAGAGACCAAACATAATACCAAAGCACTAGAGAATTCTTTTTTATATATAGTTCTTAATTTAGCACCTTTTTCTTTGCTGGACAAAAGAGAACTGTTTCATCAGAAAACTGTAAATGTGACAATGGTACCTCATCTTTAAACTAGCCACTACATTTCTTTTCCCAGCTTGTTGCAACATTTTATTAAGAACCTCTCCCACCAACACATAGAGAAACAGTGATAGAGGATCCCCTTGTCCAAGACCTCCTCCATTTTGAACAGTTGAGTAGCCACTCCATTAACTAACACAGACATGTAAGTTGTTGTACCAATGCAAAAAATGGATCCAATTTCTCCATTTCAAGCCAAAACCCATTTTTTGCAAAACCATATCCACAAAATTCCAAAAGACCAAATCGAGTTTGTACAATACCACTTTTTTCTTGTTTTTCTTCAGCTAATGTATTGTTTCACAAGCCACCAAAGCTCCACCATGAATTTGGCACCCCTAAATGAATGTTGATGGTACCTCTCCAACCAACTACTCCATAACCGTTATGATCCTGTTTGCAAGAATTTCAGAAATCACCTTATATAATAAACATCCCACCATGCTAATGTGACGTTGTTGAGTGATATCCTTTGCACCAATGAAGTCAAGTTTGTGACATCATCCATGACACTCTGTCTCAGAAAAATCAAGAACATCCTTAGAAAGATTGAGAATATATATATCCATCATATCATACCCCGGAGCCTTGGACGGCTCACAAGACCAAATTGCCTCCTTAATTTCTTCTAAACTTGGAAGTAGTTCCAAATGTTGAGCATCGCATGCTAATATTAGACACAACAACTAACTCATCATCAAAGAACACTTGTGGCTTTCTTGGTTGACTGTATAACTGTTTAAAATAAGAGTGAACTTGCTCCTTGCTCCTTTATTCTCTGTTCCCTTTTTTGATTGGACCCTATAGCATTTCAAATTTTCTAACAATACCTTGCTTACCCGCCTTTTTCCATTCATCTTGAAAGAATTTTGTAAACCAAGCATCTATTGAACGAAAAGGTCTTGGAACCCCAAAATTGTTTCTTAGATTCTAGTAAAAGAGGAATATGATCAGAATGGGAACAACTCATACCTCTTAAAACCAGAGTAAGAAACACCTCATTCCACCTATTAGGGCTAAAATTAAAATTTCTGATTTATTAAAGATTTAACCATTAGTGGGTGTCACGTACATAACTTTGACTTTGATTTTCGTCTGTCACGTTATTAGTGATCAAGCTGATGGCAGAAAAAGAAACAAAATTACTTTAGGGGCTAAGACCAAATGTTGTGATTTATTAGGAATTAAAAATCTATTTAAGCCACAATAGTATATTAGTTAGGATTGTTGGGAAAATTGGCTCATGCTTGATAAAATTGCAATTGATTTTATTTATCTTTTATCTTTAAGATTTATATCCTTAATATTATCTTTAGATTTAGTAATATCTAAATTATTGATATGAATGATTTGGTAGGATACTGATAAATCTAGTAGGATATGGATAGATTATGTTAGGATATAGAAAATCTGGAGATTTGAAATAAGGACTCTTAGTGATTAAGAATCCTTGGTTATAAATAAAGTCACTGGCTGATATGAATAATTTAGTA
>QANU01006445.1:287535-327103 GCA_003254905.1 Nissolia schottii
TGTACAAAGGGTTTTGGGTTGGGAATCAATGAATATTTTTGTACTGTTGTTTATCTCATAGTGAAAGTATTTATCCTATGGGTGGACGTAGGCATTGGATTTGCCAAACTACGTTAAATTCTTGTGTCTCTTTACTCGTTATTGTCTTCTTAATTTCTTCTCTTTGGGTTTTTGTGCTTATATTTGGTACATTGAATTTGTACCAGGTTGTGTTTGGGACCCAGTCCACTATGAGTTTCCCCAACAAGGATTTTAAATACGGATTTAAATTAAAATAGAGTAAAATGCAATCTCCTCCCCTAAAAGATGTCTAAATTATACTCCCCTTCATTCCATTTTAAAAATCTACACTCCCCTTCCCTGACAAATGAAAGGAAGATACTCCCTTTATTTCATATAGATTGTCCTTTTTGACTTTTAGGTTCATCCTTAACTCAATGTATCCGGATACAAATTATATCCAAATACACTAAGTCAAGGATGAATATAAAATTAAAAAAAATGGACAATTAATATGAAATGGAGGGAGTACACTTTAATCATTATTCATATATTTTTTTTACCAAAATACCATTCACAAATAGTTTTACATATTAAAAAAATTTTAACAAAGAAAAAACTAAGAATAATATAAAAATTACTAATACATAATTATGATAATTATATAAAATTATTTTATTAAAAGAATAAATTAGTATTGATTAGGTATTAACAATTTATGATAATTAAAAAAAAATTAAGTATTTTTCAGCAATTGATTTAAAACAATAATGTGCATGAAAATCTACATTAATATTTTTAAATCATCAATTGTTAAAAAAAATACTTGATTTTTTTTTAAAATTATCATAATTTTTTTCTTTTGATAACTTATTTATTAAAGGAATAATTTTTATATACTTATCATAATTATGTATCAATATTTTTTTTATATTAATATTAGTCATAGTTTTTATTTTATTAAAAAAATTAATATATATAACTATTTGTGAATGATTTTTTTATATAAATTTTAGCTTTATTGCAAATAACACAACAACACAGTCAAATATCATCATTATAGAGATCTTCCAGCACCAAATCAAAATTAATTTGACAAGGTAGAGAAAAGCCTCATTAAAAACCCCCCAAGACAAACAAAGTAGGACAAAAATATAATTAAATTGTAGCTTACTTTTGTCTTTAAAGGGATAGAAAAAGTGTATGAATTTCAAAATGAAGAGGAAGAGAGTGTAATTTAGACATCTCTTAAGAGAGAGTAATGTATTTTACTCATTTAAATATTGATCTTATTTCTAATTTATGTTTATCTTTATCCTTTTTATTATTATCATATTACTAAAAATAAGGATTTTTGAAATGACTTTTGTAATTGCCAAAAGTCTTATGTCAATGCCAAAACACCTTATGGCAACGATAAAAATGTTATCGCATGTGACCTTAAGCTTCATTGCGAAAAGTCAAGCAGCGACATACAAAATCACCACTAAAACATAACATTTTTTCAGCAACATTTGTCATTACTATGGACAATGTTTTGGTAGCGGCTTGTAGCGACATAAAGCCGCTGCCAAAAGGTGGAGCTTTAGAAACAATTTAAAGTTGCTTCCAAAATGTAGAGTTTTAGTAGCGATTAAAAGTCGATGTCAAAAGTACATCAACTAGACATTTATCTTTCCTCGTGATCTTAGGATTCATATCAAATATTTTTCCTCAGCCACAACAATCGTAGCAATCGTAGCTGCACCAGTAGCCACTTGTCTACCTCTAACGACAACCTTAAATTGCTCCTTGATATGCCTCTAACACTTCAAAAAATACAGCACACCACACAATGCAGCACACGACCAAACCATTTCAGCCAACAAACAGAACATCGTAGATGTTCATCATTTAATATTACAGCTTCAATTACTAAAAAAGACAATAAAATGTTATATCTTCTAACATATGATTATATATATATATACATATATATATATATATATATATTAGTTTACATAAACTAGTAAAATTGTAGCGAGAATTTATCTAATAATTAATACACACATTTGAACTTTGGATAGAAGACTTGAACTAAGTTATAAGTGATTAAAACTATTTTGAATGTGAGCGAATAACACTGTAAATAAAAAATAGTGCAGTAAGAAGAAGCATATAATTTTATATTATTTAATAAATTTTACTTATTATATAGCATGTAATTATATGTGTAAAAATATAACTTTTATAGATGTATTAGATCCTTTTAAAGTTATTAAAAGTATGCAACTTTATATTATTTAATCTTTCTCAACGGCATTAAATTTTAATGTTGTTATCATCATACAATAGCGTCCATACTAGTGATATTGCATTGCAGAAGCAAGTGCACTTAATTTTCCGGTGACATTAAGATTTGATGTTATAGAATTAATTTTTTCTAGCAATAATAATCTACTGTAGCGATATTGTTTTTGTAGAACTAACCTATTGTCGCGACACTAAGTATTGTTGTCATATAATTGATCTTTACCAGTAACTTGCCGAGTTGTTGTTGTAGTATATTTAATCTATAGTAGCGACATTAAAGGTCGTTGTCATATAAATGATTTTTCCCAGTGACCACGAAAGTCACCATATATAGAGTATGGTCTATAGCAGTGACAATAAACATCATTGTCATAGAGTTGCTCTTTTTCAACGACATTGAAAGTTGTTGTTGTAGAGGTTGACCTATGACAGTGACAACAAAAAATTTTGTTGTATATTCAACCTATGTAGAGACATCAGAAGTTGTTGTCGTAGAGTTACTATTTCACAGCAACCTTTAAAGTTGTCGTTGTAGACATTCATCTATCACGACAACTTTTAGAATTGTTGTGTTATATTCAATCTATAGTAACAACATTAGACGTAGTTGTCTATATTTGCTCTTTCCCAGCAACTTTTATATTAGTAGCATAGTTATGTCCTATACCAACGAAATAATAAAAGTCGCTGCCATATATAGTACGTATACCTGCGATGTATAATGTCGCTGCTATACATATTTGGCATAGCGGCTAAACTAGTGACACTATAAAGTTGCTGAAAAATAGCAATTTTTTCAACAATGTGTGTTGCTGGGAAAAAGTTGCTGCGAGAGATCTAGTTTCTAGTATCTTTTATTTTTTCCTTATCAATAAGTTGTCATCAGGACACAATGTTGGAAACTTTATTTATAAGAATTTAACAGTGTAAAGTTTTTATTACATTGTCAACTATAAGTCTTGCCACAAAGCATAAATGGTTAACCTTTTCTCTAACTCCTTTAAAAGTCATACATATTAAAAGATCTAATTGGTTGACAATGTAAAAACCTTTACACTGTCAGTGAATATAAATGAACCTCTTACTTATAGATAGCGCAATAATTTATAAATAATGAATCAATATTCATCTCCACACAATACATAAATCCATTACAAGAACATCTAGAAAAAAAAAAAAATAACACCAAGAAGAACTCAAGATAAAAATAGATAAATAAATGAGACAATAGAAATTTGTAAATTGCTTATCGTTATTGGCTGAAGTGTGATGGGCACTAACTTAAGAGTATTTCATCACCACAAGTTAATAACTCGGTGCAGATGGTCTTTACGACTAATATTCTCAAGATACAACATTTACTTTCCACTAATGTTGTACTTAAACTAATGCCTAATGGGGTTACACGAACAACTTACAAGAATTCTCATAAAAATCAACAAAATAATAGAACAAAATAACACTATATTTTTTATTAAAAAAAACAAGAAAAAAAGAGAGAGAAGTAAGCTTGATTCTCTCTAGATCTTCTTCACTCCAAATTCTTATATATTTATAGTCATAGGTAAGCTATGTTCTTTTCTTCTACCGATGCTCAACACTCACATAGAAATACAAAGGACCAACATTATAACCATTAAGATAATTAACACCATTCAATAAGAATTAAAAGAACCCGTTAAAATGTGAAACATAATCGTACAAACACTATAAAAAATATCTTATGTAATATATGCCATAAAGCTTTACGTTAAAGCTCACTAAAACCGTTAGATTTAAAGTAAATAATTATAATAAATAACAATAATAATAATAATAATAAACTTTGAACAATAATAATAATAATAAACAATTCCTATAATTATCGAGTGAGTTCTCTGCTATAACATTGGATTCTCTTTATTTATTTATTTATTTTTTCTTGGGTCGGTACATTGGATTCTACATCTATCGGGATTAACTTGGCTAACCAGGCAAGGTTTGGACTTGCAATTAAGCCCAAAAAGAAAACGAAAAATAGCTTTATTAGGCCACTTGGATAGAGATGAACAAATTAATTCTACTAGAAAACTTCAACGTGGATAACATTATATATTGGGGGTTCACACTTCACATGCAAAATTAGAAACAGAAAATAACCGGTTCGGACAATTATTTTTTAGCCTTATTCTTCACATTATTTTGAGTTTGAAGCTAGATAAAATGTGATTTGAAATGGTGATAGGCAATAATGATCTTAATGAAAATATAAATTTTGTAATTCATTTTAAAATATAAGTTTAAAAAATTAAATGACTTCAAAATATACCCAAAAATGACTCAGCACAATTTTAAAATGTGGAAAAATAAATTCCTCAATGAGACAGTAACCTTAACCTTACATGCAATCATCCATAATGCTGGCTAGGATAGACGGTCACACTTTCACGTATATGAAATGACATTGTTTCAATGGACCAAAACGACGCTATTTTAGTCTATTGAAATGGCGTCGTCTTGAACACATGAGAGTGGGAGCGCCAATCTTAATCACCTTTGTGGGTGATTGCAAGTGTGGTTAAAGCCAAAGTCTCTTCAAGAGTTTATTTGTCTACCTTTTAAAATTGTGTGTGACTAAAATGGCGTTTATTTTTATGATGAGTCAATTTATCCAATTTTAAAATTGTGAATGGCCAATTTAAGGGTTTACTCTTTATCAAATTTACCTATAACTTGATCAAGTCTAACTCAACATGGCAAACCTAAATTTTTTAAACAGAGATATAAAACAGAGTCAATTATTAATTAAATAAACATTTTTATGCAAAACAAACACTTTGTTGGGGTTGCCTAAATTGGCAACGCGATGAGAGTTAAAAGGCGACTTAGTGATGAGTAGCGATTAAGGTATGGAGCGATGAGCAAATAGATAATTGTATTGGGGATAAGAGAAGCAATGTGACTATTTTAATTCACTTGCTAATAGATATACTGACGACTTGTTCGGTGGGTATAGAACGGTGGAGGTTTTGGTGATAGAAGGATGAGCTTGAGAATTGGCCAAATGTTGGCAATGGCGATTGTGATAAGATTCTAGTGATATGACTTAGCATGGTAAGATGAGGATGTTAGTCGACGAGAACGAAGCCACTGACGTAGTAGAACTCGCGACGAATAAACTAGCTACTGGTGATGATATCAAGTTTCAATATGAACACATGAGGTGTCATGACTAAATGGAGCGATAGTTGAGTCAAAATTTTAATACGGGACATTTTGGTCGCTTTGAAATTATGGCAAAGAAAGGTCAAATATTTACCAACAAGTTCAAGTCAGCGACGTGTTTTAGGAGTTGGTGATCAGAGTGTTAGCAATTTAAGGACTGATTCAAGAATGGTGAAATCTTAAAATTCAAATGAATATTTTGGGGGGAACGATTATCAATAACTAGAAGGGCAGTTATCCTTCTGTGCACCTGAATGGTTACATGCCGCGGTAACTTCCCACTACTCTAAGGTGGTGTGCAAATAGTGGTAACTACCCACTATTTAAACGTGTCACACAAACTAACAATCCTGGTCCGAATTTGGTGGACCGTGACAAGTTAAGAAAATCGTCACCTGAGGTGATGATTAAGAGGGCCATAAACTCTATAAATAGAGAGCAATTCGAAGGATGAAAGGTGGTTCATTTTATGCAAGGATTGACAAAGGCTCAAGTCCCTAACGACATCAAGAGTTCATAGAGATTCGAGTAATTGCCACCACTTTTTCCTTTTTTCCTAGTTTCTATTTTAGTCTCTTTGCTTTATTTCCATTTCTCTGTACTTAGGATCTTTTTAATTCTGTTGTTGATGGACACTTATTGACAAGTTCTTAATAAAATTTGCAATCTTCATCCCCACTTCTTCATTTTCTGCATATAACAAATCACTCCCCGATTATTTACCTTGAGCGTCATAATCGCTTGTCTCCATTTAAAACAATCTTTTTAACTTTCGACGACCAATTTCTACACTTAGAATTTTTTGTGTGAAACACACTTCAAATTAATTTTTTTATTAGAGACAACCATATTTAATTATTGTGAGGTGTGGCATGATTTATTAAGTTTTTGGTTTATAAATTAACTCTTTTTCTGTAGACCAAACTTTAGTTGGTATTTAAAATTGGTCTCATCCTAGTTGACTTAAATTATCTGTAGTAATTTCCCTTTTTTTATTTTAACTTCTTCATTGGCTGTTTTAGGCATATAAGAGAACCATCTACATCATCCCCTTCGTCATGCTTTTCATTTAGAAGTTGCCTGCATATGAAGTTAAGAGTTTCATTGGATGAGATGGCACAAGGGCATCAAATCTGGTTCATGAATGATTTGATTAAATTAATTACTGTATCCAAAGAGATAAGGTAGCTAGGTTTTTCAAATGCAAATAGCTTAGTGCAAGAGCAACTACTGGTAGCTCCTCACATTGACCCAAATTCATCCAATCATAATTGTTTTCATCGCAATATTTTCTAACCATTTTGATTATAAAATTTCCCTCATTTTGGAATATCTGTCTGCCAATAAGGCAAAGTCCACCAAAATCAAGCTACGATATTTATGGGGATAATTTTTTCTTTCTCTCTCGACAAGGCTATGCACTACTCTGTCTCTAGGGTCTTCATTACTTAATTAAATCAAACACTTAAGTTTTTATTTATTTTTTTATATTTATCATGTGGCTCCATACATAGGCGATACATATACTTCCATTAAAATAGTGTTCAGTTGATAATGGGATACTTACCAACTAGTAGGGGCATTAACAGCTGCAATCGCAACCATAATCGGTGGGCAGTTACTTTTTTAGTGTGTCAGGCTTCAATTATGATTTTGATCAAGTTGACATTGTACGAAAAATAATAATAATTATAAGAGCAATTATATATTATAGAAGTACTTTTTTTTTCCTTTCTTATATGAGTATATAGACTCTATTATCAATAAGATCGATTAATTCAATTTGAGATATTGTAACTTTTTTTTAACACAGATTTTTTTAGGTTTTAAACTCGAGATCTTTTAAAAAGAAGATGAACTTGCCTACCACTCAATAACTTTGTGTTAATATATCAGAAGTATAACTAAACTATTAATATATAAATTTAATAGGTTATAAAAAAGCTATGAGATTTATAATATATATTCACATTTAGGAATGACACTGGGCAGGGCAATCGTTGTCCCCCACCCTTTAATTAAAATTCACCTTCATCTTTTTCTCATATTCATACAGGTATTCATGTATAGTTTTTTCCTACAAATATATAGATACCCGCATGAGTATTCATTATTTTATGAACATTTTTTAAAAAGTTACGAAAAAATTTATTTATGATTTTTTATTTTTTAATTAATATATATAAATTTAAGAAGTAGCATATAAACAGTAAAAAAAAGTAAATACACTAAAATATCAATCTATAAATTTCAACCAATTGATATTAATATTCATTAGAATATATTGTTAGTCAATAATCAATAATGTCTAATAAAAAAAAAAAACTAAGTTTGTGTGAGATTAGTGACAATAGTATACTTAATTGTCATTGAAGAACAAATTATAAAAACTTGCAGGTACAACCTTTCAAGACTCCACAAAAAGTGACCACACTAGTCAAGCAAATCAATTAGAAAACATGACACAAGAAAGAGAATTTAAAAATTCAACACTCAAACATTTTGAACATATCCCAACTAAAACCAATTTATCTTTATTAACATTCCTATATTCCTAGAATTTTAGTTAAGGTTATAAAAAGTTTGGTTTAAATAATTAAAATTAATTTAGACATTTTATATTCGGGTACCCGCAGGTATAGAGGAAGTCACCCCGCCTCCGCTCTATTTAATAAGCAGGTGTTAAAAATATTCATCCCCATTATTCGTCGGAAAAAACTTTCACTTGTGTCCATCCTGTCGTAGATATTATCCAAGGACATCTGCAAGTGTGGAAAAAATTACCAAGCCTACTCACATTTATGATAAATAAATATAAACAACATACTATTTAGAGTATATACATATAGGAAAGGAATCTCCACCCATATATAATATCAAATTCAGTAATGATTTTTGTACAACAATACATGTTATCGTAGTGCCACCATATAAGAATAAAATGACTGCGAGTCTAACAATAAATATAAAATTCAATTTAAAAATATTTTATGTATCAAGTCTTTCTCTTTCATTAATTTGTAACGGCAGCAACAAATGTTTATAATCTTGTTCAATCAAGTTTGTAATGAAAAAATACATTTTATGGGAATTGTGTGCAAGTGGAGCATAATAGAGAAAGCATATCGTTTGTCAAAATGATCTTTCTCTCTCTTATGCTACACTCATACGTTTTCCCGTACACGTACTTTTTTGTTACAAACTTGACTGAATAAAGTTATAAACTTTTGTTACTTCTATTACAAACTATCATCATGAGTTGCAAACTTTATTAAATGACATTATTTTAGTCAATTTGAAGTTTCTCTCTCTCTCTTTTGCTCTACTCGCATGCATTCCTACAAAACGTATTTTTTGTTACAAATTTGATTGACTAAGGTTACAAACTTTTGTTGCTCCCGTTATAAATTGTTATCATGAGTTACAAACTTTATTAAATGGCATTATTTTATTCAATTTGAAGCCACACACTTTCTTCTACTATCACAACCCAAAATCTGGTCATGACTATACATAGGACGACAAGTCCTACAGAAGCTCATAGACTAGTCTAACGTCAATCAATTCAATTAATAAAAAACTTAAATAATAAATACTTAGTCTCATTAATAGTTAATGAAAATAAAACGGTTAACTATTCACAACTGTCATAAATCATAACCAAATTAAATAATTAATAACTGTTAAACTAAGCGTGGAAGATCTTGCTTCTAACTGTTTGGAGTAACTAACATAACTAACATAATAAATAAATACTACTAACTAGCCCACTGCAAAGCGGAGCTCTCCAAGACTTGGAATTGCAACAACTATTGAGCATGAAGATCAACTGCAAGTTACTCAACCTGATCTAAAAACAAATAGATGAGGGGGGTAAGTTCATCATTAAGTGAATGGGGTTTAAATCCTAATGCAACAATAACATCCAACAATATGCATATGATGGACATGGAGAACTTACTATGAAATTACATAAAATATCATTGATATAAGCCCACTAGTCTTGACCGAAACCTAAACTGAATCTACCATGCTTATCCTATGGCTGTGTGGTTTTCCTCTAGGCGCTTGAAATGCCATCCCCATATTTAAACCGCAACTGTGCACCCTTAAGCATTACGTGACACCATCCTCAAGAGAATACCTTACTTGACTACGCTTGGGCATTTCGCAACGTCGTCCCAAGGTGGTTCGAACCAAGAGCTAACCGTCGCCCCTGATGTCGTTTTATAGTTGGTCGTGTATGAGTTCTCAAAATGTCATCCTCAGAATCCATGCAGTTATATACATATATTCACATGAACTAAATCTAACACAAAAGCACCACGCAAATCTATAGTTTCTTATGCTTAATCATTCATAACATCTCAAGCATATAGCTGGTGTCTTATAGTTCTTTAGTTTATGTCAATAATTAAAGCATGCAACATGTTCATCTTATGACCATATCAATTATCCATTATAGTTGATTCTATCTCATGTTGGGGAATGTACCAGAGAGGTACTTTTGGGTTCCGGAGCTCCACGGACGAGGTCTGGGACTGTTATGTGGTCTGGGCTGGCGGGGTACCTGCAAGGACTCCGATGCCAAAGTCAGTCGGGGTTGGAGATGAGGGTATGAGAAAAATAAGGTTTCGGTCCCCATACCTAAGTGCTTGATTTCCTTTATGTACCTGTTGGGCGTCGACGATAGGCTTCAATACACGCCTCACTGTCCGCGGACAGAGTGCTTCGGTTACTCCGAGAATGCTGGTGTGACGGGAGATGATCGCGCTGCGGAAGTGCGTGGAACGCGGATCGAATACGTCTTCCAAGGGATGGGCTTCTGGTTCCAGGATAGTTCTCATGAGTCGGGCGGGTCGGGTGATTCGCTTCCGTGGAATGGGCCGTATGGGCCCAGTCCATAACAGGGAACACACCACAGATATTCATTTATAGTCATCACATACATATCATGTTGCATGAACAGGTAATACCCATTCCACATTTTTTAGCAAGCATATGATCATGATGATTACTATTGACTACACAAGACCTACATATTACTATTGATGACATATTAACAAGTTATTTATCGTTAGGATGTAACCTAATCTAACAGATAACAATTAATCCAATTATAGTGAACACATAGCTGAAACTGACCGTCATTAACCTAGAATGGCTGACGATTGAATACTCGCCCTAGAAGATCCTAGAGGACTTGTGTTGGCACTTGAAGCAGCCAACAACCCTAACACCATAAGATATAATAAAAGAGATTGAAAAGAATGAAAACCAACCCTGTATGTCAGCGTCGTGGCGCCCTACAATGCCACTGCTTTGGGAATAACGACGTTATTGCTCTCCAACAACGCTGTTGCGCCATGGCACTACTGCGCCGCATTAGCTCCATTGACTGGCAGTGGCAAACCCCTCCCCCTAGCTACTAAAGACACTTACCTGTAAAAGAATGACTAATGTCTCCTTAACTTGATGTGCTCCTAGACTAGGAGAGAATCCTCACTAGTTAAAACCCTAAAAATGATACTAGGAAGCATTTCTATTGAGAAAATACTCTGATGAGTACTTAGAGCCACCAAGTGGTATTTTATATATAAGGGAGGAGGAGCTCCCCCAAACTACTATGCAAGTGATGTGGGGCTTTGCTCAAAACGCCATTGCACTCAGTCAGCAATTGTGCTCTGAGTGTTGGCGCCATTGTGCCATAACTTAGGTCCGCAAGACCAAAACGAAGGCCTCAGGTTCTCCTCTTGGACTGCTATGACATTTCCTAATGACACTTTACAGGATGCATCATCACATCTTCTCTACTTGCACGCATTCTCGTAAAATGTACTTTTTTGTTACAAATTATTGTTGCTCTCATTACAAACTATTATCATAATTACAAACTATTATCATAATAACAAATTTTATTAAATTTTATTCAAAAGTCACTCTCTTTCTCGATTCTACTCCACCCGCACACATTTCTATAAAATGTACTTTTTTGTTACTAACTTAATTGAATAAGGTTACAAACTGTTGTTGCTCTCGTTACAAACTATTATCATGAGTTACTAACTTTATTAAATGGTATTATTTCATTCAATATGAAGTATCTCTCTCTCTCTTTTGCTCCCCTGGCATGCATTCCCGTAAAACGTACTTTTTTGTTACAAACTTGAATAAGGTTACAAACTTTTGTTAATTTGGCTATAAATATTTTGGAAAGAAAAAAATGGAGAGAGAAAAATAAATGCAATCATGTCTCTTGTTAATGACTATTTTTTATTAACCCTATGAGACCCACCTATTATATTTCTTTTCTTTATATGTGCGTATTGGAACAAGCAATAGAGTGACACTACAATGACATCGTATAGTTGTTGTAAAAATCATTACCACACCAAATTTTAACTAGCATTGCACTCATACTTAATTATCATTTATACACCATGACATGCCCTAATTCTAATCTAGCAATCACTTCACTGCCCACACTCCAGTATATTTGGTCATGACCTTAATTTTTTTATTAACTATACTTAAAATATATATTTTATATTGTAAAAGATATAGTTTTATTAACAAGGACAATAATTCATAATACTTTAGATCACCTTCAATTTTAACAATCTTATAAAAAAATATAATCTTAACTTTATAATAGACGACAACAAAATAAGTTTATGCTTTTAACAAAGTGTGAGCATCACTTTTCATAAGGTTGTCAAATTAAAAATAAACTAGTATATTATAAAGTGTTTATTTTGTCAACCTCGTGTTAACCTGATTTGGGGAGGTTGTTCACATGTTTCTAACAAAATCAATTTTAGAATTGATTTTAGAACAAGTGAAAATTTATTATTTAATGTTAATTTTAGAGAGATTATATAGACATAAATGACTTAACATCAAAATGACTAGTTTTGACTAAACTTAATTACGGTAAAAATAATTTTATTAAAAATCAATTTTACAATAATAGAACCAAACACAAGTTTAAACTTTTAGAATAAATGATTTTTAACCCAAATTTAATATGAATTGGTTTAAGTGTATAGAGAAATACTTAGGTACACTTTCAGCCTCATGTGACTTTATATTTACTGTCAATGATAGAGTAAGTTTTAATTTTTTTTATTACTTCAAAAAATTACATTATATTATCCAAATTTTTTATCACCTTTTTTTTTATTTTTATAAACAACGAGACGAGAAAACGTTCAAATCAAAACAAAACTACACTCCCACTATACAGGGAACCTCATTAGTTAACAAAACAAGGGGAAAAAATGCAAAACATCTCCAATCGTGTGAAAGTCTAATGATAAACTATGTCCATGTTTGGTCATGGCATCAACACACAAATTTGCTTCCCTGAACACGTGATGAATATGAATAGACCACTCCGCATTCATAGCTTTAGCAATAGCCTTGATCCTAGGAGAACATGGGTGATTTGGATATGGGGACTTGAATAAAGTTAACTACACACTTGGAGTCTAATTCAAGAATCACCAATTGAAAACCCAAAAGGGCTACTGAGGATATGCCAATAAAGGCACTCAAGAGCTCAGCAAAAGTGATCGAACAAAATCCAAAGTTGTAGCTAAAGGCAAATAACAATCTACTATTATGGTCCTTGATAATCCTACCACATGCAAACAAAATACTCTGATTAATCACCGAGCCATCAACATTAACCTTCACCCACTTTGCAGGGGAAGATTTTCAACTAACTTGATAAACCTGATAATGAGGTATTGCTTTTTGAGCATAGTCCACCGATTTCTTTTTATCACTAAACCACTGGCATTAATTATATATTTTTTTTGTTGGTGACTTTAATAGAGTAAGCTTTGTGATAAGACTTACCATTAATTTATTTTTATTGTTTTAAAATATAATTATGAGTATAATTACTTGCGATTCATGTGGAGCTTAGGAATTTCTAAGTGCATATGCATAATAGCATAAAATATATTTTTTCGCTTATAATTTATCCAGATCGTACTCTTTCTATTGTCTGCTCACTTCTCTACTAACTACAATGTCAAAGTCTTCAGTCCAATCTCGTTCCTATCCTTATTGAGCGATCAGATACATCCATCTTATCCAAAATAGTTCAGAAAGCCAGCTATTTTGCATAATGATTATTGACACTTGTTGTAATGTTCCAAGAAAACTTCATATTGAGTGATTTAATTTGATCCTCAAGGTTTTAATCATCCTTAAGGTTTTACAGGCTATCAAACATTAGTTTTATATTCTTGAAAATCAGATTTAGAAACTAACCATTTTTTTATTTTTTCTTTTCACTTTTGGCCATATTCCTCATTAGCAAGAAGAAGAAGAAAAATAAAAATAAAAATCAAAGGACAACAAATTTATTGTTTCTAAAAGTCAATGAGTACTTCTTTTTGTCAAACAATGTAGTGTTTACAAAAATCCGCAACTCAACCATAGCAGTCAATTCTTCAATCCACAATATTCTGTCCTAGAAATAGAAGAAGAGTTGGAGAAAAAATGATTGCAGATGTGAATTGTAATATTCCGAAATTAAAATTGCTAAGATAAGGAAGCATGCGTTTGGTGTGATCCAATAAAAGGAAACATAGAGGATAAGCATTGAGAAGGATGATGAGGAGAGAGACCCCCCACCATGATTTTTACACATTACATCTAATTTTACAACCTAACCCCATCCATTTTCCTGGTCCAAGCCCCTGCCACGTCATCCTGGAACGTGTCAAAACGCCTTATATCTCAAACAAAATCCCTTCCACTTTCATCTCATCATCATCCCACTACACATTTTCGGTCTCGTGTTCTCCTTTCTCTCTGAAACTGAAAAACTCCATTTTCTCTCTCCTGTTTTTCTTCTTTCCTCACGGAGAGGAACATAGCCCCATCTCGTATACAGATCATATATATATATATATATATATGGTCACAGTGAGCGAGTGAGTGAAATTGAAAACAGATATTGATCTCTGCATATTGATGACAAGGAACCCCTTCACTTGGAAGCCAACGAGGAAGGGAAGACGAAGAGGACAAGGTTACCCGTTTCCTTCATTTCCTCACCCACTCTCGCCGCAAGCAAACAAACAGAAATCTCTATGGAGGTTTTGGTCGGTCCCACTTTCACCATCGACGTTCAGTCGCCGTCTCCTCCGCATCCGACAGCGCAGGCGGAGCAGCGACTCTTCCTGGACGGAGAGGAAGACGTGTCGGGTTACCGGATCTCGGGTCAGCCGAAGTTCTTCGGCGGAGGCCTGTCGTCGGAGAGCTCGTCGTCGATCGGAACCCCGGACGACAGCGACAACGAGGAGGAGGTGCAGAGCGGGTTGACGGGTCGACCCGGTGTGGGGTCTCTGGATTCGCTGGAGGACTCTCTCCCGATCAAGTTAGTTACCGTTCTGTTGTAACTAATTTCTGTTTTATTTATCAAAATTTTGTAATCTCCCTCTGACTGATGTTTTGTTGGTTTTCAGGAGGGGGTTGTCGAGTCACTTCGAGGGGAAATCGAAGTCGTTCACGGATCTATCACAAGTGAGTGCGCTGAAGGAGCTTCAGAAGCAAGAGAGCCCCTTCAACAAGAGACGGAGGGTTCTGATTGCTTCCAAGTGGTCCAGAAGGTCTTCGTCCTCCTTCTACGCCTGGTCAAACCCTCAATCCATGCCTCTTTTGCCCGTCGTTGAGGATCGCGATCACGATTACGAAGATGATCATGATCATGATCATGATGAGGAGGAGGAGGAGGGGGGAGGGAAGGCTAGGAAGGTTCCCTCTGCTTCGTCGTCTTCTTCTTCTTCTTCTTCTTCTTCATCTCTAGGGGAAGAGAAGAAGCAAGAGGAAAGTATTCGAGTGCCGGAGTCTTATGCTGCTCAGATGAGGCTCAGGCTAAGGACCTTCAAGACTAGGAGCTTTTCTCTTGCAGATCTACAAGAACACGACGAGGAGGAGGAGGAAGAACATGTTGAACATGATTAATTTATTTAATTAACATTTATTAACGTAGGGTTTTTGTTTGAGAAACCATAGCCTGACACCTGAAACAGACCACTTTGATACAATCACATTTGTGATTGTGAGGTTTATTACCGTAGGATCCATCATAGATTCTATATATTATATTTGTTAGCGTGATTGTTTTAATGTTTTCTATTTTAGGATTACTCCCTTTGTTTGTTTTCTTTTCCTCTTGTTATTAAATAAAAAAGCTAATTGTATTAATAACCGTTGAGTAGTGACTGCATTAAGTAACTTATTGTCTTTCCTCTTTTTGATTTAAGACTTTTGGAAGAAAAAAAAAATATTGAGTTTTGTTAAAGCATATACTGTACATATTCTGTGTGTCTGTATGAAAGTAAATGAAAGCTTCATATAATGATGACAAGAGCTCTTGGTTTTTCTTGCATATTCTTAGTAAAATCAACTACAAATTCTCGTGAATACTGAATAATTAACTTGCAAACTTCTTTACATGCTAACCAAAGATATTTTTGTAATTATTTTCTGAGTTTTTAAAATATTGTTTATATACTTTTCATTTTATTCGGTATGTAAGAGGATTATATATAAGAAGATTATGCTGGAAGATTTGTAAGTAAATGTCTAGACTTCATTTTGTTATTATTATTTCATTTATTTATTTTTCTAAAGTGGGTGGGTATCATAGATGTTGGAGTTAGGTTCAGATGACAAAAGGAGATCAAAACATCCAATTGGGTGAACAATAGTGAAGGGCAAGGCTATATCAAGGGATGGAGTGCTATTATACGTTTATGAGTGTTTGGATTGTCTTTTTTTTTTTTTCCCCCACTTTCTTTTACATCACGGGGAGAGTGGGGAAGTGATAGGTGGCGAATGGCCATCAAACTATGGGTCACTACTACTCAATTGGTTATTTTAAGTATTTAGAAACGAATCTTGAACAAATCTTATCTTATCCTTTTAGATTATTCATACATCTGATAAGGGAAAATAAAGGAAGACTTTATTTTATGGCTTTGTTTAAATTATTGAGACTTCCAACTTGCAAGTTGTGCACATGTTGTCCGTACTTGGAAAAAGAGTTGAACCTGAATAAGAATCAAATTTGAAGTGTATGGTCTTAATCTACCTCTACCCTAGGTATAGGTAAGCATTTTCAATTTGTGTTGCTTTATTAATTAGGCCATATAACTATTTTGGGGGTCAATTATTAGCTATGTAACTTGACTTCGTTGCCTATTGGCTAAAGCAGATAATATAAATTGGTTCAGGCTGACTTTTCAAGTATCATACGAAAGATCTGCTGCAAGATCCATCACAAGTCTCACGTTTGTTGTAGACCTCCCATATATCTCTATGGTGTACAAATACTGAAAGATTTTGGATTCAAAATTCCATGTTTTTTTAATACATTTGTCAAAATGTACACTAGCCAACAATAATATTATTACAACTACAATTACAATTCCCACACCTATCACCTAAACTTATTTTCGGATGAATACATTCCAAATCATGAGACTCATTGGCTTATGTTTATAAACGTAATTCTACATTAATTATTCCAATAAACACTTAAATCTGTTCAACTGTTAAAAGTCCATTTTACTTTTGATGGATTAAACCTAAGATCAAACAAGGAGAAATTATGAGGTGTGTTATGGTAGTAGTTCTCCTTATTTTTTAATTATATTAGTGTGAATTTGATTCTCACCTCATTAGTCATTATTGTTGGCGGTGAATATTCTACACTTAAAAATAAGGGAAAACATGTGTTTTGATGACCATACAAAGAATTATGTTATTTAAACTTATTTAAAATAAAATACTATATCAATTCATAATTTATTTACTGATAAATAAAATTTTCATAAAATTTATATTATATTTAATGATAAATGAATGGTGAGTTCACATAATGTGACTTATAAATGAGTACTATTATATTTTCTCGGATATAAATTGGAGGGAAAAGGCAAACATGAGAAGAGGGAAAACGTTGTTACTGTTTCAATATTCCCTATAAGTGTTGAAGATAGAATGGATTAGACGTTGACAAGATTTTGGTGGAGAGACGGCATCCTATCAATGAGGCTTAGTTGCCGTTGCAAGCCTGGAATATGATTTGCCACTACCAACCAACAAATCATTGTGATTACTGCTTATTTTGTTTACTATATCTATTTTCCTATATCTATTGATAATGGACAATGAATATTTTACTTGATTGTTTCACGTGAAGAATGACGATTTTTTTAGTGTGATGATGGATAAATAAAAAAGCGATTAAATGTTATTACTCACAAGCTAAAGTTATTTTATATTATTATTTAATCAAATCTTATTTTATAAGTAAAATAATTAATTTTATAATTAATTATTTATCTATTTTATAATATTTATTATTATTTTGTAATATATATTTTATGTCGTGTGATGTATGTTTTTTTATTGTGTAATATTTATTTATCTATTTTGTAATATAACATTTATGTCACAGAGAAATAACGAGAAATAAACATTGCAAACAAAGATACCAAAATTTATAACCCAAATAAACAAATTGTTTTATTGGATTTTTGGTCAATGAGACAACCAAAATCGTAGTTTCGCTTCTCGATCTCGATTTGGGAAACAGAAGCAATTCCTTTAATGAATTCTCAGGATTTCTCACTAGTAGGTAAAAGAGACAATTAAAATGAACAACTTTGATAATATTGCAATGTACAAGTATAAGCACACAGGTTGAAAATTACATAAATAAACTTGAAAGTAAAAGGAAGAACTTAAAGAGATTAGCGAGGAAAGAAGCAAAACAAGAAGAGGAAATTAAATAAGTAAAAGAACTAAGTGAAGAATGGGTGAGACGAGAAATAAAGGAGATTGAGAATTTACATAAGGGGGAAGAGGAAGAAGAAGGAATGGAGTATTTGATTTTCTCTTGTGTATTCGTTGGTGTCACAATGACGTGAGGATGTGTAAGGTACTCTTCAAGCAATTCCAATCCAATCTAATGTTAATCCTAGAAGTCCTATTTATAGAAAAATCCACGTCCTAAATGCCTTGAGCGATTTTTTGTTGCAACCTTGAGCGGTTGTAATTTCTTGGCTGGTTTCCATGTCTTCAAAAATTCACGTAACTTCTTTGAACTCCTGCTTAATTGCTCACTTTAAATTCAAAAGTGCTTCACATGCTTATTTGCTCTCATTTGACATTTAACTTTTTGCAGACTTTGAATTATGATTTATCCCCATGCACACATGTTACCTTTTGGGTCGCTACCTTGTTTTTATTACACGATTGCATTGGTATTTAATTTCTATTCGACCCAAACATGTTATAATTCAAGACATGCTTGCATCTTTAACAAGTCAAGACATTTACTAAACTGTTGTGGTCGACCATCATGTTCAAATGACTTTTTATAACATTCAACTGAATACAAGCATTGTTTCCTTAATCACTTGCTTTCAATGTGTATCATTATGCATGCATTCTCTAAATTATGTCATGGACACAACTTTTAGTATTTGCCATGCTTTTCCAACGCATCGAATTTACCATGACTATCCTGTGTCATTATCAACCCAATTGGTATCATGGCATTGTTTCTTAATTGCATGCATGTATATATGGTTAAAACATTTATCGATCATGTATTCTCTGTAATGTGCTACTATCGTGGGTCACTTATCACAATTTGGTATTAGTCATCTTAAAGCCATCATTGGGTAACTTATCACAGATTGAGACATGGTGACTCTTTTCTTAATTCAACAATTCTTTTTTGGTATAATACAAACATTATAAAACGAAGAAACAAATATTACAAAAAAGAAAAATAAATTAATATTGCAAAACAAATAAACAACATTATTAAACATAGAAATGAACAATATTAAACACATAAAAAACGTTCGTAGACAAAGGCGATGAAGCGACTACTTGAAAACAGTGATAATGAGGGAGAACTAGTGGGTGGGGGGGGGGGGCGAGCGTGGTGAAAATCGTTTACTTCTTGGAGTCTTTGGTGGAGTCAAGAGCTGCCTTTTGAGATGATGAAGTTGTTAAGGGGCTCGATGCAACGAAGCATGTTGGTGATGGCAATGAATCCCTTATCGAAGGTGGACTTGCGGGTGGGGACGAGGACAGAGGTGATGGTTATGGAGGAGGAAGTGTGACATTGGTGGTAGTAGAGGAAGGGTGGAGAGGAGGGTTGAGAGAGAGGTGGGTGATTGAGTTTGATTTGGGAAGAGTGAGAAACGAGTTGAGGGAGAGTCATACGATTTAATGTATTTTGTACCAAAGTCGTATATTAGTTGTATGTTGGATGGTGTTTGTGTTGTACAAATAACATTACTACAAATATAATGAAGTTTAAAGTTACCTAAATGATGCAAATTAATTAAGGAAGAAAAAGTCTATGTGTACAATAAAATGGGTGTCAACATACAGCTAACGTACTATTATACGTAAAAATACTTATAATTAGTGAGTAAGTGGAGAACAGTTATTTTATTAGTAGTGGGACAGAATATATTTAAAATAATGATGATTATACGTTGATATAATATTTGATGTATATGTAATATCATTCATTAAGAAAAAACACAAGGGAACATGGGATTAGCACTTAAATTATTTTAGAGTTTAAAATCGTATTTGCATCATTTTGACATTGTTGTTTGACGATGATGTTATGTTACGTAATTCAAAATAACTTCCTTTTCAAGACAGGAGTTAACTAATTTTAATTTTATTAGAATGAGGATCCATTGACTTTAAGAATAAATTATAGTATATTTACTTTATTCAATAATTTTTTATGGACATTCAATTTAATTAATTTGATCGTTGAATTATATGATATTGTATTGAAGATCAACCATGCCAAATTTTTTTAAAAAAGGGACAACATTTGATATGAAACCTAATAATCAATACTTTATTTATATTTTCAAAATCATATTACACATAAAAGCAAAGTGAAAAAATGAAGTACCAAATAAATTTTAAATTGAATGAAAATTTATGAGTTTGATCTATTTGATAGAAACTTTCAATTTAACGGTCAAATTGATTAAATTTAATGTCCACAAAAAGCTATTAAACAAAGTAAGTGCACTATAATTTACTTATAAAGCCAATGAATTTCCACTCATTTTATTAACCTAATAACACGTAATAAAATGAGAATATAAAATTATTTAACAATTGGCTACAAAATGTTGAATGCGTTGGAAGTAGGTTGTGACTCTACGCGAACCATTTTGCAATGTTAAGTGACTCGAGTCTTGTAGTCACCAATTTTTGGGGATGACTTAACCTAATCACTACATTCGACCCAAATTAAAATAAAAAATGTCCTTATTAATGACTTAAAATCTCCATTAATAAAATTAGAGATGGTTAATTGATATTTATAATTTTAGCGATTAAGTGATTATTTCCTCAAATAAAATTTAACAATATATAATAGGGTTAGAGTGTGAGAATAAAAGAAAGAGATATTTTTAAGTGAACACGTGCTTAAGAATTTTTTTAGACACACACAAAAAGGTAATAGGTGCCAAAGATTTATTAAAGATGTTGTCGAGACCGTAATCGCGACGTAAAATCGACGAAATTTTAAAAGAAAAATAATTCAATGGTGTCATTACCAATTTTATTTAAATTCAAAAAAAATTGGAAAAGCCTTTATTTATAGAAAATTTGTCTGATTTAAGTTTGGGTTCATGAGTCGATTATGCACGGGGAAGGGCAAAAACTCAATTTTGTATCACTCCTAATACATCTGTATTAAAACGGTTACCTTAATTAATCATACAAATTATTTATAACCTCTAAAATATGAAAAAGTTTAGAGTATTAAGTTGTCGCAACTTAGATGCTTTAAGTCTAAAACGAGTTAACAAGCCATCATGGCTTAGTTACTATTTTTATTGTTAAAACATGTTCAAACATTTTTTTTATAAATGAATAAATAAGAAGTTAATTATAAATAAATAAAATTATTTACACGTGAAATAAAAATTATGAAAATTTAATTTTGGCTCGACTTCTTCTCTTACGTATCCTCTGATGCAATGCGGAGTTCAAAACCACGTAGTTCTTTCTAAAAAAATATTTTTGTGTTAATTAATTTAATTATTTAAAAATATTTTTTTTTGTTTTTTTATGAGTTTCAGAGCATCAACCTATCACCACTCAGATGCTCTAAGAACACAGAGTTAACAAATTATCGCAACTTAGTTAACACCTAATTATTAGAAACTTATTCAAGCATTTTTGTTTTTAATAAAAAATAAATTGATTTAAAAGATAACTACAAAAATTATGAAAATTTAAGTTTGGCTTAACTTGCACTCGTGTACCCTCTAGTGCAATGAAAAACTTAAAGCCACGTAATTTTTTTCTAAAGAATACTTGTGTGTTAATAAATTAATTGTTTTTTTTTAAATAACATAATTTAACAATTTTTAGAACGTCAAACTGTCATAACTAAGATGCCAAAAAAAGGAAACTAATAAGTCATCACAACTTAGTTAACCTCTATTATTTTTATCTCATTTTATTTATGATTCAACCTATTTATTACTAACTAAAACTAATGTTTCGCTTCCCTCTAACCCATTTTTTTAAAAATTTATTCATGAATAAAAATCACACATAAAGTCCAAATTATTGTTGGAGCAGACTAACACAACAAAAATAGAAGCTCAGACACAATAGCCCAAACTTACAATTCAGACAAGAAAGAAAATATAATAAACAAAAGAATGAGAGATTTTACATTTATCAAAGAGAAGGGGATGAAATCCCTACTAGGGCTTTTCGTATATTGCCTATCAAGATTACCGGTAATCTAAATTACTTGTGAGTAAGATTACCGCATTTTAAACTATTAGTAATGTTACATTGTAGTGTTTGGTATGCATAGGTAATGTTACTGACAATTTACATTACCACGTTTAGCATATAAAAAGAATTGTCTGGTAATAAATATATTTTACTATAATGCCTTCTAAATAATAAATAAAATAATAATAATATAATAATAATTTAAATAAATAAAAATAACCATAACAAAAATAAATTAAAAAAATAAAATTTGGTTGGTGTATTGCAATGGTGGCAAATGCGACAACAACGGTGGTGACAATGGTGGTGATAGGTAGTGGTAATGATGGTAGTGGTGGTGGAAATAAAGGGTTGTGGTGGTGATGACAACCATTGTTATTAAAATTGAGTGCAAACTCGTAAACTTGAACGAGTTTATATTCATAGGTAATGAAATCGAGTCAACTCGAAAATAAACTCATTTTTGTATATACTCGGTTGAACTCGGGTGAACCCAGTTAAAATTGCGAGTTTAATGGCGATATCACGAGTTAACCACAGGAGGCCAAAACAAGCAAGACGAAGTGGTTTTGATTTTGAAAAAATGACGTTGTTTTGGTATCACTTCTTGCAAAACGCGTTATCCTTCACTCTTCTCTCCAGAACGCGAAACACCAAGCAGCAACCGCAGACCAACCCTAAATTATAAATTCCATATCCCTTTGCACTCACCGACGGTGACACACACCTCCATCTCCGGAGCTTCTGTTTCTACGCTCACCACCGGTGACTCCTTGTGCTCCTAGCTTCGACCGCGTGCTCCATCGTGACCTCGTGCTCCTTGAGTCACCGATGGCAGCACACACCTCCATCTCTGGAGCTTTTGTTTCTATGCTCATCGTCAGTGACTCCTTGTGCCTCCAACACCTTTGAATTCTGAATAACCACCAATCATTTGAGGTGAAATTTTAATTCTTTGAACCCTATTTCAGATGAGTCTATCTGTCTATGAGTCTGTGAGTCTGGGAGGTCGAAATCTAGTTTACATTGGGTGATTTTTTATTCTTTGAACCCTATTTGGATTTTTGATTCTATGATTTTTTTTTTTTTNCATTAGCCTCATGAAGAAATTTACAGAAGGGAAAGACTTGATTAAACCAGGTGCAACTAGATTTGTCACTGCTTATTTGACTCTATCTTGTTTCAATGATAGTAGTGCAACATTGATGAACATGTTTAGCACAAAGGAGTGGAAATCAAGTAAATTGGCATCTACATCTAAGGGGAAATGAATCCAAAATATGGCTTTAGATAGTCGGTTTTAGAAGAACATAGTCATTTGTCTTAAGGTTGCTGTCCCTCTCATTACTATCCTTCATTTGGTTGACTCGGATGAAAAACTAGTTATGGGTTTCATATATTATGCAATGCATTCATCTAAGGATAAGATAAAAAACAACTTTCGTCAAGTTAAGAAAAGGTATACTTCAATTCTAATTGAAACTTTGTTCAATTTTGTCTTATTTATTTCTTATAGAAGAATATGTAATGTTCTTTTAAATTTGTACTTGTTTGCAGATATGAACCTATTTTGAAAATTATTGATGAGAGGTAGGCAAGCCAACTTCATAGGCCTTTACCTAAATCCCAATTTTCATTATGACCTCACTTTTAAATCTGATGATGTTGATATCAAATAAGGGTTGTATAATTGTATGAAAAAATTGGTTCTTGATCATACTGACAGGAACAAGATTAGTGTGTTGCTGCCTGGTTTTCATTATGCTAGAGGTATATTTGGTATTGACACTGCAAAGAGCAATAGGAAAACTATGCTCCCTCCTAAATGGTGGGACTTTCTGGGGATGGGTGCCCAGAATTGAGAATTTTGTTATTCGTGTTCTTAGCTTGACATGCAGTTCCTTTGGATGGTGTAATTGGAGTGCATTTGAAATATAAGTGAAGTTAATCCATAGTCTTGTTTCTATTTCTTCAATTTGCTTTATTTAGATTTAGCATTATAGTATAATAATAAATTGTTGGATCTTTTATTATGATTTTAGGTTCATACAAAGAGAAGAAATCACTTGCACCAGAAAAAGATGAATGATTTGGCCTATGTGATGTATAACTTGAAATTAAAAAGTAAACAAATAAAGAGAAAGCTCATTCTTCCTTTTGATGATACCAATTCTGATGATGAATGTATCACTAAACAAGGAAATGAGGATGGTGTTTATGAAGCCATTGATGAGAGTGATCAACCACCACCACCACAACCAATGAATGATCCTGCTAATGGACCTGTACTGAGACTAATGTCGATGGAGTCGAAGGTGGTGAACATCATGCTATTGATGTGGATGCTGAAAATGTGATTTTTGATGATCCCATTGATGTGGGGGCTGCCTCTGCTTATTCTCCCTCTTTTTTTTATCTCACTTTTTCTGTTCTCTCTTTATCTGTAGGTTGTGGTTTATGTGCACTGGGATTTTGATCGGTAGTGTGTTGTGATTTTTAGAAATCAAACTAACCCCACAATGAAAGATTAGTGATCATACCATGCAAATTATTTTCCTCTCGCAGAACTCTAATTCTCTTTCGACACACTTTTTTTTTTGGTTAATATTCTCTATTCTTCTTCTAAAAACTAAACTAGAAAAAAAAGGTCTCCCTCATCTTCATTTTAAGCTCTATTTATATCCAAAAAACTCATTCAGTTGAGTGTTCAAATTTTTTTTTTCTTGATGTGATCTTTCCTTACTAGGATTTCTCCTATTCTATTTATGTACATTGCTTCCATGAACTCATACAAGAAAGTTCAAATTTTTTTGTACATTACTTATTGGCAATTTCTGAAAAAAAAAAAAGGAGAGTGCAAGTTTTTGTTGGGAAAAAAGGGGGGTGTTTAAGGGGAAAAGGCACAAGTTTGGGACCTTCTCTTTTGTTTTTCAATTTTTTTTTTCATTTTTTCATATGTTTTTATTTTATTTTTGTTTGGGCTAAATTGTAATAGGCTAAAAGATTGGGCGTACGTCATTTTTGGACCAATTTTTGGATCAAGCACATGAACCTTTCTTTTTTTTCCTTTTTATATCACTAGTGAACTAAAAAAGAAAAGAAAAAAAACACAAACATACAAGCCAAACAAACAAAAATAAAATAAGAATAAATAAAATAAAACAAATAGAACTTTGACTTAAAAAAAAATGGTTGGACAAAATTAAGTGTTCACAAATATGTTTAAATACATGTGAAACTTACTACGAGTCAAAAAAAAAAAATCATGAATATCTCTAAAAGAAAAAACACACAAAGCAGAAAAAAAAGTAAGACACAAATGGAAAAATAATAAATAAAAGATAATTTTTGTGACCAAAAAATGTAATAATAGTAGCACATAACTACGTGTAACCTTATCAATGGCCTGCACCATCCCATTCCGTCCGTTTCGACTCCTCACTCCCTCCGGTTCCCACCTCGCAAGCGCCGCCGTTAGGGTTCCACACTCACACGCCTCGCCTTCTCTATCGAACCGGGCGAGTGGACTCAGCTCGACCTCAATGAGTCAACCCGCCGCCGATCCCGAAACCCTCGCGACTCCGAACGAGTCCCCGTCGCCGTCGCAGGCTGAAAACGCCGACGTGGTGGTGCAGTACGTGGTGCTCCGGCGGGATCTGATCGACGCGTGGCCGCTGGGGAGCGTGGTCACGCAGGGATGTCACGCTTCTGTTTCGGCCGTTTGGTCCAACAGAGACGATCCTTTCACAATTGATTATTGCAGCCCAGAAAAAATCGATTCAATGAACAAGGTAATGCCTAATTGGTAAAATTGTTTTTTTTTTTAAGTTATTTTGTTTTATTTTTGGTGAATCCTGATTGAAAATTTGAAATTGAACAAGAACTGGTAGTGATGTTGCATATTGCGAGCTTTGCTTTTTATTTTTTCTTTGAGTGTGTGTTGTGTTCTATTTTGCATCTGCTATAAAATTATGTAGGTGTCACTGACTAGTACATGAAATGCTGATCCGTTGTGATGGAAGATTGCTTGGAACCAATTTGAGGATGTAAGAAAAGCATAGATTGCTTCATTTCCTCTGCCTATCCAATTAGTCATTGTTTGTTTGATAAGCATTAGGGGAAAACTCAATGAAAGTTATTGCAAATTGTCACACTGCATATGCTTGTATGTATGTGACAATATGAATATTGCTGCATTGTTCTTCTTGATGGATGGAAATTTGTTCACATCATAGCTGAATTTAGTAGTCCGTGCTTGCAATTTTCCAGTTCACTGCTTTAATTTGGCGTCTCGAAACCCCGCAGTAGTTTGATCTTTTGAAGTTCTAAGTGACAGCCTCATCACTGTGATAATTGTGATGCTCTCTTTGTTGGGAAACAACTTTGGCGTTCTGTCAAACACATTGCTTATCAAACTATGCATAATGATATCCCTTTTGTAATTGGGATATTTTACATGTTCGGTTGGCAGTTAATGTTTCAGCATAGTAATTGTGTTCTGTCGTTGCCTTATATTGAGCTATTTGCCATCAGCCTTATAGTGGTTATAATTCAAACACGTATCTGTAAAGCAGTTTCTGACGTTGCATATGTTGTTTCCAGTTCTGGCTATATAGACCTAATTCGTGTGTTATGCTGCAACTTAGCATTCGGTTTTATGAATTAACTGGCTACCCAACTTCAACTGTAGGTAACCCTTGAAGTAAAAGGAGAAACCCAGATTAAAAACTTGTCTGAGAAGCTCACATCAGGAGGAATTATTCACAAACTCTGGATCGAACAACCTGAGAACATACCTACCTGCCTTGCCACAAAGCCTTACCCTAAATCAATTGTATCTTCGTATTTTAAGAAGTTGAAACTCTGTAAGTGATGTCATGTTTGGTATTACTTTTTTTCCCCCTTTCCTGGTAGCCTTTCTTTAGTGGAAGATGCCATGAACTATGATGGAAAATTTTGGACATTCCTTTTTTTTTTGGGGCCTGTTATCCTAGAGTTAGGATTTTTTCCTTTTGAGGAGCAAATGTTTGGCAAGTGCATTAACAATATAAAGGCATTTCTTATGACTTGGAGAAGGTGCTTTGGAAAACGAATTTCTTGTTGATGCTGATGAGATAGTCATCTCACAATACAAGTTGAAGAAATCTGAACATTTGAGAGGACAGTGTGAAACTACAGGTGAGGTTCAGAGTGATAAATTACTTTTCTAATCAGAAAGGATGAAGTAAAATATTCAATATTAAATAAAATATATTTACATGGAAGATAGTAAATGAAAATTAAAGGTAAAAAAGAAGGGGGAGGATCTACGTTTTTCCTTATTCCTTGTACAGATGCTACGTGGTGCAGGGGCTGGGAGAGTTGAGTCTGATGAGTAGAACCACTCTACTGAACAACGAGTCGTCTTGTGCAGAGGGTGCAGTAGTACCTGCGCTTGGTCTTAAGGTGAAAAGGTACGAAACAGAACCTCCACTGGGTCTCAACGTCCATGGCCTGGATCATCCCTCCGCAGTAAGGACACGCCCCCGCCGCCGCATGCCTCGACACCATCCTCTCATCCTCGTCGCACACAAACACTATGCACATCCCTCAACTCTGAATGTATAAGTAGAACTGGGAGGATTTGATTCCCTTATATGAGCTGAGCTGAGCTGAGCTGAGCTTTCGAGGAGAATGAAGGAGCAAAGAAGAGGGTCTCCTGGAAGAGTTGGGAATAGCAATCCGCACAAACCAGAAAATTCCATTCCATTAATTGTCTTCTCATTCGTTTCATTCACCGCCTCTCGTCATCGTGCCACGTATCATTGGATTAGTTAAATAGAGGGGCCTTAACGCATTTATTTAGACTTTAGAATATTTTTTTTAAACAAATTTCAATGTATCTCATGTATTAAAGAATTAATAATTTTATTTTTTTGATAAATTTACTTTTATTGGATTAAGAAATTGGTGGCGTTCGTTCTACGCCGTCACTTGTTTGCTGTTGCCTGATGCTAGCGCCTGGCGCAGCTAACTTACTTTAGAAGGAAATTTTCAAGCGGTGTTAGCTAACAGTTACGGCATGCAATCCAAATATTTTAACCTCAAATTTAGAATAAAGAAGGTTCGACGTACAATATAAATGCAGATAATAAATTAAGAGTCAATTTTCTTAAAAAAAATATAAATTTTACCATATTCCTATTTTCTTTTTTGTAATAAAACTCATATTTTGGTGAGAAAATTGATTTTCATTATCCACCTCTAGATTATACATGTAATATTCTTAATTTAGAATCCCTTAACTATTAAGCTTCTTTGAGAGAAATTGTAAGCGCACTATGGTAGTAGGGCGATGCGTCACGTGAAAGAGTTTTTTACTTTTTTGCCCCTGTAAAAGAAATAAATTATCAAAATACTCCATTTTCAAAACTTATTACCAATCTACCACCCTTGCGGCTGACGTGAACTCTGCGGCACGCGTGGACGTTCACGTCAGATTCGCCAACACAGTTGCGATTTTAGTGCAAAGCAGAAAAACAGAATTACACTAAATTCGCCACTATGGTTGGTGATTTCAGAGCAAACCACAAAATCCCTAAACCACTAAATTCGCCAACACGGTTGGCGAATTCAAATGAATTAGCCAACTGTGTTGGCGAATCCAGCCACGCGTCCTGATAAATTTATCCTTCTCCCCCAATTCTCCAACACTCTCCTCATTTGCTAAAATACACCATATCTCTCTAAAAATTTCCTCTCTAAAATTCCAGAGCACCTGTCGCGATCGCTGCTCCATTCCGATCAGTCCATTAGTATTGTAAGTTTTAACTTACGCAAATTTATTAGTTCAATTAATAGTTTTTCTTGTTATTCATAGCATTGTATTTTTTTTTTTTTGATAAAATTGTATGTTATCTGTATGGAGTTGTTATTTGCATTAGTGCAATATATTTTGTATGTTGTTGTTGTGCGTCTAAGTTGTTGTTGTTGTAGCATGTTGTATAGATTTAGGGAATAGACAAATTATTGTTATCAAATGAAATAGATTGGATGCATGAATTGTTGACGCACAACCCGTTGTAAACCCTAAACCCTAGACCCATAACCCTAAGCCCTGTGGCCCACACCCAAACTCCTAACCCTAAAACCCTAACCCTAAACCATAACCCAAAACCCTAAGCCTGAACAAAAACCTAATACCCTAACCATAAACCCTTAACCCTAGGCGATAAACCATAAACCATAATCACTAAAACCTTAGGCCTAAACCATAGCTGTAAACCCTAGCACAAAACCCTAGCCCATAACATCTAAAACCATATCCCTAAACCATAAACCATAAACCGTAAACCTCAAACCCTCCGCAAAAAATCCTAAACCCTAAGCAAAAAAGCCTAATCCATAGGCGAAAAACCATAAACTGTAATCCCTAACGCAAACCCCTAGTCCAAAATCGTAAAACCCACGACAAAAGTCCTAAATCCTAAACCGTAAACACTCTACGCCTATCCCGAAACTATAACCACTAAATCCTGAGCGAAAGACCCTGAACCCTAAGCAAAAAACCCTAGACCCTAACCCTAAACCCCAACACAATACCCTAACACCTAACACCTAACACCTAACACCTAACACCTAAAACGCTAACCCTAAACCCTAAAACCCTAGCCCTAAGCAAAAAAGTCTCATCCATTAGCGTAAAACCATAAACCCAAGTAACCCTAGTAGGCACGAACCTAGCACAAGCCCCTAAAACCCTTGTCCAAACCCCTAAACACTAAACCCTAAAACCCTAGCTGAAGTCTAAGCCCTATCCCAAAACTATAACCCTTAAACCCTACGCAAAAACCCTAAGCCCTAAACCCTAATCCCAACCCCAAACCCTAGCCCAAAACCATAAAACCATAAAATCAAACAAATCCCAATATCGTAACCCTAAACCCCAAAATGCAAAAAAACCAGAACCTAAACCGTCAGCAAAAAATTGTAAACCCTGAATCGTAGCCCTAACCCCAAAACGCAAAAACCAGAACCTAAACCCTAAGCAAAAAGCTGTAAACCCTAAATCTTAACCTTACCCCCAAAACCCTAAACCGTAGCATGAAACACAAAATCCTAAACCCTAGACCCTATCCCAAACTCTAAACTCTATCCCAAAACAAATAAACCCTATAATGAGGCTGTTTGTATGTATACGTTGATGTTGTTGTGGCATATATGGATTGTAGCTGTTGTTATGGTATGCATGGATTGTTGCGGTTATTTGTGGTGTGTGTAGATTGTTGAATAGATTTATTGGATAGATAGATTACTGTTGAATGTTTGTGGTATGTTGTTGTATGTATGTATGTATGTATGTATGTAGGTAGGTATGTATGTTTGACGGGTGATGTGTTGTAAACAGTATTACAAAATGGGCAAACCTCTTGTTGTATTTGTTCATTCTAATGGGAGAATGTACGAGGGTGAACGTGGTTTGATGTATGATGGGCCTATGCCAAAGTCTGTCATGATTAGGAAGGGAATGTGTGTAGAAGATTTGAAAAGGAAAATATTGTTTTAAATTAAGGCTGGAACATAATCAAGTTATATCAAGAATGGTTTATCGACTAATGCACGGGTCGGGGGCGGAGCGAAATTTAATGGTTGTGACATGGTTGATGATGATGACAATGATTGCATGATAGATGTGTTTGAAACTGGTCCACATGAGTTTATGGATCTTTTTGTCGAAAAAGAGACAAGGGAAGGAGAGAGTAGTCATGTGCACATAGAGAGTGGTCCTTCAGATCCTATCTGGACGCAACAGTCAATGATGTGTTCAGCCCCCGTGTTTGAAGAAGTGATCCCATCCCAAGACCTTGCCACCTGTCATGCCCCACTTGCAACTTCACCCAATATGAGAGACGTGTTGTCTGACACAAGTGAGGATGAAGAGGTGTTACCTGCTGCTGCGGATGACAATGCTGGTGATGTAAGTATCGATTGGGTAGATGAGATTGAAACATATGTTGATGTGCATCAAGTTTCCCCGATCTGCTTGGTGCATATCCCTGACCCTCCCATCGGTGTGTATGGTAGCAATGTTCATCCAGCTAGTGTTACGCCTGAAAATGTGTTTAGCCCTCTTTGTCCTCAGTTTTCATAGATTAATTGGGAAGCTTTTGCTGGGACATCTGATAGCTTCGGCACCGCTGAGTATGATGCATGGAATTCACAGGGAGAACTGTTTGTTGGATTGCAATTTTCAACAAAAGATGCGGTCAAATCAGCTTTAGATCACTACTCTATCAAACGACATCGAGATTATAAGGTTGATCACTCTGATACACGTAGACTGATCGCTAAGTGTTCTCAGTTTGGGGCATTGTGCAGTTGGAGGGTAAGGGCAATTAACAGCAAGAGATGTAATCAGTGGAAGATCTCTCAGTACAGTGGGCCGCATACCTGTGTAAACATTGGTATGACACGGGATCATAAGAAGTTGCGGTCTGTGTTGGTCTAGAAGTATATACAAGGCATGATTAGAACACGGCCAGATGTTCAGATATGCATGATACTTGAGAGGATCAAGAATATTTTTGGTTACAATTTGTCCTATTGGAAGGCTTGGTTGGCAAAACAACGAGCATGCACTGAGATATTTGGTGGTTGGGAGGAATTTAGAGGCCATGAAACAGTTTATGCTAAACACTGTGGTCTTGTTGGAGATGAATGACCATGTAGTGCATAACCGTGTTGATTTTTCTAAGCGGCAGTTTGTTCGTTTGTTTTGGGCTTTCAAGCCATGTGTGCTTAGATTTCGGTTTTGCAAGCCGTTTATCCAAGTGGATAAGGCTCATTTGTATGACAAATATAAGCAAAAATTGCTAATTGCAACGACACAAGAGGGAACCGACGGCCATTGCCCATTGCATTTGCTATTGTAGACGGGGAAACAAAAGAGGCATGGAGTTGGTTTTTAGCTTGTCTTCGTGAGCATGTCACACAACAGGAGGGGATATGTCTCATATCTGATCGGCATAAGAGCATCATCGCATCAGTAGATAATGCGCACCTAAGATGGCAACCACCTCATGGGTATCATGTGTACTGTCTACGACTTATTGCCAGCAATATCAATGCCAAGTTCCACAACGTGTCCCTAAAGAACTCTCTGAAGCGCATAGGTAATAATATTAGTGTAAACTTTGTAGGTCGTGAAGCTTGTCAGCCCAAATTTGATGCAAGGTTGGAAAGCTTCACTGATAATGAGGAGATGGTCAATTGGATCAATCGGATTCCCAAAGAAAAATGGAGTTTAGCATATGACGATGGCGGCCGAAGGTTTGGCCATATGACAACGAACCTGTCAGAGTGCATAAACGGAGTCTTTAAGGGGGCAAGACGTCTGCCAATAATAGCCGTGGTGCAAATGACTTATTTCAAATTGGTGGAATACTTTGTCAAGAGAAGGGCCGAGGCCGAGAAGAAGCTTTATGTTGACCATTAACAATACACTGATGCTTTTTATGCAATCTGGGGTCCAAGCATCGACAAGGCAAGCTCCCACCACGTCACCTTGGTCAATAGGCAAACATCAAAGTTTCTTGTTGAAGAGACATTCAACCCTCAAACACAAGAAATTGGGAAAAAAATATACTTTAAGCTTGACGGAGGGTTAATGTGACTGTGGGATGTTCCAAGCATTGAAAATTTATCAACCACGTGTGCTTTAATGAGAGATGCATGCTTCGGCTTATTTCATTGAGACATGTTGCTTCTTCATGCATTCCTCGACTAGTTAGTGTTGAGCCACTTTGCCATTTGTTCTTGCATGTATCTGATACTTTCATTCGACCCACATGCAATTGGCTTTGACCCTCATTAAGTCTTAAATGTGTAAAGGCTCTTCAATACCTTTGGTTACATATAATCGATGAAATAACATGCTAATGTCCGATACAGTAAGCCCAATAGTGTAAAGAAACATGAGCCAGCCCAAGAAAGGAATCACCATGAGAGCCCATTAAAACAAAAACAGCCGAGGCCCAAAACAAATTAGAAAAAAAAACATCTCTCCAACAGTGCCACAGCGGCCACTAAGCTAACGAACCAGCATCAAGCATACAGCACGTGGCAGTTACACGGTCGCAACTCACGAAACGCCTCAGGTGCCTCCACCACTTCCCACCTCAACTTCACGCTCTCTCCTTTTTCTTCTTCGTCGCTAATAACGACGCTACCAATCGCCACGTTCAACCCGCGTGACGCCACGTAGATTCTCCCTTCTTCTGACCCTTTCGCCGCGAAGGGCCTTCGCAGCTTCTCCCTCGGGAACCTCTCACCTTCCACGCCCCGCCACGTGTCGCTCTTCTCGTCGTACACCTTCACGTCGCTGTCACCGTACTCTGCGATCGAGAACATCTTTCCCGCCGCCGAAACCGCCACACCCGTCCACCCTTCCCTCATCCCCTCCGTCATCTCCCGCCACGTGTCTCCTTCAACCTCGTACACCCACCCCCTCGGCCTCGACGTGAACGGCCACCGCCACCCCTCCGTCACGTACACGTTCCCGCCGTTCTCCGCCGCCTCGTACGCCATCTCGGCGGCCGCTTCCAGCCTCGCCCCCGCCCGCCACGTGTCGCTCTCCGGATCGTAGATTTCGGTAACCAGGCTTTCGCCCCCGCCGACGGTCACGATCGTTCCGTTCGCCCCCTCCACCGCAAAGAACGGTTCGGCCGGCGACGGAAGCGCAGCCGCAGTCGGCGACCACTGGTTCGTGGTGGTTCGGTACACGAGGGCGTTTGTCTTCTGCATTGCGCCGCCCATGACGACGAAGAGCTTCCCCTGTTTCGGCTGCGAGGCGCACGCGATGGCGGCGGCGGCGGCTAGGGGCATTTTGGGGAGGACGAACCAGGTGGCGGAGGAAGGGTCGAGGGCCTGCCATTGGAATTCGGAGGTCTGTTTGTGGAAGGCGAAGACGAAGAGGTAAGGGCGAGAGAGGGTTTTCTTGGAGATGAAGAAGGAAGGGTCGGTTATGGCTCTGTTCCACGATGAGGAAACAGAGCGAACCAGAGCTTGGTATGGATAAGGAAGGTGGACGAGGCAGAGCTCTGCGATTTCGTCGGGCAGACCTGGAATCAGTGGCTCCATGTCGTGATTGTTGGGCTGTTTGTTCTTACTCTTGTCCGATTCTGGTATGGCCATGGAAGAATTTGGGAGTTGCAGTACGAGAGGGTAATTGAATAAAGTGAGAGATGTTTAAGAGAGGGACCCTTTGGGAGATATGGGTATGAAGGTATGAGGAGGAGTGTGGGTTAGAGAAGAGGAATAAGAACAAGAGACTGTGTATGAAAATCAGAGAGACTTGGAATTGAAGAAACAATAAAAAAAATATATAGAGGTGTTACAGGATGAGAGGTATGATTGGAGGATGCATCTTCGTTTCTTTCAATTTTGGGGGGCTGAGAGATGGTTTAGTTATATAATTTTTTGAGGGGTAGATGGGATCCGACCGATCGATCAATCATAGCATCACATAGAGTGGACAGTGTGTACACAACAGGTTGGGCACTGCAGAGCACAGAAATGAAGGGGCTTTTTGTTTTTGTGCTGATCGCCAACACAAAAGTATCAATCATTGTCCCCTAGCTGAACCACCCAGGTAGACTTGCTTTTTATCTCGCTCCTTTTTATTCTCTATTTAATTGGGCAATGGAACAGCCAAGTGGGTCTATGATGTGATTAGTTTATGGCCACATCTAGCCCATAATTTTTTTTCTTTGGTTTCAAATTCAAAGCGAGACAAATTGACAAGGGTGAATGTATGAATGCTGTGTGCCCATTAGTCCTCCTCACTCTCCGCATGAATTTAAATTAAATATGCGATATGTGCCGTGCGGCGTGGGTTGTTGGTTCATCATAATAAAGATGAAAGTGAAAACCACTTACATCACACCCGACAACTCCAATATGAACATGGGTAACCCCATGCTGCTGTGCGCCTTCAATTTACTTCCATCAGCATCACTATTTCACTTCTTGCAAGGTGCCTATTAATGTCTAGGGGTATCATAACATAGCATATCTAGAAGGGGCATCATGATTCTTACAGGGATCGATTCTAATTCGACATCCTGACCGGTGTTGTGCATAAATGGACCTTTCACGGTTGTTTGATTGATTTATTGTTGTTTGTATTAGACCACACATGGCATGGCGCGGCACGGCACGACACGGCACAGCACAGTCATCTTGTTATAGAATAAACCCTGATGATATTTGGTCATTTGATGAAAAGAGATAAACACATAACACTATGAGAATAGATCTTTTTTATATTAAATATGGTTATGTTTGATTATGTAATGAAAGAGGAAATATAAATATTTTAAACAAGTTTTGAATAAGTTGAATCTTCTTAAAATAAGTAAAATCTAATTAAAATTTTTGTATCATTACTTCTGTTCACATTACCAATTTTATCATGAGAAACCCATTCTCCTAAATAATATAATAAATAAGATACAGTAATCTCCAACAATGTTATGTTATAAATTGGACACTCAAATCCTTAATTACCATGAAATCAAGGATTAATATGTTACTTTATCATTATTATGAACTAATGTATTTATTAATGACATTGACGGGACTATATTAGGGTTTTACTTTGTTTTTATCCCATATAAACTAATGCGAAAAAAAGAAATGGTTGATGCAAATAATAAAAAAAAAACATACTTATATTTTAAAAGACTGTGTTTAAAAATTATTTTAGTGATGATTTATAAATACTTTAAAAGCGGTCATAGAATTTTAGTATGCCTTTGGACAACTTTTGTTTATTAAAAAAAATTATGGTAAACTAATGCAACCATCTTGTTTGGGAAATGACGGGGAGATTATTCTTTCCTTGTTTGGGTGCGTGCAGGGATCCTCACTTTTTCTTGGAAAATCTTCGCAGTCCGAATTCTCATGCCAGAATCTCAACGCATAAATAAAGTGACATGTTATCATGTTAATGAGATAGACATCTCATAATTCTTTTCCATTACTTTAGTTCCTTATTTTCATTTCACTAATCCTGTAATCTGGACAAGTCATATCGACATGACATATCTTTGACGAATATTGTAATTATTTAGCATCACGGCTTAATTGTTTTCTTAAGACCTGATTAACTCCATCATAAAACGTGAAGCCGAATGTAAAATAATGAACCGAATCTTTTGACATTTGCCTCTTGGGTGGAAAGTTTCAGGATGAATACCAACTCTCCTGTGATGAAGTCAGCAACAAGCGAGGACAAACGAGAAATATTATTTTGTAATACTCTTTTTTAGTACCACGTTGCATTAATTTACAATTTATTTATTATTAAATAAAATTTTAATGTGATTTAATTTATTAAAATTTTATTTAATAATTAATAAAGTTTGAATTCACGTAGTATTATATAAAAAATGAGTCAAATAACACAGCTTCAAAATAACTAATGTCTCTTCTAACTTTTTTACTTTTGAAGTATGTACTAAAAAAAGTGTTATGGGGCTGCGGCCTTCAATGTCATGAACAGCAATGTGCACTGTGAAACATCAATTTTTTTCAGCAGCATGTGAAAATTCCCAATGTTCATATCATAGTAGAATAAAAAGGCAACTTGGGAGTGATATTCCCTCCGCCCACGACCATACTGTGCCTTGTCTATGTCTACACACTCAAGGTAAATCATTTTACTTTTCAAGTAAGTTATCAACGAATATGAACATGGAAAGGGGAAATCAATTATAAAGCAAGTCCACAGCGCACGCGTTAGGGTGTGTAAAAGACCAAGTATGGCCCGCTAACTCGAATAAGCCAAAAGCATTCAGTTTAAAGATGATTAGATTTATTCTAGTTTAGGATTGAGTTTGAATTAAAATTGACCCGGTCAAAACATAGGATCGGGTTTAGGTAAACGAAAACCTTGTCCAACCTGACTCATGTAGATTTTATGTTGTAACATTTTTTGGATAATCTATTATAGTTAAACCATACGTCTATTTGGTACGTAGAAAGTAGAAACCTAACACATAAAGTATATATAATTTTCTTAGTTTATGTATCTTAATGAGTGAACCCATTATTTTGTTATTATTTGTGTTGTGCACTAAAACTATGGAAGTTTGAATGAGAATGCTAAGATTAGAAATTTTATGTCATTTTGTTGTTGTGTTTGAAATTAATGGGTGTTTAGTTAGGAACTATGATGCTTATTCAAATAGGAAGTAAAATAAGAAATGAAATAGTTGATTTGCAATTTTTTTCAACTTAATTTTTAATGAATGTCATTTTTTATTTTTTGGTTTGAGATAGCATTGGCCCGTTTTGGGCTCAGTCCAAACCCAAGTTTTAACTCGGCCCAAAGACGATTGGGTCTATTCGAGTTTTGGGTCGGGTTCGGGTAACGGCCAACCCGGCTCATGTATGCCCCTAGCGCGCATGATTAATACTGATGAAAAGTTGTACTATAACTAGTAAAATATTAATAAATGATTAATACTGCGTGTGCACCAAAAACATTAATTATATGTTTACTAAATATTATAGATGCGTAAATAAACATTTTAAACACAGATAAACAAATATTACAAAATTAATGAACAAATATTTTTACGTACGAAAGCGAGATAAAATGGGACACGCGACAAATTAAATGTCAAAAAGTAATTGTTGCATTCTCTCCCTTGCCCTCACTCACACTATAAAACGCATGCATTCATACTCTTTCGTAAACAAAAGTTACAAAAAAGACGTTAAAGAAAAAATAAACAAATATTATAAAACACAAAAAATAAAATAAAATGAGACATCATACAAACTAAATAGTGAAGACACTCTCTCTCCTGCTCCCTCACTCATTCTCAGATAAATAAATATTACACCACAATAAACAAACATTACAACACTCTAAAATTAATATTACAAACTCATAAACAAACATTGTAACATACATAAACAAACATTATAAACATTACACCATAGAAAAACGAATAAATAAACAAGCATTACATCACACAGAAATGAATAAACAATCAAACATTATAATACTCATAAACAAACATTACAACACAAATAAACAAACATTACACCACGCAAAAACATTACAAAATTTATAAAATAGCATGGATCAGAGAAGAATGTCTTCGTTTATGTTCTCCATAATGTCTTAAGAAGAAAAAAACGAAGACGAACCCTAAAAAAATAGAAACGAATAAAGAAACAAAAAACGAAAAAAAGGAACAAGAAAAGAAAAAACGGAGAAGAAGAAAACAGCATAATGGAAAAAAAAAATAGCAGTTGCAGGTAAAATAATTGAACAAAAATGAAAGGAGAATGTGCAGTTGGAGTAAAAAAAAACAAGAAGGAGAAGAGCATATAAGTGAGAGAAAGTGGGTAGAGGAGAGAGCAAATCAATATTTAATGTTAGTAGATCCACCTTTTTGATGTATACAAATCATTTCCCATTAATAAATGTTGATTATAGGCAAATATCATGCTTTGGCCATGCTCAAATAAACTCAAAATTTGTATCAAAATTGCTTCGTTGAGGATTCGGTGTTTCCTGACCGTCAACTATGGATGATGAGTTATTCTCTTTTTTTGGTGGTTTCAGTTCGACTTGAGAGTGGTGATAGCGATATACTTGCACACACTCTAATGCTTAGGTAAGTAAATATATTAGGTACTAAGTTAAAGGTTGAGTCCATACTTTGAGAGGGGTAATGAGACAATTTATAAGAAGGCGATGTGGTTCTTTTAGGCCTTTGTTTGGGCCTAGGTCCACTATACATATTCTCTCCATTAATTTTATCAATCACTTTCAATTTTTAAATACATTAAAAAATTAATGTACATATGATACTTACATATGAAAATGGGGTAGGGTAGGACAGGTTTTTCATTACCCATTTATGTCATGTCCTATCCACTCAAATCTTGTCTCGTTCTCTGCCTCATGCCTTGACAGATTTTGTTTTTGCCTCATACCTAAAGTTGTCCGCCTTGTATCTACCTGTCACAAACTTAAGTGTATGTGTTTTTTTTAACTTTCATTTCAATTTTGAATTATTAATTTTTAAACTTAATTTCAATTTTAAAAGTAAACTAAATTCCACTTGACCAATTAATCTCAAATTTAGTTAATATATGAATATAAAATATAAAATACTATCATATTTTGGGCGCGCATATATATATATATATATATATATATATA